>VZTJ01003410.1:258070-710147 GCA_013397795.1 Orthonyx spaldingii | reverse complement strand
CTTATAATAAATTGTGTGATAATATGTTCCTCTTTTCCTTTTTATCAGTAATTTGAAGTGTCAGTCTGTCTTTAGGATTAGGACACTCATTCCATTAACTTTCATGCCTCCCTGGCAGTCTTGATAATGAAATGATAGATGTTGAAATAACAATGAGAGATAAGTATGAGAACTCTCCAGGAACACATTGTGCTAACATAATGCCATACTTGAACAGTCTGATATTTTTCTTACACTGTAAACTAAAAAAAAAAAAAAAATGAAAAAAGTCTTGGTAAAATGATGGAGTTATATGAATCCATTTTAATTTACATGTGCTCTCACATATTAATGAAGCTGTTTATAAGTTTTATAGGTAAGCCATAACTTAAGTCATAATATTACAGCTTATGAGTTAATAAGAGTTTCAAGCACTCAACAGAGCCATTATTTGGCGGTCATTCATAGCTTAGAACACACATTTTGCATAACAAACAAAAATTCCCTAAAATACCTCTAGCAACCTTCATTGGGAGATTTCACAACAGTGAATTTGAACATATTCCAAATTCTATTATTATTCTGGAAACAGTAGAAGCTTCTCATATATGAATTTCTTAAATGGTAACCTACAGTTTCAAATAACTGAAGACTGAAGCATTGCTAATATCATTTCTCTGTGTGTGGTCCGCATTCTTGAGATGCCTTGTTAGAATAATTAAAAATTGTGGATTTACAAACAATGTAAGTTTACAGCTATCCTCAGTAAATGTAAACTGCATTGTAGTACAAAATCATGGATTCTGAGCAGCAACATTGACTAGTGGAAGACATTTGTCTTTTCTGTGAAGTCCCATTTCTGAGAAACTACCAGCACTGCTTAGCATCTTTATTAATGATCAGCAAGTTTGCTGATGATGCTGAGATGTGTGGGGCTGTCAACAGGCTGGAGTGATGGGATGCCATCCAGAGGAACCTTAGCAGGTTTGAGACGTGGGCCCATGTGAACGTCTTGAAGTTCAACATGGTCAGGACAATTTCAAGTACAAATACAGGCTGGATGGAGAATGGATTGAAAGCAGCCCTGGGGGATGTTTGTGCATGAGAAGCTTGACATGACCACACAGGATGGGCTTGCAGCTCAGAAAGCCAACCACATCCTGAGCCGTATCAAAAGCAGCATGACCAGCAGGGTGAGGGAAGTGATTCTGCCTCTCTGCTCTGATAAAACCCCCAAATGGAATTCAGCTGCATCCATCTGTGCAGCCCCTGACATAAGGACATGGAGTGAGTCCAGAGGAGAGCCATGAAGATAGTCAGAGGTCTGGAGCACCTTTCCCATGAGGAAAGGCTGAACTAGTTGGGGTTTTTCAGCCTGGAGAAGAGAAGGCTCTGAGGAGACCTTATAGCACGTTCTGGTACCTCCTGGAGGCCAGCAACAAAGCCAGAGAGGGACTTCTTACAAGGGCAGGAATTGATTGAACGTAAGGGAAAATGGCTTTAAAACGAAAAAGGGTAGATTTAGATTAGATATTAGGAAGAAATTGTTTGTTGTGATGATGCTGAGACATTTGAATCAGTTGTCCAGAGAAGTGGTGGATGCTCCATCCCTGGAAGTGTTTAAGGCCAGGTTGGAAGGGACTTTGAGCAACCTGGTCTAGTGGAAGGCGTCCCTGCCAATGGCAGGGGGATTGGAACTAGATGATATTCAAGATGACTTCCAACCCAAAGCATTGTGTGATTCTATGAACAAAATACAGACAAAAATAATTTAAAAAAGAAAACGCTTAAGTCCTGTTTCGAGAATTGTTATTCTGTAAATATTTAAAGGTAAATTTATTGTTGGTGCACAAATCTGTGCAAGCCACTCTCACAAGTGTAAACACCAGTGGTCTGTTGAATGCAGCAATGGAGGCTGTCTGGTCTTCAAAATATTAGTTGAAAATACATGGAAGTGCTTCTCTAGTGTAAGAGTTGTCATTTACTCTGTACTGACAGTACAACTAGTGAATGAGTGCAGCCTTATCAAAGAGATCTCAAAAGGAAGTTTCTGGTGTCGGAAATACTTATGGGAGTCATTTATGAGTATTGTAAAGATGCAAATCTCTGTTCACCAAGAGCTCACTGAAGAAGACCTTAAGATAAAAGACAGAACAATCAGTGCTATGGTAAGAAAACTCTGCAGAAAGAAAGCACAGCATTTGAACAACCAGGCCAGTGCTTTGTTCTAAAATTAAATAAATGCATAAAAAAGGCAAACCTGAACTTCCATAAGACAGTTTGAATAAGCTAGCTGTTGATTTTACATAGTTTATAGCTGCCAAACATCAATGAACTACAGGTCCAAAAGTAAATCCTCTGAGAATTAGATTTCAGAAAGAAAATACCTGATGTGTATTCAGATTAATCTTGCCAGTAATTGAACATTCTTTTAGTCCTCAGAGTACACTGTAAAACTCAGTAAATTTTAAAATGCTGTGATGGCAAGTAGGAAATGGTCAATTAAAGTATCAGCCTCTGTAGTCAAAATATCTAAAAATAACCAACAATATGATATATGAAGTGTTCCACAAAAGTAAGGTTATTTCAACCATTGTTTTGGTTAATTTTTCCTCATTGTCTTTTTCAGATTATCTATTATTTTTGATAAAAATGAATTCTAGAGTCTTATCAAACTGAAAGCATTGACATACGATGGTAGATAATTCACTTTACCATAACACAGCTTTTCTCTTGCGGATTTATTTGTGCATATTTACTTGAGCTTGCTGGGTATTAGAGCCAATATCTAAGCAGTCTACTTAAACGTACCATGTTCACCTCAATTTGGAGAAAATAGGTCAAATTCTGACATGTGTGGTGACTTCATTAAATTAGAATTCTGTCTTTCTGCTGCTGACAAACTGATGGCGAATTTGGCTTGAAAATATTTAGGGTTCATCATTGGTAATGTTGGGAGAGTAGCTTTAGCTTCAAGCTTATTGTGAAAGATAAAAATTGTGTTTTGTGCATTTCTCTAGCTGCGTTACATGAAATGAAAAAAAGGATTTTGCTCTGCTTTACTTTAGAAAATGCATTGTGCGTATTAAGTTCTGTTGTTTATTACTCTAGGAGTTGAATTTTGTCCATTGGGGTCGGATTGCTGCCAGAATAGCATAACCCTTCACCAATGGCATACGTAAGCTAAAAAGATGTCCTTAGCTGGAAAGTACTGTAAGGTATATATGTAAGTGTTGTGGAGTCCTGCTTTGTAAAGCCAGGAACAACTGCTTGTGTATTCAACCCTGTGTTAGTGCAATAGAGAATGGGAAACAGAAGGTAGAAGCTAGAGCAGTGCAAGAATAACCCAGCCTGCACATTGGTCTGAATTATCTTGGAGGTCTTACCTTGGTTTGGCCAGAACTGGTCTGCTTATTTGTAAAGGGGCAAACTTTTGTGGCTTGACTACGAAGAAATGTACTGTCAGCTGTAATGAAAACTACTGGCCTCAGAAATTGCATGGAATGACTGAATGCTGTTATAAAAACATTTCATGTCAGAATATGAAAATATTGCTTATTTGTGCTGAAAATAATCATATTCCAGATGTTTTATACACATTCCAAACATTATACTTACTTCTATGTACTAAAAATTACTGCTTGACAACATATTTTGTAGATAAGTACATAGTAAACCTTGCTTCTCTTTCCCCCATGGTGTATCACAGATGGAGTAAATGGGGCTGTAACTCCCCTGGGTTCTTAAAAATGCACTGCCTTAGTTCAGATGCTGTAGCTGCATCATTGCCTTGCTACTAAAACTGTCGGACTCAGTCTGGCATACTGGATGCAAAGCCCTGCTAGATTAAACTGACAGCTTTGCTTAAAATCTCTTTATGGATTGTTAATCACCAAAACAGAAGCTATTCTGAAAATATTTACTGGACTGCAAGTGTTCTTATGCCTGGATAATCTGGTAGATTTGAAAGGCAGTGCTGAGCAGCTATTGTGAATTGGTGAACAGCTATTCTGAGTTAAGAACCACATAAAATACCAAAGTAGTAGCTACAACAAGAGTTTTGACTTATCTAATTAAAATTCTTGTCTTTCAACTTGGCATAAGTCTCTCCCTAGAGTTCAAGGAAAGATTTCAGGATTTATTCTTAGAATGATCATTTTTAAATGACAGGAGAAATGACTTAAGTGAATAAAAGCTTTGTCTAGAAACATTTTTGATGTGTTGAATTTCCTTTTTTATTTGTGATGTATGTTGAAACACAGAATGCAGTTGGAATTAATGAAAATCTGTCTGCTTCTACATCCACCTCCCTTCCTTATTTTTACCACAAACTAATATATAATATGTGGATCTGTAAAATCTGTCTTAAAGATGAATTTTTTCCTCACTTTTTTTTTTTTTTCCCAGAGGGATTTTCCTCCCCCTTAATTGTGGTTTGGTGTTTTGCTACTTATATAAGTTGATGTAATAAAATTTAAGTAACCTATTAATTCAGTTGAGGAGTTTGTTTCCTGTCAAAGGATTTGTTTTCAAATCTTGGGTCTAAGTCTTTCCTTGTCCCATGACAAACAGGTAGAGGAAATTAATGTTCTGGTCTTCTTGGAAAGCACATTTAACAGGGAAGGAAAGACTATATTTAAAGGAAGAAAGGAAAGTGTTAATTTTAATAAGATTTTGAGGAACATAATTACCATACAGAATTAACCTATTGTGTAAACAAAATTATATCAAGGAGGTATCTAAATAGAAGAAATGCAAATTGTGACATGTGGTAAGACACATATTTTGCTAATACAGCTCATAGGTTGTATAAATGTGTTATTTTGGTAGTTTCTGAATCCTAGTGTTGACTGAAATATCTGGAAACTTTCGTCTTTTATAAAGTTTAACATGCACAAAAAGACACTTCTGCTTTTTTATTTTTGAAATTATTAATTTAGCTAAAGCATTTTCTATGTTGAAAATCCTACATCACAGCCACAGAAGTCCCAGTTGAAAGCAATCTAGAGGGCACGGGTGAGGAAGACAGCAGTTGAGGGATGCTAGAAAGATGAAGGTAGTTCTCATTTCAATGTGACTAAGTGCTTTTGACTTAAAAGGATGTCAAGTGAATTCTTTAACCCATACAAATGGAGTGCTCTTGCAACCTAGCTCCTCTGTGCCCTTTTGAAGTGTGAAATTTCTGAATGACTTCATAAATTTTGAAGTATTTTAATTTCCTCAATTTTCCTTACATGTTTCTCATACGTCCACTATTAAGGTAGCAATTTGGAACCAGGCACAAAATAAAAAGATATTTTATGAAGGTACCATTAAAATAAAACTTTGTAGTAGACCAGTATCTCCTCTAAAGACAGGGCCCAGCCTCTCTAATACACTGCATGCTTAGCTGTCGTTTGATGGAGAGTGGAAGGCTTCCTGCTGCACCATCCATTTCCAGGCCCCCTCCCACAGAGGGGTCTTCTACCACAGCCCACAGTCTTGCCTGCTGCTGAGCCCCTTCAACTCATTTATGGTCCAACAAGCCATTGGAGCGCAGCACCCTCAGAACTCTCATTCGTTTGCACTGTTTAATGGGCTGCTTAAAACGTGCTGTTACAAAGTTATTTTTGTGGCTCTTCTGTTTTGGATAGCGCAAGCATAGGTCTTGCACTTTTCCTGTGCTGGTTTCCTGATTCATAGTCTGTGCCAGCTCCCACTTATATCAGGACTGGGGCCATTCCAGTAATTGTTTTGGATGAACAGCATAGGAGGAGTCCTCAATTAAGCTCATTTTCTGCAGATTAACCTCTTATTTGCTGGTCTGTCTTCTAATTGCATTTTGTTTATATGACCTGTAGTTATAGTGTCATTACAATATGACTATTGAGTTTACATATTACAAAATTACTTTGGTCTTGACTAACTAAGAGGCAGTGTAATGGAGGCAGACATACTCCTGGAAATTTAAGCTTCCAGATTTCTGTTGCTGCCAATCTCTCTTATTTGGCACTTGTAGTTGGGAGAGCTATGTTTTTAATAAACTGTCAATCTGACCGGCTACATGTACTGAATGTCTGGAAGCAATTTCTTTCTAAAGTCTTTGTTTTTCTTGTTTAGCTTTTGTCAATGGACTGTCAGGTATAGTTGGATTAATAGCTAAAGGACTTGTAACTGTTATCTTCAGTAATATTTAGTGTTGGTTGTTTTATTACCACTGTGAACAGAGTGGATGAAAGTGAGAAGTTTTGTACCAGTTGAAAGTGGGAGGGGTTCCACAAAGATGTTCAATTTACCTCAAAATGTGCTTCATAATGTAGTGAAACTGCATCATTCCCCTTTTAAATTAAAAGCACATCTGAAAAGTGAATTTCACAAAACTCAAGGTTTATTTCAATGATCCAAAATTTTAATTTACACTTTAATTCTGATGAATTGACTGATTTAAATATATGTTTCTTTTTGGGTTAAAATTATAGAATTGTATGATAATGATAAGTATTACTTAGGTACAAGTTACACTTCTGGTACTGTAGTTCACATATTTTAATTTGCTCCAGTATGAATTTTTGTGTCTATTAATGTTGTGATTTAGAAATGATGTTCCCACTGAAACATACCAAACCATGTACAGCTTTTATAAAACTTTACCACTAAGTTAATATCACTCTTTGGAACAACAAAGACAAAAATAAGGTAACAGTACACTGTGTCAAACATGATCTTAAACTACAGTTGTTGCATTTAGCATTTCATCCCTAGAGTGGAAATTACATTACCCCATTACTACTATAGGTTGTATCATTCATCAGCCAGCCACTTGTAACATTGCCTTTTTTCAGGTAACTACAAAAATGAATACTTCTCTATTTTCCTTTTTTTTTTTCTTTTCTGTTTTGTGGGTTTGGGGTTTTTTATTCTTGCTGTTTTGTTTTGTTTTAGTGTTAGTTAATTGTTTCAAATATGGAAAAAAATATTTCATGGGTAGTTTCAAGTGGGTAGGAGAGCAATAGATTGGCCAGAACCTGGAGAGTGGGAAAGTGAACAATGGAGGCATGTTTTCATTAGATTAGAAATATTATTCTTTGGAACTCAAGGTGCAAATTATCCTGTGCCATAATGTTCTTTTCAAACACACAAGATAAAATTTGCATATCTAAATTGGATCAGCTTGAATGGGTTTCCCTGCTGTCTCATCCCCTCAGCTACACTCTTTCTGAAATGGACTGCAGGTGGATACAAATAGTAATTTTTAAGTCTATTTTTAAGTGCATCTCTGAAATAAATATTTTTTTTCTTCTAGTTTTATATTGATTTCTTGCAGTGAACATCAGCAAAATTTCCCATCTCATCTGAATATAATCTACATGACAATTAGAGGTTTAAATTTAACTGTGCTTACACTAGCTTTAAGAATAACAAACTGTCTCAATAAAATCACAATGGTTTCATATTGTTAAAATAATAACCTTTCCTTACCTTTCTTTTTGCCCCTTTCCTTTCGACCTTTTCCTTTCATCTTAGAAGTAATGTTTTATGATAAATGTGGCAATTTTTGCCATCCAAGGGAGTTCAAGGGATGACTCTGCAAATAGTCTTGTTCTACAATGCTGGGCTTTTCTTCTGTTTTTTAGAGGTAGACTCACTGATACTGTACTGATTCAGATTTCTGTTCTCCCTTTCCATAAACTTCTTTCTCATAACTTTGATAATATTTTATTACATTAATTGAGATGGAAGTGTATAGACTGTTTTCACCCCTACTAAAACAATTATTTTCTTAATAGTTATTTATCAAGTATGAGGGGAGACCTCATCATGGTCTGCAGCATCCTCGTGAGGGAAAGTGGAGAGGCAGGCACTTATCCCTTCTCTCTGGTGACCACTGACAGGACCCAAGGGCATAACAGGATGCTATGTAGGGGAATGCTTAGGCTGGATATTAGAAAAAGGTTCTTATCCGAGAGGGTGGGCACTGGAACAGGCTCCCCAGGGAAGTGGTCACAGCACCAAGTCTGTCGGAGTTCAAGAAGCTTTGGGCCAATTCTCTTATGCACATGTAATTTTTGGGCCAGGAGTTGGACTTGATGATCCTCGTTGGTCCCTTCCACCTCCAAATATTCTAGGATTCTATTACTCTAATTAATTTCATCAAGCTGCTCACTTTATTTTGTGTTCATTTGGTAGTATGACTTCTTCTGATGTATTAAGGAGAAACAGCAAAAGAAATAATTTAACTTCTGTGGACAACAGGACTACAGATCAAAGACAATATTTTATTTCTTGTAAAATAGTTTAAAAGTTTTAAGGGTAACATTTTTACAATGTCTCTCTGATGTATGTAAAAAAAAGTGTAATAGAGTCTTAGGCTATAATGGTTTCTGTAGCAAGGAATGGATGACCTTATGCCAGCTCATCTATATTTTACTAGGTATGCATGTATTTTAACTGCAAAATTTTGATGTAAGAATAAAGAGTCTGCTGTCAGGATGGTCCTTGGGATCCATTAAATCAACAAATAGAAACAAGAGTTTAACAGAGCTTCTCCAGAGCCACTGTCCAAGGTGCTGAGGGTTAGTGGTCATCTCAGCATTGTGAGGGAGTACCACGTATGCTGGGGGACTAGCTCAGGTGGGTGAGTTGTGCTCTCCTGCCACCATTGTGCTTATCTCAAGGTTATATTCTGTGTGAGTTTGGGATTTAGAGACTTTTGGTTTAGGTTTGGGTAGGACTTTGAATTTTGTTTCTATCTTTGTTGTTGCTGTTGTTTTGTTTCTGTTTTGGTTTTATTTCTAAACTTCTTATCTGGTCTATGTAGAATGTTAGAGTGTTATAGAAAAGTCAGATTTGTCTTGGTAGTTTTATGTACAGGTGGTTAAATCTCAACATTATCAACTCTCTCAGGTTATCTGCTGGCCTGAGTTCAGGCTGGTGTTTCTGTTTCTTTACATAGAATGTCTGAAGACTCTATTCAGTTCTATACGTAGTTCTGGTGTATGTGTTGGAGTTTTTTCTCTTGTTCTTGCCCAAGTAATTTGCAACTTTATGAGAATATGCTGGGATTACTGCTGTATCCCATGATGATGATACCCATATATTAGTCAGAGAAAAAAAAATCATTCTAATTAGTGTTTCTGAATGCAACATTAGCATTGCATTTTTTTTTTTTTGAAGATCACAGTAACTGTCTTCTTCCATCTGAGTGATATTCAAGGAGGTGTGATTGGCTTAAAGTCCAATGACTATGTCTAAGTCATGGAGCATACACTTTTGTATTACCACAGTAAGAGATTAATAATACTACTTCTGCAAAGACACCTTAGATACCACTGGTGAAGCGAATAAGGAATGAGAGATATTTCAGTGGTTGTTCCTTGACTATAGGATTAGTTCTCCTGCTTTAGGCTTTTAGGGAATACAATAAGGTGTAAATGTTATTTCTGTTATGGGGAACATAAAATACCAGCATTTGGGAGAAGAAATGTGTTGTGATGGGGAGAGGGGGAGTTGAACTCTAGACAGTAGAGTGCTGTGGTGCTTGATTTGTTAGTGAAACAAACAAGGAAGGGTGGGCTGCATGCAGGAAATCTCACACGTGCAAACACAAACATGCACATCTTGAAAGTTACCTGACACGTGCCCCACTTAGCACAGCTTAGCAACTGAAAGTTGACTTGGCACAGCTGAGCTGGGGAGAGGAGAGAAGGCAGCGTTCTCTCTAACTGGTCCCAGTGTCAGGCTTTGGGCAGTGGCTTGATGACAGCCTGCACCTCTCCAAGTCTGGGCACTCTGCATCTGCAAGGCACTGGGCCTGTGTGTAACCACTACTTCCCCACAATCTCTACGTGTGTGTTTATGTGTGTTAACCAGACAGGCACAGATCACCAGAGAAATCAGCCCAGAATGGCATCTTGCTGCACCTTTACTGACTTTTAGGTGTTATTCTGTCACTTGCTGATTCTTGGCCTGTACTGTTGTTCACCACATTTTAATGTAAGGCACATTTCCAGGTGTCACACCATGGATACCATGTTGTAGTTCTGAGAATAGATTGAGTAGAACAATATCTTTGAATATTTTAACTGTTCAACTTCATTTATATACCTATATAAGTTAACATTATATGTTCACCAAATTATAGGTGTGTTTGGCTTTCTATGGGAAATTTTAGACAATATGCCATCATAGCTTAATAATCTGTAATTGTAATAAATTGGTAAATTGTAATGAAATTCCTTGCTGTTGTCTCTCTGGTTAATCCATAGGCTTAAATTGTATTTGCTGTTTATATTCCAATGTGTTTCAGTAGAGCAGGTATAACACTTGTGCTAGGTGTCATATCTCATCTTTTAGTTCTTAGTGTTTACCATCAGACAGAACATGGATTATTAGTTCATTAGGGAAAATCAGGGTACAGAAAAGTTAATTAACAAGGAAAGAGTTGCTTCTGTGTAAGACAAGAAATACCTTCAAAGTTTTTCAATAATATTTGTTAAAAAATGGTGTCTGTGCTTTGCAAAGAAATAATTTGTTCTGCCATAGTGAAGCTAATTATTCTCAGCATACACTAGCTATGTCAAATTGCAAAACGAACATCAGACTCTGTATGTTGTAGGAGTTAAAACACCATCAGTTGAGTTAATGAAGAGCATACAATGAATATACTCATTTTTGCAATGCAGTTTAAGTGAAAGCCTTTTAAAGAACTGTTGCAAAAATCATAATTTAGGGGGAAAACAAACAATAAAGCAAATGTTTACTATCTATTTTAATTACTTTCTCCTTAGAGGTATGCATTAGGTTTATTTATTGTTTGATTTTAAATTATTTCTGTTAAATGGTTTAAGAATACAGTGGCTAATGATCCATTCTGAAATGAAATGAATAGAGTCTTCTGTATTCCATTATACAAAGCCAAAGGAACTCATTTTTGATTGTTTCATTGTGATATCATGTGAAGATCATTACTTGAAATTATAGATTAGCATAAGCATGGGAATGTGAAACAGAATAGGAAACAGAAGAGAAAGGGAATTAGTGCAATTTTGTTTTATTTTCAAATGGGGAAAAAAATGAAAGTGTATTTTTGAATTATATACTAAACAGGTGAATGTAATTAAAATGCCATCCCCTATTAATATTTCAAATATTTTTCTTTCTGTAGAGTTTCTTACAAAGACAGCACTATGAAAATCTCTGTGTAACAGATGATCTCTTTGAAAATTTTTAAATGTTTGATGAAAAGAAGATGTTCTGTCCTGGCCAAAGATAATAGCAATTTTCTACCTGTATACATGTAAGAGAGATTGGAAGATTTATTTTCCTCCTTTCCACCAAAGATTCAAGATGTGTGGTTCTTGCTGTATCAAAATTATGTATGCACCTAGAAAACTTAGGATATGAAGTCAGAAGCCTCAACTCATAACAGAAATGGGGAACATTTACTGTACTTCACCAGCCCCTTCAGATATGAAAATTAAGTCTTGGGAGCTTAGTAGAAGCCCTGTCAAACTGCCTATCTGCAAATCAAGATTAATTTTGCTCAGAGATCATTGCAGTCAAATAACTCAGTATAGTTAGGTTTTATATTAAAAAAAAAATCTTGATTCACAAGGTTGGAAATCAAGCAAGTGTTTTGTTGACTGCCAGTCAGCCAGTTATTGACAGAGAGAGGAGGTTTGGTGTAGGCATATGCATGTTTAAGGTGTTTGACGTAATGGAGTTTTTTCCTGAATCCTGTCAGTATATGACTTTGCTATGGCAACCCTGGAGCTTTACAGGAGATGAATTTATTGAATTGCACTCTCCTTTAGCTTAAGTGAAGTACGTGTCCGGCTATTCAGTGAGTTTCAGTATTTAAAATGTATCCAGAGACCATGAGATGTTTAACCTCCTTTAGATAAGACCATGTACAATAATCAGATTTGGGCAAACTTCTACATATCTCATGGTTTTGCTTGTATATCTGTAGAAAGAAGAAAGGACTAAAATGATCTGAGGATTTAACATTCAGTTATCCTCCAAGGTTTCCAAAGCAGGTTGCTTGTAATGGTTTTCTAACAGCTCTTGGAGGAAGCAGAATATATTTTTTGTTTTCTTCATATTTCTTCATGTGAAAGCCTGAATTATTAGGTTTTGTAGCTGATAAAGAAAAATATTAAATAGAAATATGCTAAAAATAGCTTTTGTACATACTTAAGGATTGAAAATACTTCTAAGTCAATCTATCTGATGGAGACATTAATGTTTGAGCACATGTAGGAGTGTCTGCAGGCAGTGGATGGAGGTGGACCTGGTGGTGAGAGTATTTTAGCAACATATTGCAAAAATTGCTATTTTCCTTTCACTGTGTGGGATGTCTCAGAAAGGTAACCTTATACTTAGGCACTGATGTATCAGCCAGACGACTGAAGTTGTGTGTTGTATCTGTGTTTATATATGGGGGCTAAGAGAATTTAAACTGACATAAATTGTGTTAGTATCTAGCTAGCATAATGATTTTAATGTGTGTATTTAAATCATTAATATGAAGGAATCATAACTTATTTTGTATCCTATTGATATGTCTAGGAAACAAATTTTTATGTGAAGTTTGACTTTTGCTTTTTACATGATTTATCTTTTTTTTTTTGCACTAGTATATTATGTCCGTCTATTTACCTGAACTCAGGTTGTTTTACCTGAACTCAACGTCATTCAAACATTGCCATTGTGGTTTCAAAGTCACACTTCAAATTTTTAATGCTCTCCACCCCACTTCATCTGTGTAAATTAAATTTCCTTGTCCCAGGGAAATCATGCTCCACTCATCTAACTGGATGGTAACAACCGAGCTGCATGCTGACCTAGGGACAACTGCTTTGCAAGTTTCTATAATATTTCAATAATAGTTCAGTCACTGAGCATCTCCTCCACACCATTTCTTCCTTCAGTGAGCAGTATATCAAATGAAGCTGTCACATATTCTGCAGAGTGTATAAATGCACATGTCAGTTATTTAGACCAAGGTTAGTTTTGAGTCTCACAGGAAAACCTGTGGAAGTACCAAAGTTTCCACTAACAGTTAATTGGAAAGCTTTTTATCCTATTTTCAGATACGCAAATGTAATAGTGATTGCAGAAAACTGCTATATTGTCTTTTGTCATCATAGGGAAGAACAATGGTGCCAGTTTTATGAATGTTTTTCTCATCCTGAAAGTGTCACATCATCTTAAGCTTGGTTTGATCCCCTTTAATGAGGCTTTAGTTTTAATGCTAATGCCGATAATTGAGAAAACATTTTTCAGCAGCACACAGAATGTGTTAAATGCATCGTGATGTGTATGCAGAAAATTCAATTGTATGTGGTTGTGATATTAGCTATCTTGGTGCACAGGTTTGGGCACTTGCTTTCTTTTTGCCATAGAAATATTGGTGCAATGAAGTGGAGGAGAGGATGATGCTCAGCAGCAGAGGAGGAAGAAAAGCCAGCACTTAGGATAATGGGAGGTTTTGTTAACACAGGTCTGTATTTCCCAAGCAGTCTGTGTGGTTTGAAATGATAACTTGCTTTCATTAATATGCACTTAGAATTTGTTAACTTTATGGCCTTCCTTATTTAGATTTACTTTTTGTGTTTTGCAGTTTGCTCCAGGGTTGACTTCAGTAAGTGACCTATAATTTTCAATAGTAAGATTGAATCATCAGTAGGAACAGATTTACCTTCCACCTCCCAGTTAAGGCAACTACCATATAATGGAAGTATGACACATGGAACACACTTGTGAAGATTTAGATAATATTAGAGAAGGAAGCATTTATTTTGAGATATTATCTTTAGTGCTGTAAGTTTAATTATAACCTAAGATTCTGCAAAATACTATTATTAATGATATAATGGTGTTCTATTTTAGGGTTTAGTTAGTTAGCAAATCCCGATTGAACCTTGGTTATTAATTTAGAATGGTTTAGATCTCACCTCATCTTACCCTGTGTCCGAATGATGTGAGGTACATGAATCAGTTTACTCCTCTTGTTTATTGATCTGTTGAAGCCAGCACAAAACACATGACTGTACTTTTGACCAGCTAAATTAGGACTCTTTAAGCAGTTAACAAATTAATAAAAACTATTTCCACCTATATTGTGTTTGTCACTACTACTGAGTCTGTGCATTTCTGGAAACCACTAAATGAATTGATCAAGTTAAAAAATGCTGCACAAATGAAACAACTCACTAAAGAAATCAGCCTTGTCTAATTTTCTTGTTAATTTGTATTACTTAACTAATTTGAGAATTGATAACAGAATGTTTGAGTGATTTATGACCTGAAAAAGAAGACCAACATTTCCCTCCTTGAAAATGGAAATTGGCTTGTCAGACATTTAGATGAAGAATGATCAATCAATAGGATTTTAATAAGGAAAAGGTTTAAAATTGACTGAAGGTGGCTTTTGTTTAAGGTGATTTGGTATGTGCATATTACTAAGCTCTCCCTGGAGAGGATTTTCAAAGGCAATAATGGGCACTGATTTTCTTTGTTTATTTCATTCTCTTTCTGTTCCCCTTGCCAGGGATTTCAGTACTTACCTCTCCATTGTGTCTTTGAAATCTCCCTGCCTGCTTTTCAGGTCCTGTGAATAGTTTTACTTCTTTGCATTTAGAACTATGAGTTTTAACTGTTTTTCTCTAGTGAGTCTGTTGTCCGGACAAACATTTATTTTCAGCCTAAGTTCATGCTACACCTGGGGACTAGTTGTTTGCATTGATTTTAGGACCACACATTTCAAAAGTGCATGCACACATTGGAGGAACAGAGTTGACTTGGAAGGACCTATTGAAATCTTGTATTTTTGGTTACCTCTTGAAATACCTAGTCTAATGGGCTTGTAGTTAAAAACTGATTCTAGATGGCAATTATGATCAACTGGGTTGGTTTGTTTTCTCCATTAGTGAAGTCCCTATTGGACTTTCTGAAACTGATGCAACTAAAGTTAGATTTAAAAAGCTCCATTCTGTGTGCAGTCATATTCACATACCTATACAAACTGTAGATCCACGGCTAATGCATTAGAAGAGTAAACAGTATATAGCATACCCACACAAATTCTAGTTGTCACTGCTTCCTTGCATTTTTTTTTGTCCAGTTAGGTTTCTTATCCTGATTTCAGCCTGGATTTTTGGCTCTTCCTATCATTTACTGTTTTCCAGGCTTTCCATCCTAGTGACTTAGAGGCCACCTTTATGTTCCACTTCTGTACCCAATATTATTTTGTTTCCCCTCAGCACTCTGTAAGCAAGTGCATACTGGTACCACAATTACAGAGGAGGTTCTAGTTTGTGCAGACTTCTCTTTGGAGGTTATGATGAGGAGAGCACACTGATCATACCCAGCACAAGCAAAGTTCAAGTTTCTTCACCAAAACAGGGATTATCAAAAGCTTTTAAGTGAAAAATTCACTATTTTCCTCATACTTTTTCCCCCTTTTTTATTAATGCAGAAAAAGTCATGAAGCCAGTTTCGATCTTCTCAGCCAGTTCTCACCTTTGGGTAGGATCTTCCTCATGTGACTGGCATTGAAGCAATGTAATCTGGGCAGAACAGACAATGTTTATTCCCAGAGTTCAAAGCCAGCAAGTAAAATTAAGCAATTTAATCTGATCTTCAGTTCTTGGACCATTACATTTAACAGTGATATTGATCTATGTAGCCCAGTAGCCTTTGGTTACATTATCAAGTCAAAACTAACATTTTTCTTGAAAACAAAGATGGTAAGTACACTTTTTCATCATGTATCTTGATCCAAAGCTGGGCGCCCTTCTTGATAAATTAATTGATTTCTTACTTGCATTCCTCTAGCTTGATCTCCCAGCAAGCAGTGCCAGACATACTTCCTGGCTGTACCTCAGTGTGCTCTCCTTAAAAAGAATACTTAATTTCTGTGAGTGTTTCATGCCAAGGATGTTGATTTTCTTGCCTACCAAAGAAATCTACAAAAATGTACATCATCCAGGTTAAAAAAATAAAACCAAAACTGGGGTTTTTTTCAGTTGAAAAACCCACCCCATACCAATGAAAGAATTGCTAGGAAAATCTCTAGACATGAAATGAAAACCTAAGAAAACACCACCCTTCCTCTCCCAGTATAATCAAACAATAAATCCTTAAAAAAAGACAAATCAGTCCATGAATTACTGTCTTATCTTAATAAAAGCAAAGAATTTATAAAATCAGAACTAGATGATGAGATGTTTCTAATCCTTCAGGTGAGTAAAATCTTTATTAATTTTTCAAAAATAACTTTTTCTTTTAGCAAATTTTTTGTTATCAGGAAACACTGAAGAGTTTAAGTGCACATTAATAATATACTGCAGTCACTTTGTACATCTAATGCTTTCTTACTTCTGTGCAGTTCATACATATAACTCTCAAAGTTCCTAATTTTTTCTCCAAATCCATGATCGAAGAAAATGAAACAAATTTAACAGACAGGCATCCTGATACCTCTAATGTTTGCAAAACCAGTTATTCTGGGAAAACCATGAATAATTGTACTACTTGTATGAAAGAGGCTGGGTTGGTTTTGCTTGTTTGTTTTAAAAATTGCAAGTTTACAAAGAGGATGTGACATAAAAACCCAGAAAGAATAAAATCAAGGCCTCTCACCTGCTATGAAAGAAAAAGAGAAATCCATAATAGCATATTATGACATGGTCGAGTGTGACACCTAGAGGCCATATGTTTAGGATCCCTAAAGCATAACTTCAGTTGCAAGTTTTGCACAGCATGTGTAATTTTGGACTTAAGGACTTGAGCTGGCATATTTTGAAAAACTAACATATTATATTTTTTTCAGATTTTTTATGTTTAGCATATTTTTGTGGCTTCCCTGAGTAGGGTCCCTAGCATTGATATGAGGAAAAATAAGAGAGTGTTTCTGAGTCTGGTAAAGAGTTGTTAGTGCTGTGCAGCAAAGGTTAAAGAGCCTGCAGCTTATTCCATCCTGAAGAACTCAATATCTAATAAAATTCTTGCAGGTCCCATCTGAAGAGAATTATTACAATATACTTGCAACTGTAGTAAAATATCTTCATGAAAGTCAGGTTCTCACAAAATGCAGAACTAGAATTTTTGGCCCATGAGTTTGCTATGGAATGAAGAGAACAAAAGCTTCTTTTAACTGTTATGTGACTTATTTAGATCATGAATATTACAAGGAAAAATACATGTAAGGGAATGTACTTCACCTTCCTAACTTCCCTAAAAGTTAGGTGTGCAACCAGATCACTACGTCCCATGAAAGGGATATATCCAAGCGTATCCTACCTCATACAGCAACAGAACCAGATCAGCATGTTAAAAATTTAGAATGCTTTTCAGAAATATTTGGTACTCTATTATCCAGTGGGCACTGGCTATAATGAATATCATTATAACCGTAGAGCTGAATGAATAGGAGATAGGTGACTTATTTGTCTTTGGCAATATTTGTCATTTTCACACCCAAGAGAGGGAGGAAAGTCTTGGAGATCAATCAAAATTAGCACAGTTCAGATGAAGAGGACTTTGACTTTTCTACACAAGAAATAAAACATTTTTCACTCTTTAGAATCTGGGCTATCCTAATACTCATTCTTTTTTTTTTTTTTTTTTTTTTTGTTTTTGTCNTTTTTTTTTTTTTTTTGTGCTAGTCTAGTACTCATGCAGCACAGATGGTTTAGTGGGGTACGCTTATACAGCTTATAAAACATCTTCTATAGATCCACAAAAGTGGACTGAAACGTCTCTAAAGGTTTCTGGCGTAACCAGTCTGAAATTGAAGGCAGGTGAAAAGTGATGATGAACACAGCTCTTTGTAGTGTATTGCTTAGTCTGGCAGCAAACGTGCCATATATATTTAATAGTCTCTGCATGCTCTTTGACCTTACTGTATGTAGAAATACAACATCATCAGGATATAAGATAATATGATCCTGAAGCTTTTATTAATGGATTTTCATCAAGAGAAGGGTGATAGCATGGGACTGCCTGGTAGCAGAGGAATACCACCAGGTTGATTCTGTATTGAAATATATATTTTATCATTTATCTTTTGAAAAAATAAAAGGTATTTCATGCTTATTTAGTCATTCTCTAACTCTTTAATGCTAGGAAATGTGAGCAAAGTAATGCCAATATTTCATGACTAAGTCTAAGTCTTTGAGGTTAGTCATACTTTTTGCAGAAAAATGAAAAGGTGCTCAGTTGTCAATATTTTGTGTGAGTAGTTTACAGACTTCTTGTAGCTCTTGTGACTCAAATAAAATAATAGGATTATTTAGTTTGGAAAAGATCTTTAAGATCATGGAGTTGAGCCACTGACCTAACTCTGCCAAATCCACCACTAAACCATATCCCCAAATGCCACATCTATGTCTAAACAAATAATTGTATCTGCTGAGGCTCCCATGTTGGTGCTCTAGGGGACAACGACACTATTAAGTTTGTGATATGGATACTAATGTCAATTGTAGTTTATTTCTATGCTTTGTCTAGAGGCTTCTCAGAAATACATAACCATTTCTTTGGGAATGTCTAAGCCATAATCAACTGATAAATTATGATTGTTAAGTATATATTAGAAGATGTGTTGCCAGTGGTCTGGAAATAGTGCTTCATTGTTAACTGGAGGGAAGTCCCATGTTCAATGTAGCAAATAGGAGAGGGTAGTAGGGCATCAGATACACTAGAGTGGAAATAGTTAACAACAGCATTCCTAGAAAGGCATGCTGACAACAACTGAAACTTACAATCAGGATATATTCCCTCTTGTTTCAGAATTCTAATTGCTGCAGTTAGGTTGGTGAGGTTGGTGTTGGTGTCTGTGTCTTCAGACACCAGCCTGCTCTTTGACCTGGGATATCACTGGCCTTTCCCTGTCCTGAATAACAGAAGAGTGCATGTACTGCGTAAGTGACTTTGTGTGTCCCAAACCCAGCCCTTCAGAAATCCTTTTCTTTTTTCCAGACACAAATACTTTTGCATAATAAATATTCCTTCCATTTTGTCTCTGTGACCTATTTCTGAACAGTTTTAATTAATTATGTCTTCTGACAAAAAAAATAAGGTGGAATTATTCTTTTGTGGTTCATTGATTTTGTGACTGAAAAAATGGTAAAACCATAAAAAGTAGTGTGAAAATATTTTACTTTAATAATCTATATTTTAGTGGTTGTGAAGCATGCAGTCTTACAGTTGCATAAATATAAGAAAATACTTGAGTGTTTATGTACGTGTGCTTACCCTCTGTCACGATGCTGCTTTGTTCTGCTGTTAAAACCCACTTTGATTCATTGTGCCAACTACATGGATGATCTGTTTCCTGATGATGTTTCCAGATGATCTGAGTCACGTACAAAATATTCTCAGAGGGTTTCTTTATACATTCATAAAAAATTCTAGGTAGAATCCATTGTATTTAATAACTCTGAAAAGGGTGCCTTTTTCCCTAGTCTCACTATAAACTTGAGTTTTCCTCTGGTGCACAGCTCTGGCTAAAAAGCCAACATTTTTACTCTTGATTTTTCAAAGGAATATATAAACTACGTATGTTTTAAGTATACAAGTCAATGCAGCTATTGTCGTAGATTTCCTGAGGTTCTTAAAACTTCTTTAAGCCCTTAGATTCTTAATCCTATTTTTCATAAATTATGAAGCTGGCATTATTTTTATGTCGAATATTCTCAAGTCCTGCTACACAACATGTTAAATAATGCGCGTGTGATTAACTTGATCGCAGATGTAGCTGTAAAATTGATGTAAATCAATGAATTCAGAAAAAAATTTTGGTTTAAAACAGTGTTCTCTCCAGTTCAAAGCAACGGCTGAAGGAGAAACCATGCTTTCTAAAGTGAATACAGCATGATGTAGCAGATGTGAATAAAATGTATCTCCTGAAGTGCTTTTAGCTGAGGGTACAAGTTCTGGATCAGGATGCTATAAATTTGTTAAGATCATGGCTTTCTATGTATCTCTTATCAACCTGTAATCTCCTGATTGTTGCCTGTTTTTCAACAGCTGAGGAACAGTAATCCACACTTGCTTATCTCTCTTAATCACAGCCTCATGGTGCTATAGCTCCCTGAGCCTTTAATTCCCTCTTAGAGGCGTAACAGAGTGGAAAGTAAACAAAGACGAATTTGCAACCTTCAACATTGCTAATTTGCTCTGATGTCAGAATATTTAAACAGGCAAGGACTTGGGAATTATTTGATCACAACTGATTTTAATCTAATGCATGTGAAAAGGCTGAGTCTGGGAAGGTTGTGCAAAATGACAGGCGTCCCAAGAGAGGTTGACTGAAGGTTTCTTCTTTAAACAACAATAGCTCCATCATTTTTCAGCTTTGGGTCCTGTGCTCTTACTGTGTATTTTTGTTTGCATTTTTAATGTAACTTTCTGAATATGATATTGGTTTTCTTGAAAATTCCTCATTTGCTTCCCAGTTTATAGGTGCCAGAAACCCAATCTTTAGTGTCTGTTAACTGCGTAGTGGGTGGGAGAGATAAAGATCCCTATTTAAAAAGCTTTGTCTCTCCACATTTTCGTACCATCTTGACAGCCTAATGTATCTTGCATACTTTCATATGTAAAATGATTGATAACTTGATCTTCAAATTATTTTAAATTATACAGTTGGCATTTATGTATGTATATATGTGTACATACTTGCTGGATAAGAAAGGATGTTATCTTGTGTTATATATTACGTGCACACTTCATCTACCACAGAGGTGATGTGCTTACACATACATACACATTATCATATACACAGATTCATCTGTCCTCATAGCAGATAGCTATAAGCCATTACCTGAAACAGATTTCGTAAATATATGCAAGACAAGGTAGTGATTTTTAATTTTTTTTCTCTTTTCTACATTTTCTTCAATTTCCCTTCATAAGGTCTTAATTGCCTGTTTAATGCATGTGTAATCAGTGGTTTTTTGTTATTGTTTACAAAATGGTTAATGCAGCATACATAGTATTATCAGGACAAATGTCTGATGCTCTCTTAATTGTTATATATTGTTCTGTTTATGTCTGTTCTGGTTGAATGACTTGTGTTTCTGAAGCATTTCTGATAACGATTTTTTCTTTTCTTCTTAGTATGTATCATTTGGGATATTCCAGGGAGAGACGTGTCTGGGAAGCCAGCCTTTTGCAGTCACTCTCTGCACTGAGATTACAGCACTGGGCTATTTGTGTTTCTCCTCATCCCTGTTTCTCTGTCTCTCACTCTCTCCAGCTGGTGTAAATGACTGCTGCTGCCTCCCAGAGCAAGATAACCTGCTCAGTCAGCTGGAGCCCCCTGCGGACAGCTGTCTCGCTTTTAGCTGATGGAAAACTGCTATAACCACTGAATGGAAGAGCGTGGAGCAGCGACTATACCAGCACGAGGAGCTGCTGCTGCAGCAGCAGCGAGAGCGAGCAAGGACTCTATTGTTCCCTGGTGTTAAACAGTTTTTCCTTTTCAACTGCCATGCACAACAGCGGGAGAGAGGTTTCCAGCCCCTTTCTCCCCGTGAAGAAATTCTGAAGAGGGGAGGATCATTTGAAGAAGGTTTCGCGGTGGTGCTGCGGGTTTTGGACGCGGCAGCAGGCTCCTGGAGGCATGGGGATGAGCGAGGGGAGCGCTTCTCTCTGCCGTGGTCCAGGGGTTTCTGCCGTGCCCGCTCGGTGCGTGGGAGTTCTCGTGCTTCTGCTGCTGGGAATCTGGGACGCTCGTGCACGAAGTGAATTTCAAACTTCATCAGTGTATTTGTGGAAAACCGGTAAGTAAGGATGCTGTGGTAACACAACAGCAGTGTATTGAGTTTTTGTTGTAAGTAATAACCTTTTTCTGTGCTTTGTGTATGCAGAGGGAGAAAGTTAATCTAAATAACTAATGTTTACTGGCAGGATTATAGGGGGAAAATAGGTCATCTTACAGGATTCCACCATCCAAGCAAATATTGCAATTAAAAAACTCCTCATTTGTGACTCTGGGGCTCTATTACTGGGATCCCTTCTATATTTTTTGTGTCTTTCGAGGTTTTTCATTTCGTTTAGAAGTTCTGTGTTGTACATAAAGGTCAGAGCATTAGTGCCTGTCCACAATGAGAAGGAACAATTATTACAATTGGAGTCACCATCGTTAAAACTCCAAATATATTGAATTTTCACAAAGAAAGATGTGATTCAGCATGTCTAATCTTTGTGTCCTGTGCTGACATGTAATATATTCGCTGTGGTAATTGATGGGGAGTTGTGTTTGTTAAATTTAGGTTTGTTCCACAGTACATAGGACATGTGAAAGCTAATGATGGATTAGGTGAAATAATCCAAGTGATGCCAGATCTCATAACCAAAGAGCCAAAGGCAAATAGGCTATGTGGATTCATCACCACAGTAGATGGATAATTTCCCCTACTTTGATCCTAATGAGTTACGTGTCTGTTTTAAAGATTGCATAGTCATAACAGTGTTTCAACCTTAACTCTGCATTAAAAATTAGTGGGGAATTTTCCTGTGCCTATTAATATATTACATTAATTCAGGACTTAAGCAGTGATTAATATGTGCATTTTAGTTGTCTTTATACAGTTTTAGGTCCTATGTAAGTAGAGTCAAACTCTTGTTTAGGAAATTTTAAAATTTCAGACTGAGAAATATTTCATATCGGCTTTGGCAGTTAGCTTCCTTTCCTGTATAATGCCAGGAATAAAACAGTCCAAAAAGTAGTAGTTTTGTTTAAAAACTGATTTTCCATTAAAGGATAATACAATAATAAGAGATTGCAAATTAATAATTTGTCTGAAAAACAACTTTGAGAAGACAGTCTCTTTCCTGGATGGAGGGACCCAGTCTTCTGCCACAGAAGCAGATCAATTTACAATTACAGTGATATCCTGAATTTTTTAAGAGGCTCCATCTATCCAGCAGCTCAGAGAGGAGATTAAAAGGAAATTCATTTAAACAAGAAGACAAGCTTTCCAATAACGCTAGAAAGAGAAATCTGAAGAAGGGAAAATCCTTTGTGACTTTCACTTCTGACTGAAAGATGGGTTACACAATTACAGTGACCTTTTTTTTTCCTTTTAAACCATTGACAAATTAAAACCAGTTTCCAGTTCCATTACAGATTTGTAAATGTTCAACACACACTTAAAAAGAGATGATATATGTGCACAGGTTTATGTAAAGGCACAGTAATCATATAACATTTTCATAAAGCATTTCACATTTACCCTAAGTTGCTAGGCATCAGCAGAATAAAGTCTCCAGCATTTTATTATGTCTCTATTTAACAGTGTAATGGATTGTATTTAAAAATGTTAAAATAGTAACATAGGTTGAGGATAATAATAATCCTAGCGAACTACTGCTTAAGAACACGTGCAGTCAGTTTGCTGTGGACTTAACTCCACTTACTTTGCACACAGTACACGTGCTCTGAAGTCATGTCAGTTAAACCAGCAAGAAGGAAACTGTGTTGGCTTTTGTTTTCTTCCCCCTTTCTCCCTTCCTGGCAAAGATTGCTCTTAAGAAACTTTTGTGTAGAACAGGTATGATCCAATTACTTTGCCTGATGAAGAGCTAGTTCTTCCCTTCAGCTTTCCTTCTGTGACCTCTCTGGCCTGTTTTGCCTACAATAAGAAATATTGCAGTCATAACATCAGTGATTAGATGAAAAGATGATGAAAAACAAGTAATGAGAAACAAGAGTGGCTCTTTTCAAGTGTTGAATGACAAGATGCAGTGAATAAGACACTGCATCTGTGTTTGACTCCAAATTCAATTTTTGCACTCTTTTTCTTAGATGTGTATTGAATTCTTTTGTTTTCCCGCCTCCAGTTGTGGGAGGATCTAGAAAGTGAACTGGGAGACTTGCTAGTCATTGGTCTGAAGTGATATGTTGTATGGGATGTGTAGAGTTCAGCTAAAGTATCAGAGAGAAAACCAAAACTGAACAGTAGTGAGCTCATGCAATTCAGATGATATTTTTCTTCTTCTATGAAGGAGAAAGGTCAGGGGAATGTGTGGCTAAGACTTTGTCTAGGAAAGCAGCTTACTTATATGCCTTTTGGGACATCTTCTGTCCATTTTTTGACAACCATGCTATTTTTGTATTGAATTTAGTCTGTCATCAGCTTTTGTAAGTGCTGTTCGTGACTAGAATCTGTCTTGTTTTTATTTCTAAATGTTTTTGAAATATCTTGTTGTATGCTACTCTGTGTCTTCTATTCTGGTTTACTGCTTTATGTTTTCTTAAGGATGCCCTTGACAATAATCTGCAATGGTTATGAGGTTTGAGTTGAGGCATGCTTTCTTCTATAGAATAATATTTTCCTTTTTTGCATGTTTGTTTATGGGGTTTGAAAGGGTTTTTTATGCTTTGTTGGAAAGAGAGGAGGAGCGTTCTAATTCAAATTTCAAATGTTTGCTTTCAATCCATGAAAAGCTCTCAGAGGACATGATTTCTTGTTTACTGCCATCCTGCTGTCTACTACCATAAAAATCCGAGGTTATTGCAATACTCATCTTAACCATTTGGGGGTTTAATTATCTTTGATTCAGCATGGACAATGTTGTGAATAATCTGCTCTGAGCAGGGAGGTTGAATTAAAAATGATCTCCAGAGGTCCCTTCTAACCTCCACCCATCCTGTGGTATGGGTGCCATCACTAGGTCATTTTTACTTCTCCAAGTGAAACTGCTTTGAAGTTTTGGCTTTTGTTACTTTTTTTGATCTCTTGAGAGAATGGGTATTTGGTGTCCTGGTGTGTTTAATGGACCTTCAGAGTTTTGAATGGCATTTAAATGAACATTGTTGATTACAGTTGCAAGTGATTAAACTAAGTTTCTCACCAAACTTTCTCATTCCATCCTGTGCAGGCCTGGTGTATGCATTTTATTTGGTTACAAATACAGCTGGTTCATTTTGTGTGGCCACTGGGAAAGCCATCTTGGTTTTTTAACATAAGCTAAAGCAAAGTGATAAAGCAGCAATCTTCCCAGAGTTGAGTCATGGTGTGTGTCTGCTTGACGATCTGAGCTAGACAACAGCAGCTTTTAGCAACTCATGGAAGAGAAGTTGTGGCACTGAAGTTTGGTGACTATATTGATGTGAGGTTGACACACACTGCCAAGCATTGAACTTTTTATGTTGAAAAAGATTTTTAATGATGTTTTATTCATTAGTAATTTCATTTCTCTGATTTTACCAATTTCATTTGCAATGAGCAGTTGTTTGCTTCAGCTTCTACACTGCTACATTGAACTCCTGTGAGTTCCTTAAATTTCATTTTTATTCTACCTTAAATTTTATGATTTGCTTTTGAATTTTGCTGGATATTATTGAATTGTATCTGAAGGGAAGTTGTCAAGGGGATGGAGCCGGGCTCTTCTTGGTGTTGCCAAACAATAAAACAAGAGGCAATGGGCAGAAACTCATGCACAGGGAGTTCCACCTGAATATGAGGAAGAATTTTTTTACTATGCAGGTGACCAAGCACTGTAACAGATTGTCCAGAGGGGTTGTGAGGTCTCCCTCAATGGAGATATTCAAGAAGTGTTTGGATGCACTCCTGTGCCATGTGCTCTAGGGTGACGCTCTTTGGGTGGGGAGGTTGGACCAGATGACCCAGTGAGGTCCCTTCCAACCTGACCCATTCTGTGATTTTCATCTTCAAAGACACCTTATACTCTTGTGATACTGCCCAGCATGGGCTAAGATGTTGATATATCTGTAAGTTTTGCAGTGAATAATGTGATGACTGCCAATTCCTAAATGAAGGCACCCATAAAGTTTTCAATTTTTTTCACTTTACATGGAGAGGCAGATTTTTCTTGGTCTGTCATTTCATCATGCAGGACTTATATTTACAATTTCTTTGCACAACTGACTAAGCACAGACTTTTTTTGCCCCATCAGAACTCTGCTTTATTTCTTTCTACCCTCTCCTTCATTTGTTATTGTTAAATGAACTGACATGCTGATCTGTGATGTGCTGTCAGTGTTGGGTGTAATGCCTGCCTACAGTTACTAATATACACATTTAGATATAATATACATATTATATGCTGATTAATTACTGAAGAATGCACAAAATCAGCAAGGTTCAATCACATTAAAATTGAATTTTCCAACAACTTGAAGTAGTGCACATTACACATTTGGAGTGGGAGATGCAGCATTGGATTAAGATCTCTGGAACAAAAAAAATCATAAGAAAAAAATCCAGAAGGCAAGTGACTTTTCTATCATTACCTGTTTTAAAGATCAGATCTCAGATAGCTCAGATAGGTGTAGCTCTACAGAATTATTTGAGATATTTGCAATTGCTTATACCAAGACTTGATCTTTGGAATAACAATAATAATCAGACATTTTCCCTTCTTTTTGACAAGGGTAGAACTTGAAATAGGCTTTCTGTGGGTAATAGTGCTGTTTCAAAATTAAAGTGGAAAGAGAAAAAAGTCATTGTTTCCTGAAGAGAAAGATTAAGTATCTATATTTTCCTGCATATGTTGTGTCTCCTAGATGACAATTGGTCCTTGAATGATAACTTGTTCAACCTTGGATGCAGTCAGGAATCAGAGGAAAGGTAGTAATATGTGTGTAGGCAACATACAGAAGATCATAGGTACTTTTAGGGTAGTGGAGGCCTGGAGTGAAACCAGTGGGCCAGGTGGTTTCTGCTGGGGCCAGAGGGGTGTTGCAAACTCTGCAGTCCAAGAACTCTCCATAATAATTTTCTGATCTTTTACAGGCAACAGCATCTGTATGTGATTTATTCTTGTTCCATTGCCTTGGGAAGAGGGCTACACAAGGGCCTCCTGCTTCCAGAGCCTATAAAAAAATGTTTTCTGTTTCAAGGTGTTTCTCTGGGTTTTTGTAACCAAATCACACTTCACTGCTTGATATGAACTTGGGTCTCAGCACTCCTCTGATTTTCAACCTCTTGGTTTCCTCCTTAACCACAGAGAAACAAACACAACATCTGTACCATTGCATCCTTGTCAGGTTTTGCATTCTAAGGGCCAAATCTATTTTAAAAATACTTTGGTTCCACAAGTGGAATTTTCAACAGTTCTGAAATTCTTCTTCTAACATCTTTGGTGCCTAAAACCTATAAAATTACTGAATAAAAAGTCTTTATTTTATTTTCCCTATGTATGATCCTAGGACTGTCTTATTTTCACTGCACTGAGTGTTCCTATCTCGTATTAATGCCTGAGGAGGATAGAAGTCCTTCCTAGGACTGGCAGTCCAGCAGGAATTTCGAAATGTACCTAAATACACACTGACAGGAATTATCAGAAGGGAAGAGGGAGAGAGAAAAATGACCTAACCAGACCTCTGATTAAAGCACTTACCTTTCAAGGGCTGTGTCATCTTGTTTGTTGGAGCTGTTCCATTACATAGCATAGGCAAAACTTCCCAATTTGTTTCAGCATGTTTTTTTTGGGGTTTTTTTTTTTTTTTTTTTTTTTTTTTGGTTGTTGTTTTCCAAAATGAGAGTCAAGAATTTTTACAGTAATTGCACCTTGAAACTGGAGACAGATAAGCCTCTGTCAGTAGCTAGGAAACTCCTGATTCTAAAGAGATTATGAAGAAATGATCTGAAGAGAAGGATTAGATACAAGGGAAAATGCTAAATGAGAAAAAGATGTTTTATCTTGAGGCCTAACTGTCAGAAAGGGAATTCACATATGATGATGAAAGAGGGCAATGACGACCTCTTCAAGGGAAAATAAAACCCTAGTTTTATTTATGGCATGGTGAACTTCAGCTGGTGCCTGCACATCCTTGAGGAGAGAGGTCTGTCAAGACTTTTAAACTGTCATTGATTGTAAAAGGTGTTTTTGGGAACTCATCTTTTTGATTCTCTGGTCTTCAGTTACAGAATAAGATAAAAATAATATTAATAAAAACTGTATTTCATCACCTTTTCAAAGAATAAAAATTATTCAAGCAAAATGTGCTAAAGAAACATTACTGTTAAATATAAATGATCCTCCAGGATAGAATGTGATTAAGTGTTAGTTACACATACACTGCATAAATTGATATTAATTAGAATGTATCACTTTTATTGCATTCTGTTATGTGCATCTAAGCAACCACACTCTTTGCTGTCGTCTCCCAGTTAAATCTGAGTTTTATGTAGTCAGATGGGGCTTGTCTGTCTGGGTCTTGAGTAAGGAAATATTAATTTTCATTAGGCATATTCATCACTTTTGCTCTTTGCCCTCATTTATAAAATATCCTTTCAGATTTTTTATTCAAAAGAAATTTTGCAAAGCATGTATTAAGTCTTTGATTAATGCAAAAGACTTTTAGTGCAGCCTGGCAACAAATTTGGCAGAGATGCAGAAAATGGTTGCTTTAAGGAAATTATTTATAAATGTTGTTTAGTATTCTGTCCTTATTTAACAAAATTGAAGTAAATATTTAACTGTTTGGGTAAAAATGTTGTACTGTGAAATTATTTTTTAATGCAATTACTTTGCCATATTTGAAGTAGAAAAAGAGAAAAAAGTGTTGCTGATATCGTAAGCCTCAAGTTAAACAAGTACTATATGCTAAGGTAATGGTTGATTTCACTTGTAGGATGGCATTTTGAAGCTGTCAGAAAAACGGAAAATGGTAGTTGGTAATGTTGTACTGGTAGCAGAGGATGTCTGGATTGTTTTTGCCAAGTGCCCCGAAGTGCTTATGCTAACTGGATCAACTGAACCCCTCAGATGATAGGGATGGTGGAATAGGAGAATGCCCCAAAAGCTATGGGTTATTTTATTCTGCAGGCTGGTATCCAGTGCTGAATAAATTCAGCTTTTTAAATACCTTATAGACCAGGGTTTAACTTTACAGTTCCCTATTTCACTTGATGTTGACGTTATTTTTTAATCCTGCTTGTCCACTCAGTTCTTCAGATAACAGAATTGTGTCTCTTTTAATGCAATAACTCCAGATTTAATAGAAAGACCAATTCCCATAACACATGGTATTGTCAAAGACAATAATAATCAATATTTTGAGGTAAAACTTGCCATGGTATAAATTAAATTGTGCATTAAATTTTGTATTGTGCGAAAGTAATTTCTGGGGTAAATACTTATATTTATCCTGTTTGTTGAAGTTTACATCCTGGATTCACCTGTCTTTTTTTTCCTTCTATTGTTCTGAGATCTGTTTACAAACAAGTCCTCTCTTTGCAACAGGGCAGAGAGACCTTTTCTCTGGATACATATGATCAGTCAAAATCTCTGTTTCTCTTTCTTAGACTAATGAAAATGAAAAAAGTGGTGGGTTCCTTAGATGGGTAGAGAGATATGTTAAAATTCTCTAAGAAGTTTAAGATCTGGTAGGTTTGTGTAGTGTCTCAGAGAAGGCAATGGGCTAACAGCACCTACAATGGGACACAGCAGTAGCATTGACTTGGCTTCTATTTATGGATTCTTCTTTCTTTTTATGTCTGTTTCCGTCTAGTAAGGCAGAAAAAATATATGGAGTTGCTAAAGTAATGGAAGAATTAAAAGAGAGAACCATATACAGAAATCCTAAAAATTCATATTATTGGGTAAAAGTTTTCCTAAATAATCACAATCTAAATAACTGTATTAGGTGCATATTAAAACTTAGTGACACAAAAGTTAATGTAAGCAGTTTTGTTACCACTAACACAAATTATTTTCCCCTAGGAAATCCCATTATTTAACATTTTCATATGAATTTTGTACAGTGTTAAACTTAGCCGTGTCTGGGATTTCACACAACATCCAACAGCCATTTGTTGTAGCAATCAGCACGTTCTCTGCATTAATTAGCACTGTGATTTTTGGTGCTGCTGACATCGCTCAAAGTCATCAGTAGACTACAATAACTGGAGGTTTTTTAAATTGCTTTGTGTACTTTGTAAGCATTGCCAAGATTGTTTTGGTGATTTTATGTCTGTGGAATAGAGAAGGAAAACCTGGTATGTTTGCATGGATTCAGGGGAGGAGTGCCATTAGATGCAGCCCTTATTGACTGGCTCAGGTGGAGGTTTCTTGTGTGATCCCTTGTGAATGATGTTGCTAGAAAGCAAGCTTTCAAATGCCCAATTACAGCAAGAGTTTTCCATAGGTATTTTGAGGGGGAAAGAGATAATGTGGCCATTCCACACAGTCTGTTTTATCATATAAAGTGAATTTGAGGGTATTAATTGGAACGGGTTTCTGATGTAATGAGACAAATATTTTTAAGATTGATGACATCTGCTAATCCAATGAGAAATTTCCTAATGAGAGACATTATTACTTTCTACTTCCTGTATTATGCAAAATGAAATGTTTGTAATAAAGAACAATAATATAACTCTCCTTATGTGTGCTGGGGAATAGCTATTTTACCACCAAGACATTAGAGAAATAAAGAATAGAACAAAGAGAGATTGTTTTATAATGACTTGTGTTTGTACAGTGCCTAGCACAATTGAATTATCTTCATTTGCTGGTGTTCCTACATACCACAACTTTATACAAAGCAACGTAATTGAGACTTGTTAAAGATGCTGTTTATGAAGATGCGATCATAAATTATTAACATTCTAAAGGAGCATCCAAATAACGTCAAGTGCCAGAACTAGTTCAAATAGCTGATATCAAGATGCCATACTAGAAGGTACTGGAAGAGACAATTCTTTTCATAGGAAAATAGCGTTGTAAAGAAACCCTGGAAAGTGGATTCTCTGTGTAATGGTTCAAAAATACATTATTGGGAGAAGAGGAATATTTTTAAAAGTTACTTAGTGTTTCTGCATTCACAGATGTAGTAGTCATCCCTTCTTTTTGCAAGTAGAGAAACTCTTGTTTTGAATTGTATATGAATGTGCATGATTATCCTAAAAAATCACTTGTTTTATGTAAAATTTTGCTTGTTTTGCAATATTCTACTGGTGGTTTAATCAAGTGTACACTGTGAGGAATTTTATTCTGCTTGACTTACTTTTCTTGTGGTTTTTGGTCAAAATAATTCCTGAATTAGAGGAAGAGGGTAGAGCAAGGAGGGAAAAAGCCATTAAGGTAGTCACAAACTGCTACATCTTACAACAGAGAACATAAACTTTATTTGCAAAATTTGCATTATAAGCTAGTAAAGAGGCTGGATCTTGACTCCAGTCTCAGCTCTGCATATGGTTTGCAGTTGTGACACTGGGAATCTGCTTGCCTATAAAGTATCATTTACATGAATATAGTTTTCTGTAGGTCTGTGCAAAAACATAACAGAAGAAACTTTGAGTCTTGAGATTTTTGATACAGTTATTAGACAGTACCCAAGGAACCAAAGCTTTAGCACATGTAGTACTTACCATATGCAAGAAAAATGAGTGTAATGGAGAAGACCAGGACATTTGAGAGAAAGAAAGAAGTTAACATGAGCAGAGAATACAGACACAAAAAGCATGGGGCAAGAAACCAGCTTTTTTTTCCAAAAAAACCCAGGTTTTTTTTCCATCGAAATCACATATTTAAAATAGATTGTGAGACTGAAAAACTCAGGGGGCTGAAAGAAGGGGCAAATTCCTGTATGAATAAATATGGATATTTTTAAATTCACATGACTTTTCTAATGAATCAGTCTGAAAGTTATTTTCAAGCAGTATTTCCAACTATATATATAGCTGTGTGCGCAAGCTTGCGTGTGTGATATGTATGTGATGGTCTGAAGACACTGTTGAATCATGCTGTATGGTTGCAATGGAACGACTTTAAAATAAATAAAATAATACATTATCTAAGTTGTCTTCTTCTTCCTGAGTAGAAAAGTGGCACAGCTGGAATTTGTGGTCATATCCAATAAAAAGTGTAGTTTTTTTCTATACCACTAACTCCTTTGTAGAAATTCCACCTTCACGACTGCTGAGCTTTGAAGGCTGTCATTGAAACTACCTTTTTTTTTTTTTTTGCTTATTTATTTGTTTGTTTTTGTAATCCTAAATGAAGTTCACAAGTCAGCATCGTTTTTTAGATGGCAGTATTGGAAAGACTGTCTTGTTCCTGTAAGATGTGCTGTGCTGGGTGCCATGCAGGAGATAAAGGAAGAGGAGGAAGAGTGATAAAGTGACAGAGCATGCAAGGAAGATTTGTAGTCTTTAACTTGACATGTATGAATGACTCATGGCTCTTCATATTTCAACTTGATATATGAATGTCAACACCTTGGAAGTAGTTTGGGTACCTGAACCATAAAGCCAGGAAATTCAGGCTATTTTCTGTGCTGTACTTCACATCTTTGTAGGGAGCTGCAGGTGAACGTTACAGTCTGAAACTTCGCAAAGTAAATTTCATTACAAATTTGTGTAGGTGATTTATATATTTGCTAGTGATAAGCGCTTTATTTCCTCCCCCTCTGTGTTAAATATACATTAAAAGCTTTACTCCTGATGAGTATATGTACTGCTTATAACTGAGTCTTGGTTCTTTTATCACAGTACAGATTTGAGCTAATCTACCAGATATACTGCCAATTACGTGTGATGGAAGTAACTCTAAAATTGTGAGTTTGTTGAATAACTATAATACCACTTGGTTTTTGAGATAGCATCACTTTTGTCTTTTTCTTAACTCTGCAAGAAGTTCATTTTATTGCTCTGAGGATGTGATACAGTGCATGCCTTCTCGAAAACTCTGAATTTTCTAGATTACATGCTTCATAGCTTCTTCTGAACAGTATGCTGCTTAGTTTCTCTCTTAACAGGAAAGTAATAGTCTTTAAGGATCAAGGCCCACAGAAGCCAAAATTGTGTAGTAAAGATTTTGCTTTTTGGATGCAGAAGTAGGTATTTAAAATAGGTGTGTTTTGCTGAAGCCTCACATAGAAAAGGAAATTGATGATTAGAAATGGAGTGACAATTCAGTGAACTAAAAATTACTGCTATGCATGCAGAAGAAAGTCTCTCAAAATAACAATCCGTTGCTTACATAATGTTTTCATCACTCTCTTTTAAGAAATAGGTTTCCTCGTATTGATGAGTATGAGACTAGAGACAAACCTGTCTCATAGGAAATGACGTGTTGTTACTGGTTCACATATAGATGCTATTATTTGGTGTAAACCATTTTAAGAAAGATGGTAGATAATTTGCTTATAAGGTAGCTTATGAATCTTTTACAAAGCTTGTATATGTGCCTTCTGAACTTGCTGTTTTAGTAAATTAAAGGCACTCTTCAATCTATAAGCCCATATCTTTCTAAGTATGTTGTTCCTCGGACAGTAACACACTGCTATCCTGTTGTTGTTATTATTATTATTATCACCATTATTATTTCTATGTATGGAATACAGTCTGTATATAATGCCATAAGAGTGATGAGTAGCACTACTAGAGGCAGGTGTTTATTAACAAAATATGGATTTAAGGAGAAGTTGAGATGAAAAGAAGGTGCAACTTAATTAAAGAGAAAGTATTAAAAGGAAGAGCAAAGAATTAGTTTTCAGTCTTGTCATGCCTATATTAGTTGCTAATGCAATTCAGTGTTGCAGTTTCTCTTCCTTTTAGAACAGACATTCATCACATTTTATACAAATGTTACCAGAGAAAGTTATTTTGGAAAGAAAAGACAAAATATATTAGGAAGTAATAAAAAAAGATGCCCTGCTTTCTGTATAATGAATCAGATAATACAATGCCATTTTTGTTAACTGTTTTTTTGTTTTTTATATTGAGACTATATAAAAAAGAAACAAGCTATCATTAGCTAAGGCTTATTAAATCTTCAGAAGGTTATTAAAGTAGTTTAATCTAGTCAGACATAGCTGGAAAAAACAACGAAACAACACCAAACAGACAAATTGGAGTGTAGAGCATAAAAGACATCATGTCAAAGAAAACAAAAGATTTTAATATTTTTTTATATCACTTCATCTTTGTCTGGAGCTAAGAGGCACAGAGTTCACACATTTTGCTGCAATAGGTTATAAAGGAGGAGTCCACTTGAGGTAGACGTGCTGCTTTTGGTTTTGAATTTTTAAAGTAAAGATGAAGAAGGTTCCCTGATGATAGAAATTCATTAAGAAAGCCAAAGACTTTTTGGAGAGTATGTTCTGTTTAGGGTGGTTTTCACTTCCCCACTTTGTATGTCTCAGAGCACACTGGAGCTTCTTATGAAAAAATAATACAGTTCATTAATGTGGAAAAACTTCTGAAAGTAGCTGCAGTCTCACAGCATTCTGGGAATTAGTTTGAACATAATTGGTTGGATGTCAATATTAAAAAGCACTCTAATGAAAAAGAAAATGCTCAAGCTATGCTAGTTTGCAGTTTCTGATGAAAAATTTAATGAGGCTGAATAATTAACCCCTTCTCTCTTCATTATTCCCAAAATGGTATGTCTTTTCCAATTTCTGCTTTATATTTATTGTAAATATTTTAAGCAGTAGAGTTTCTGTTAATGTAATAGGAAGACTGTACTATTGTCTGTTTGTCACATTTATAGCTAGTTTTTTTTGGTTTTTTTGTAATCCTTTTTACCTTCATGGCTAGATTACTCAAGTAGAGTATTTGTCAGTTGCCATGCACCTCAGCTGTGACTTGGCTGAACTGTGCTTCGTGAAGTCTAACCTGTGCTGATAAATCCACTGACTAGAGTTGTGCCAGGCAGCACAGGATCTGCCATTTAAATAATGGTTACTCTAATTGGTGTAATGTGACTTCTGACCTCAAGGTGAGAATTACTTCCTTCTGAAATGTGATCATTGCCCAAATATACACACTTTCTAGTCACTGAGTTGACTCTCAATCACTTATTAAATGAAGTTATGAAGCACATGGAATTTTTTTCATTCAGAACTTATTTTTAACACAAAAAAAAAAAAGCAACATAACAACCAAGGAGAACAAAACAACGCACACAAACATAAAAGACACAAAACCACATTGTGGACAGTTTCTTCTGATATCTGAGTTGCAATCAGTTTGATATGATATGCATTGTTTTCTTAAATATATTGAAGTCAACGTGAAGTACACATAGATGAGAAACATTTAGAGTAGTTCTTTAAAACACAGTAAGTTTTTGTATAATACAGAGGTTTTGCTGAGTTTCAAATCTATCATCTATGATAGTTGTTTTTACTTTTTTTTTTTTTTTCTGGTACATGTGATAGTTTTTAGGTCCTCATCCCAGTTTCTCACATGGCTTGTATTAGCACTTCCATATCCTACCCCTCTTTTGTTTCAGTGGGCTAATGGATGGAGTATGAGATGTTTGTCCCTGTGACCTGGGTCTGTTTTAGCTGCCTGTTGAATAACTGCTCAGTATTCTGGAGAAGAAACATGCTTTTACTGCCATAGGCTTCTACCTGCATCAAGAAATAGTGATTCATCCTTTTTGTCATGTTGTGTTAATGCACTTCCAAAGAGAAGGATGATCTATGAAGATGATCTTATTTATCTCATGCTGTCAACATCTAAAAATTTTTATCAGATGGATTGAAATTAGAAGACAAAGCCTGAACTAGTTGGATGCTTTTGTTAATGATATATTATAGATCTGTATAAGTTATAAGCCCTGAATATCAGGCACATCATGATGGCAATGCAAAACTGGATTTTAATATTCAGCTCCACTCTGTAGAGACATTTGGTTCTTCAGAAGGCTGCTGTTCTTTAGAGCCTGCAGCCTCAAAGAGAACCTGGAAAGCTGGATAAGGAAATTGATAAAGCTGTCAGTGGTTTGCTGTGCTCTACTTCCCAGGCTACGAGCCACCTTGTCACATGTGATACTCATGATATCATCCACTATATGACATTGAGAGATCACAACTTTTTCCTCACTTCCTAAGAAAATGAGAAACTTTTACTGTAAGCTTAATAAACAAAATATGACACATATCTATGCAATCTCTTAACAGGAATTTTTGCTTTTTACCTAATTCCATTTAATTCAACAACTCTATGATTATTTTTCTTTTCATCATAGTCAAGAGAGAGGTAAATCTGAATTTTTCTAGCAGGAAGTTTAGTTCAGCTAACTAACTGTTGTAATAACAGTACATCTCTTTGATTTTTCTGTTGGGAAGATAAAATTTCTGAGACCAACCTTACATGCATTTAGGTCCTGCAAATTTAATGTCATTCCTCAAGGTAACACTGAAAGTGCTCATCATTTTTATTGGATACTAAAGGAGGAAAATAGTCTCCCTAAGATGTTCTTAGATAGGGGGTTTTTGCATTTTAATTTATACTTTTTAATAAAAATTCATCTTTCTTCTTTAATATATATTTTGTAGTATCACTTTCTTTGTGTAGTTCAATACACTGAGACTTCCTTTGTTACATCCTTTAAATTTTAAGATAGATCACAATTATTTTCTTTCCCCATTATGGAGACATCCTTAAACTTTCTTTCCCTCTGTCTTGTTGGAATTACACCTAACTTTTCAGGAGCTCATGCATTTTACTTTCATTTTCTTTTCAATTTTATTTAAAGGAATATATCTTAGTTGCTGTTGCTGACACAGTATCCATTCAAACAAAATGCCAAGTGCCAATTATCTTGTGTTTAGACAACCATGTTAAAATCTACTTAAAAAAAAGAAAAAGCTGTAAAATGTGTCTTGATCTTATTTCCTTTTCAGAAGACTCTTGGCTATTAGGTAGATTAGCCTATATGCTTTAGCTAAGGAATAATACCTAACCCTTGAATTAGAAGAAGTGGGAAGCAGAAGATGAAATTGAGTTATGAGATACTTTGTTTCCTCTTGGTTTGGAAGAATTTTTAGAAAAGATTACTCCCTTATCCTTCAGAAATATGGGTTCCTGCTTGAATTTATTCTGAGCATAAGGCCAATGTAGCTTTATCAAGCAGACCTGGTAGGACAACAAATATGAGTTTCAGATTAACATAAGATATTATAGCATCCTTTAATTTTTCAGTTGTAATGAATGATGTATTTTTTGGGTGATTGGGAAGTTTTAATGTAGATTTTTGATAATTCTTATAGTTACTGTACGTTTGTAGTTGATGGTTCAATATCTCTTGTTCTTCTGATTTATGTGCACAGCCCATTTCTGTCTCCTTTTTGGTTCTACCAAGAAAAATGTTCTATGGAATTGAAGTAATGAAAAATGCTGCTTGCTCATGTGGTTCTTACCACCTCTGAGGTCCTTTGGTTTTCTGAAGAAGAAAAAAAAATTCAGGTTTCAATGCAGTGTAGGTAAAAAGGAATTTACTCATTGAAATAACAGAGAAGTCTATGCGAGTTAAATTTTTCAAGTATAGTACCTGTCATTTTGAAATCTGGTAAATGAGTACCCTTGGCTTGGCTGTTGGCAATGATTTTGTATTTAAATAAACTTTTCATAACTATTCCATTTTCAAAGCAGAGAATGTTATGTGTGTTTAAAAATAACCGGTTTCAAGAAGAGTTTCAAAATGAGAACATATTGTTTAAAAACCTTCGTAATGGAAAAGCTTTCAAATTGAAATTTACTTCATGGTAGCCATTTATGAGACAGGCAGTTCAGTATGACTCCAAGCTTCTGCTTTTATCTGCCTTGATAATAATGCATCAGTCTGCAGTGCTGGTAAAGATACAGAAATTGATCCCAGCATCACAGAAGCAACGCCCATTTTAATTTTAAAGGTCATGCTTGTGCAATGCCTTTTGATGAATTAGTAATGAAGTCATTATTTTTCGATAATTTTGGTTAGCCTTTGTTTTTGTCAAGTATTAAGGTGATTTTATTTTTCCAATTTTGTATCCTTATGTAGATTTTTAATACAATTTGGGAAGGTAAGCAGTCTTTCTACTGCAGGGATCTAATAAATGTATAAGCATTCTTCCAGCTCTCAGACTACCTACAGTTTCAATGCCATCCAACTATTCACACTAGCTAACAAGATATTTTTGTAATTTGTTTACAAACAGAAAATAGGGTAAGGCTTTTTGAAATGTAATATTTGTCCTCTGCCCAGTGCAATTAAGGGTTTCTTTGCCACTTATTAATCTATTTTAGTATTACTCATCTGCTTGTAAGAACACATTTCACAAGCATAATCTGGAGCTTCTGTGTTTTTAGAATATTCCTAAGTACTTTGTGATGATCATAAGTAGCCTCTTGGAAATGGCTCTATCATTGTAGTGATGCTACAGAATTGCTTAATATAGTTTTCATTGCAAAAAGACCTTTATTGTCTGTTTCTCAGTGTCAGGATTTCTGACATCCTGACAGATTATTGTAACTCAGCAGATGGTCATAGACTTGATCTTTAATCAATAAACTCAGACTGAAAGCTTGGAGTTTATCTGCTTCATTCTTATCTATGGACTAATAGTGGGGCAGATGGATTCACCCTGTACAGTGAAGTTGCCACAAAGAGTGTTCTTTGGAACAGTAAATGTTGCTGTGAAATGCAGCTAGTGCTGCTGACATTTTGGATTGTTGTACTTGAATTTTGATGTCTTTAAAATCCTCATTTATGACAAAGAAAATTTTATTCCACTTTTTAGCAACTCCCTTTACAATTTTCAAAGGGAGATCAACTAACTAACCTCATGTAAGAAATGAAGAGCACCTGAGAGCAAATAAGGAAACAGATATCCGTATTTTGCAATAAATGTATTAAATAAGGAAATTCCTTCATGTGGATTTTCAACTTAATTACATATTATGTAATGTTTGTATTGTTCATCTTAAACTTTTTCTGAATATTTAAAACAGTCTAAAAATATGTTTTTGAAGAGTTTACATTTTCACAAAAGTACACTTTAAAAAAATTGTTTATCTATGCCAAATTTTTAACTGCAAAAGAGATTTGTGGGGTTTTGCTTTTTTTTTTTTTGAGACGCACATATGGTAAAGCTGTCAATACAACGTTTGGTTGTAAGTAAAGCTCACAGCACTATTAATACTACTTTATCAGCATATTTTTTTCATACAATGTGTTTTCTTTGTGTCAGAGTATTCTGCCATTGTTTCAGTGGATTTGGTAACAGGTTGTTATAACTGCATTTCAGAATACAGAGATAAAATCATGATCTCTATAAATACATATCTCTGACAACCAGAACTAGCTTCTTCTCTCAAAGTGAAGAGAAAATTTTCTTCCTGACAGTTCTTTAAAAGTTTAGGTTTTGTTCTTTGTTAGAAACAAGAAGAAAACCTTTGCTAGGTAACAGGAAGAAAGCTAACATTTTCCTGATTAAACCTGTGTTTTTAGGTGTGTTTCCTTTTTAATACCTTGATGCCTTAAAGTATGAGCCTTAACTTCATCATCATAGATTTTGATTCCTGAAGTAATGTATCTTTCTTCAAAGGTCTTGATGCTATCCCTGCTTGAAAGTGCAACTTGGAATGGTACTTTCTAGATTTATTTCTGGTGTTTAGAAATAACACTGTTTTACATAATGGAAAGTAATTAAGTGATTCTTAAATGAAAAATACAAAGCTTGCATGAGTCGTTCTTTTTGTTGTTTTGGGCAACCTTCCCTAAGTAAGTATTTATTAATGGTAAATCATTTTGGTAATAATTTGTGATGGATTGGACTAATTACTAGTAATGGTTGCATTTCTACTCCCTCTTTCTTTTCCCTAAGTATAGTATCTTGGATATTCAGTGTTTAGAACTGCATTAGAAAAACATGCCATATGGTATTGCTTGTCTTCCCTGATTGAATGTAACAGCTGTAGCACCAGCTGTTACTTTGCAGATTCCTGAGTTGACTGTGTAGATTTCATCTGTAAGTGCTCAGGCATTCACTTTCATATTTGTTTTTAGGATGGATTGTCTGAAGTATAGATTATGATTTATTTGAAAATATGAAAGACATCCAAGTATGGATATTGTTTAAGAGTATTTTCAGTTAGCAGTTTGAAACTTTATGTGTAAAATAAAAGCACAGCATTGTCTGGCATTTCTGTAATGCATAGACTTTGCTGTTGTTTCTATGAAGTTGTACAAGTAGAAGTAATCAATTGTATTTCTTTCAAGAAAGTAAACCAAAAAACAAACCTCTGTATGGAGTCAGGCTTACATGTATTGCATTTCCTTGTAATATGAATACATACAATACGTAAATGCTACATTGCATAAAATTTTCATGCTTGAATGCTTCACTTTTATTGGGATTTTAGAGTTACTGAACTATTTTAACTTCATTAACACAATGAAATAATTCTTTTCTTAACAATATAGAGACTTGTTTACAATAAAAGCTAAGAGGCTTTTATTGACATTTAGAAATTTGTTAGTAACTGAATCAAAATAACAAATGTTTTCTGTGTCAGAGGTTGGATGGCATTCATATTTATTTATTTAAAGTTTGTGTAAGTATTCCTTCTATTGCATTTTTCTGGTGAAAGCTGAATCAGCAGGGACTTTGGAATACTAGAAAGTGCAGAGTATTCCCAGCGTGACTGTTATAACACCCAAACAATCTTGAGAGGCAAAGATTCAAGGAAAGAGGTTGTACTCTCAAGTGGTAGCAGATAGGATGGTATTCGTAGTCCTATGGGAAAGACTATGCTGTATATCATTAGCTTATTAGTGTCTGTTCCATCTTCTTTTGCCCCAAACTGGTGGATGAGAACCTTTGTTCCCTTCAGGTGTTTTATTTTGTGGCCTTTGGTATCACAGACTTACAGATATGTGTGTGTTTTCTGACTGCTCTGTGTCCCCCACAGAGGGGGTGGATGGTTTCAAACATTCACAGTCATTCTAGCTGGATGGATTATTGACGAAATTGCTGTTCAGATCTGATGACAATTTAATACAGTACATGATAACTGAACTGAGTGACCTTTGTTGCAATTGATGTTGGCCTTTCTCCCTGTTAAGTGACCACCTAATTTATCTAACTTAGAGGAAGTACTCTGATTGCTGCATAAATGTCTTGGACAAAGATATCTCCCATTCATCCTGAAAAGGTTGAGTGGGCACTAGTAATCAGAAAAGGTCAAAGAGCCTGATTTAAGCTTGTTTACTTTTAGTGCTCTTTTTCGGAGGTAAAAGTACATGATGTAGCCAAGTGTCTTAAGTCCAGTGTAGGTGAGTCTGGTGGAGGCAAACCAGTAGCATAGAAAACATTAAAGAGTGTCACCCAGGCTGTCAGTTTATAAGTGTTAGAACAAAATAAAAGTTTTAGACTTGTCTTCAATTTTAACAGAAGACATCTAATTTTTTGGTTACATTATAAAGTTTGGGTACAGGTAGTTAATATTTCATAGAACCAAACACAAATGCTTATCTTTAGTGAAAATTGGTAGATATTGATCAATCAAAATGTGATATTTAGGTTAGTTTATGCAGGTTATTTTTTGAAGAGTTTTTGCTGTTTCAGAACTTGCCTCATTCAAATGGCATTGACTACCACTTCTGTGCTGAAGCTCAAAATCATCAAAGAGAAATAAGAGCAATCAATCTGCATGCTTTTCTTCAACATTTATTGATCTAATCCACTAAGATTATTTTCTATTTGATTATTCTGCATTTTGGAATGTTTTACTAGGACAAGATTAGCACAATGATTTTGTTAACTCCTGCTTTCTCTGTTAACCTGGTCACATTGGTCCATTACTTGTGATGTGTGCATACAGAGTGCACAGGAATTTCCTGCCTTTTTAGAATATTATATAGTATGTTGGGACTTTTTGCCAAGTATTATAATCCTCCTTCACCTCCTTTCTTTTTTTAAATTTTATTTTTGTATTTCAACCAGAAACATATGGAGAAAATTTTTTGTTTGTTAGATTTAGTTCTAAATCTTAACCATGGCTGTTGTTAATCTTGGGGGTTAGCACAGTGACACTAACATTTAAATAGATACAAACGCTGTTTCAGAATCATCTAAATGACCAAGTTTGCTCTAGTGTGTAAACTAGAGTAAACATGAGTGTGTTTGTAACTCTTCACTCTAGGCACCCAATTTTCTTATGTCTTTAGAAGTTTGTTTGAACAGTAACTAGGGATATCAAATTACTTCAAATAATTGAGGTTGTATAATAAACATTTTTTTGAACTTAATTAGGTAAAGTTCAGTTTATATTTCTCATAGCACTGGTGCATTAATGCAGAGAAGGGCTATACTTACATAGCTGGGAGATTCAGGTCTCCTTGGGATTGTCCTTAACTGACCTGTATGAAGTATCCTAGAGGTAGAAATGCAGCCACTTTCATTTTTCATCCTTATCTCGCCCAATGATGAGATTTATGTAAACACAGGGCACTTTAGTCTGTGTTTTACCATGTTTTCATTTTACCTTCACTCATTCCATAGAACTGTAGTCATCATTCCAGTGTGTAGACACATGTGCATATGTGTCTACATGCTTATTTATGCAGGACACAGTGTGACTTGATTGAAGTTTCATTACAAGCTTGTTAACAGCTAGGTTAAAGAGAGTGTGTAGACTGTCTGGTAGTTAATTAGTTCCCATCAGCAAAATTATTAGCACAGTAGGTCAGAGTTACTCCTGCCAAGTGAAAGCTTCAATAATCAGTACAGTATCTGGGTCAGAGACCAATGCAATCATAAAAACTGGGATCGCTTGGGCCTGGAGAGTGCAGGGTCAGAGTCAGTGGTACCACCAAGCTTGTGATGTAGAGTCTATCACTGATAACCTCTATTACTGATAACATTAAATGCTGAACATTAGCAGTAGCTTTTTTTTTTTACGTTTTTGCTGACACTCTGAAATATCGGCCACTGTCAGTAATGTTCAAGCATGAGACAGCAGCTTGCACGATGAATCACCACCATAGGAGATGTGTGAATTGCGATGTGTTTTCTTTGAAAATACAGCTCTAATAAGGATCCCATCAGGGAAAGTAGGAGTTAACAGTCAAAATATTGGAAGTTGCTCTCCGCATAGCTAATCTGTCTGAATTTGCTCATAAGTTTTTTCATATTTAATTGAAATGGAAATAATCCATTATTTTACCCATGTATATACCTCTCTGTTCTGAGTCTGTACAGGATATCTTTAATGCTGAAGTGTGTTTGACAAAGAAAGTTGACAAGGCTGAGAAACAGTCCTACTGACACGTCTTTAAATGTCTGTTTATGCAGTTCACCTAAAAGTAATAGGACAGAAGGGAAATGAGAGTGGGGACTGTTGGTATCTTAGAAGTGGATCAAAACCTTTCCCATTTAATAAAGGACAGCTGTAATATTGCTCCATCTGGGAAGAACTACTTCTGCCAATAATTTGCCCAGAAGTGTGGGAAGAATATCCAGCTCAGCTCCAAAGCAGAACCACTGTAATACATAATACATAATTTCCATCAAGGTTATTTTCTTTCTGAGCATTACATGTATACTCACAGGACAACATTTGAGCATATTCTGTAATAAACTGAAACATAAAGGTATGGTTTTGCTTCCAGGAGGGAAAGAAAACGTGAGCCAACATGCATGCCAGGAAATATTGTTTATGATAGCTTGTGGAAGGCAAAAGCATATGGTAGGTGCAAATGGGTAATTCAAGGAAATACTTCCCTGTTGAAAATACACTTTTTTTTAAAACTTTGATTCTACCTATTCATTAAAAAAATAATCAGTATTTTTTCCAATGTTTAAAATAATGCTATGAAAATAATTATGAAAATGTTTTCTATGAACCTGTCTGCCTGTCTTACTTCTGTTTATTGCTGTAGACTAGAAATTTTAAGATGTTCCAAAATCCAAAATTTACTGCTGCCAGTTGAGATGTACCAATGCCTGTATATTAGTGCAACATCACACTTTTTGTCTGAAAACTGACAATTTTTATTACATTTACTAGTACTCACTTCAGAAGAATAATATTTATGTATATTTTGGTTTATACCTCTGTTATTTGTTTTATGTTGCTTGGAATACAATTACATACAATTCAGATTTATTTTGGTTTGTTATTTATAATTTTCTTGAAAAGTAGGTGAATAAAACAAATGAATTGGTCCTGTTTTCCAGGTAAGTGTCAATAAAGGTTTCTTTTTGGTTTACTAATAGCAGAGCAATGTGGCAATTTGAAACTATTTTTGGCATATTAGGAGTTTGTAAAAGATAAAGTAGAACATCTTTTGAAATGTTATAATCCCTGTTAAAATTAACCATGAATCCACAAACATTTGAGGTTAGTTTCTAATGAGTTAAACTTCATAGGTCATAACCCACATATGAGAATGTTTAAACAGAAAACTATGCTCTTACCTGTTCAATTTCATACAAATTTTTTGCTTTGTTATAAAAAAATGTTCTTCAGAAAAAACCTTTTCTTTGTCCTTTTGTCTGCATCAGCCAGCAGTCTTTGCAGTATTTTGTGTTTTCAGTTCGCATTCATAAGTGGTATTTTTTTATAAGGCTTAAAAAGTCACATTAAAAATAATGGAAAAATAATGATTGTTTTGGTGCTCTTTGAATTGCTTTTGTAATCTGAAGCCAAATGTTCCAATGACAGAGTTATATTCTCGTGTTTTCCTCTCAAAACATGTTTATGTTTTTTTAAAAAAAGGAGAAAGAAGCAAGTATCTTTAGATAGTCACACATTATTATTTTAACCAGTTATCTAAATCTCTTAGATTTTATATTTTATGATGATTTTCTAGTCCCAATGTATAATTCTAACACTGTAGGGATTTTTTTCTTCCCCATTTTTCACAACTTTGCCACAGTTGTGCAGCAGTATTAGCAGCTTTTAGTGTAACATTAACAGCATCTAAATTAGAATGGTTTTATTTCCAATTCTATTTCCTTAATTGCTGTTCAGATGTTTTCCTTGACTGGTCTGGAGTATATGAGTACTCCATTTAGAAGACTTCGCCTTCTAATCCTAATGTCTTGTGTTTATATGGTCCCATTCTCTTTGAGCAGGCATGATCTTCTCTCTGACACAGGCTTGTGCTGCCCTGCTTCTTGACCTTGCTTTTCTTTGTCCCCCTTATCACAGTGCTGAAGGTGCACTCTGCAGCTTTCACCTTCAAGGTCCTGTGCTGCTGGTGCTTCTTTCCACTCTGTAAAGCTTCATTAGTTTGTTAGGGAGCAGCTTAGTGTTGAATGGAAAATGGATATAATTCCTTTATTACATGTTGAGTTTTTTCACCTGTTTGTGCTAGGAATGAAGCCAAGGTCTCTTAAAGGGCAAAGTTTTGTGCCATGTGTCAAAGGGCTTCTGGAATTATTTTCAGTAAATGTACCTTCTTAGCTGTCTTCTTCACATTCATCTAATTGCTTATTGTATGACTGAAATAATGTAGTAAATAAGAAATGTCTGGGTATTAGTGATACAGAATAGAACTATGGGTCTCCTAAGATACCAGTCTGCATCCATCCCTTGTAAAAACACAAATCTTTGGAATTGCTCTTTTTCTTACAGGCAGGCTTTACCAGGAGTTTGGTAATAGATTACTCCAATAATGAGTGGTACTGGAGCAAATAACATATGCTGTAAAATTGAGTGCATAGGTATAGTAATAATACACAGAACTTATTATTTCTTACTAAAACTTATTTTAAATACTGGCGGCAAATGTTGCTATGATGTGGTTTTAAACTTGTCTATCACTTACACTGCTCCTCAAGTAACAATATTTAGTAAGCTTTAATTTTTTTTGACATGTTGGAGTTAAATATCCGAGGTCAAAGAACTTTATATATTAAGTGAATCTTTAGATAAAAATAAAAGCACAACTCTGTTGCGGGCTTATGAGTTTACATGCTGCATCTCAAACCAGTATTTGGGCATGTTTCTATTTTCATGAGCAAATACCAAGAAAGAGAAGCCCTTGAATGGGACAACCAAATGGGTTTGCCATGCCCTGTGGCTCTACTCTTATTTCCTTAACATATATCTTTCCTTTCTCAAGCCAGTGCTTCTTATAGTATGTGATTCTTCTGTTGTCATTCATTTCCCTAATTTTGGACCTAACTGCATTAAATAATCAAATGCAAAATTTAAATCTGGAAGACACTTCAGAGACTAAAATATTCCTAAAAAATGTGTAAATGGAATCTCTAGGAGGGAAATTCACAAACTACTGTTCCTGCTGAGAGTCATCAGGTAAATGGCTCTTTGATATATTGCCACACTTCAACATTCTCTTTCAGTTGTATATCAGTTCTTCTGCATTTTTTACTCAAAACCAATCAAACTTCTATATCAGTTCCTAAATTCCATCCTACAGCTGGAATAAAGGATTAACCGTAAATTTGCAGTTTATATCTAATACTTTTTTATATTTCTTCTCAGTGTATGACCTGACTCAAAATTAGCCCAGTGTTTTGGGTCCATTCTTGACCCTCAGTCTGTGATGCTGCAAAACAGCAATTCAGAGAGGAGTCTTGCTGTCCTTGCCCTGTATCCACACTGATAAGTTGACTGAGCATGGCACCATGAACTTCAGTTCATCAGTGTCACTTGGACTAAAAAATTACTCAAAAGAAATTCTGTCAGTGGCTGTGGGACCTGTGCTGGCTGCATTGGGCAGAGCATCCCTCTTCCTCTCTCCTTGAGCTATTATATAGTTGTCTGGTAGATTTTCAGGCTCTGTTAAGAATCTAGTGCAAGCCAAGCTTTTAAATAGTTATAGTGGGCAGTCAACAATCTGTGAACAGAGTGGGAGAACTCTGTCAGGCCATATTGTGTGCTTTGGTGTGACTGGTAAATTCATGCTGCTCTGGAAGAAAAGCTTCCTCCGTGCTCAATTTGTTGCCTCCAACTCCAATACCAGCTTACAGAAATCTTAAGTTTTGTTGAGACATGGTGAGTAACTGCTGTGAGACTTCTGGGATCAGTGGCATGACATCTTCCTCTACCCCACCTTCCCAAAATCTAAACTCTTCTTAGGGGACCACAGGTAGTGAAGGGGACCAATGATGGTAGCGGCAAGTGATCTGCTTTGTTAGACACTTGGGATGTTTGAACAAGCTGTGTCTTCCTTTCTGATTTTAATATACAATTCATTGACTATAAAGAGCAGGTTTTGGCATCTTACATTTCTACAAATACACAACAATGTACAGAATGTGAGAAAATTCTGTCCAAAACTGTTCACCCTAATGAAACGTAGATGAGAGAGAGATGAGAAGACATTTTATTTTAAATCTGAGTAACATATAAAATACTTCTTAATACTGAATATGTTACTTAATGCAATGGCTTTCACTTCAAAATTATTTATCCACTTAATTACAGACTTTTAGTCACAGGATGATCCAAATCAGATATCCAAATATTTGAATGTAACATGAAGCCAGTAAGACATTTAATATGTGCAGATCTAGGAGACGGGAAATATGGGAGTGCAGTGAGAGAGAATCAGAAGTGGGACAAAAGAAATGATTTGATTGCTGAAAGATAAATGTTATATACAAAGGAAAACAGGAATTTGGAGATAGAAAAAGAAGAGCAAAGAGGGAATGAGGAGGGTTAAAAAAATCTAATGAAAAATTTACTATTCAGTCTATTAACCCCTCAGGCTGCTAGAGTTGCTTTGCTCTGATAGGTGCAGAAAAAGGGATGAATTCTCGATCCCAATGTGTTTGGATTTTTGATGTGGATACTGTGATGAGGCTAATTCTTCTCAACTCTCTTCATGGAGATACTGACTTGAATTAGGTGACCCTTGGATAGAAGTTATACCCATAAGATGTGCCTTATTCTATTGTAGTATGGATAAATTAATTTTCTTTGTGTTATGTAATATAGAAAGAGCACTGTTGGCATGTCATGACATCTATAACATTCTACGGTGCAACTGCAAAGATAATGCAAAAGAGGGTCCTGAAGCTACTACCCTGATTACAACTTGTGGCCTGTAATTAGAGGCCAGTAACTAGCAGTGTACCACAGGGTCCAGTCTTGCTCATTGATGGTCTGAGTGATGGGTCAGAGTGCACTGTCACCAAGTTTGTTGATTACACCTAACATGGAAGAGTGATTGGTATGCCAGAGGGTCACACGGCCATCCAGACAACCTTGACAGGCTGGAGAAATGTGCTGTCAGAATCTCCCGAAGTTCAGCAAGGACAAGTGCTAAGTCCAGCATCTGGGGAGGTACAACTCCAGGCACCAATACATGCTGAGGCTACCCATCTGCAAAGCAGATCATCAGAAAAGGAGCTGGGGGTCCTGGTGACACCAAGCTGAACACAAGCCAGCAGTGTGCCCCTGTGACAAAGGAGGTCAATAGTGCCCTGAGATGCATCAGGAAGAGTGCTGCCAGCACTCCTTCCCCTTTACTCAGCACCAGTGAGGTGCTGTGTCCAGTTCTGGTCACAAAGATGATTAGTATCTGGAGCATCTCCTCTGTGAGATCTTCCTTAATGCATGCATCTCTTTTTGTGCTACACACTGCATATCTGTGTTTTTTGCAAAAAAATGTCAGTAGGAAAATTCTGAAAAGAGTATTTGCTGTTTGTTAATTTGTGCTTCAGTTTCTGATGCTTTTCATTGAAAAAACTGAATGCTTGTAGAAAGGGATTCTGTGTAGCTCAAAAGGATTGCCTTGGAAAAAAATGAACACACTTAATTTAAATGTAACGCTTTCCCTGTTTTCAATAAGTTTCTGTTAATTTTTTTCCATGTTGAAATTCAGAGAATAATGAAGTAACTGTATCTGCAGTAGCTCTTACTTTGTAATTTAGAAAGGTGCTTCTTCAAAGTAATGTAATAATGCTCAAAAATCTGTTTACCACAGCTGAGAAAATATGAATAGGAAAATATTGTTATTTTCAACCACAAAGTCTTCTGTAAGTCCATAGTCAATTAACTGCTGATTTTAAACTGAGTTCAAAGAAGACAAACATGGTTTATGTATTTGTAGATAAGTGCTATGTAGCCTTACATATCTGTGTGCGTGCACATTTTTATATAAAAAAAGTATAATTGCAAGTTGCATTTGTACACCAGTGCAGAGGTTAAGATTTTACTGATAGATTTTATTTCTAATTTGCTGTAACCAGCTTGCTTCCAAATATACTGGTCTCTCATCATCATCAAGAATCCCAAGTGCTATTTTAGCGCTATGACAAAAATCTCCCCAGTTGCAAACTAAAAGAAGGTTAGCATATTCCCCATTTATAGGTAGCAGAGCAGGATGACTTTTAGATCAGAGTCTTAGCAATATGTTAATAAAGCAAAAAAGTTCACCATTAAAAGCAGATATAATAAATACAAATGAGGAGTATAAATACTTGAAGTATTGAGGTAACCTCAGAAGTGTAGAGTGCACTGGGGATATTGCAAATCTATGCTCAAATCCCTGCCTTACTTGCTTTACCTACTGTAGTCTTGTGAGTTGGAAACAAAGGATTCATTCTCAGTACAAGCTGTGACTGGTCTAAGCAAGTTCATGTATCTAGTGAAATGTTTTCTTCTGGATCTGAGATCTTTCTGATGCAAATTACAAAAATATGTGCATGCATATATATATGCATAGAAATAATACATTAATATATCATCAATATAACATACTATATAACATATTACTATTTTAAATGTTACCAATACAATAAATATATTTTATAGACAACATACTATTATAATACTATTTCAAATTTATAATATGAAAAATACCTAATATGTTAGACATCTTATATATAGCACATATATACGTACATGGCCACACATAGCAACACTTAATACGTTTTGATTTCCTGACCAGTGCATTTGGTTTTCCTTGTAAGCCATCAGCTGTCAGTGTTATAATTCTTTTGTATGGTCATAAATCTTTCTCATTTGTTTGTCTGAGATAAGACTAATTAAATTGCAAGCTTTGTGGTTTGAAAGAACTGTTACATTTAGTAAAGTATTCAATCAAATTTTTCTTTCTAATGAAATGCATGCAGGTGTCAGTTCTGTCTTCCACTTTGTTGTTCCTTCAATATTCTTCTGTACTGTGACAACACATCTTTTATCCTGGTTGTCTGAAGTTTGGCTTGTATCAGCCGTCACTCTTGTATTGTGCTGAACAGATAGGAATCCCTATTCCTTCTCTACAATACTGCTTAACAGGGGCTGTCTTTTCAGACTACAGTGAAGGCTCAGCTGGTGTGACTTTTTTGCTTCACAAAGCTCAGTATTTTAATTTCTACCTCATTAAAAATATATTGTGATGGCAATTCTGACATTTGTAATGTATTCTTTTTAAATCTCTGAACATGCAGTTCCAGGGAGCAAAGTCAAAGCACTGTAGAAAATTGAATTAGAAGGAACATTTAGTTCAGCCTTGGAAAGGTTACTTTGTCTTAAACCTATGTTAGTAGAGGTTTCATGATATTCATGGGCAATCTGATATTAGATCCACTGTCTTTCTTTTACATGACTTTTTAATTTTATAGTGTTTTCACTTCCAAATCTAAGCTAAGTTTCCAGAAAGCAAATGAAATTAATTATTTATACTGTTTCCAATGAACACATTTTTTAATTTTCTTCATGAAGCAAACTTTTTGCTCTGTGAAATGTGTTTTGTCATCATTATCTCTTTTTTTTCGACCAGTGATAGCCTTTTTTTTTTTTTTTTTTCAGTCCTTGCAGTAGGTTTTGTTTGGTATTGCCCTTGTTATCCTTGTTCTCTTGATTCTATACAATAACTCTGGTATAAAGAAGTCCTAAATAAGCTTTACTTGCATGAGGTAATTTGATTTATATTTCTAATGGTAACTGATGAAATAACTTTGTACAGAAATCAAATACATAATTCTTAGACATTTCAGAACAAAATAATTAATGTGGTTTGATATTATGAATGTAAACACAAGGAATACTTTGTCTAGGAAGATCTTTTCTAAGCAAAATTAATTAATCTCTCAATTTTATTCACTGTAATAAAAATATTTCATCAGCTTCCTTGTAGCCTTGACAAACTTGTCACAATATACTTTTTTTTTTTTTCTCTCCCTTTGGGTAAGAACTCAGCAGTTTAAAAAAGTTCTGGGTTTGTCTGTCTGAACTAAAATTTCATCTCTGTTTGCATTCTGTCTGCATTCTTTAAAAAGTAAGGAAAATGTGATGTGGTGTTAAAATGTTCCAAGACAATGGTAGTGAGAAAAGAATGCCAAGCACTGTGTTCCTTATTGCTTAAGACGAAAGCAAAGCCAGGCCATGTCACAGTGCCAAGAGCACACCTGAGGGGCAACTGTGGTGATTAACCTTGCTCCCATCCATCCATCTCTAGCAGAATTCCATAGACTCACAAATAATGCTGGGTTGGAAGGGACCCATAAGGATCACAGAGTCCAACTCCTGACCTTGCATAGCACCATCTCCAAGAGTTGTCCAAATGCTTCTTGAGCTCTGCCAGTCTTGGTGCTTTCCTGGGGAGCCTGTTCCAGTGCCCAGCCACCCCCTGGGCACCCATTCTAATATCCAATCTAATCCTCCCATGACTCAGCTTCATGACATTGCCTTGGGTCCTGTCATTGGTCACCACAGAGAAGGGATCAGTGTCTGCCCCTCCTCTTCCCCTCACAAGGAAGTTGTAACTGCAATGAGGTTTCCCCTCAGTCTCCTCCAGGCTGAACAGACCAAGTCACCTCATCTGCTCCTCATATGCCTTCTCCTCAAGGCCCTTCATCATCCTTATTGCCCTCTTTTGGGCATTCTCTAATACTTTGTGCAAGGTTTGGTTTTCACTTAAAAGCCCTAGTTTTTGTTGGCACTGATTTTTATTTTTCTGAAAAATGCCCACATCTGCAATGAGAAGTCCAAGCCAAGATTGTAAAATGGGCAGAAGATACATAAATAGGAAAAATTCATCTTTTCTGAGACATTTATAAGCAATTTTGATTTTACCTATGTCTTCTTGTTAACCTTTCCTAACCTTTTCATTTTGAGGATGGTAGCTTGGGAGGCCTCTGTTTCTTAAGAGGAATACCTGTAAGCCAGGCCTGGTACTACAGGATGCCCAAGGTACATTTGTATTAGTGTTTTAATTTCGAATAGGAATGTGTTTTTTGCATGGATTTATGCATTGATCTCCATTTGCCATCCTTGCCTTCATGCTGGAAATCACTGGGCACATATTAGATTCCTTTGGGTGAAACTAAACTGAACTGTGTTGTTTGGGAGTGCAGTTGATTTGTCTCCTAATCCTAACGGGAATTTGGTCCATGGAACCAAACCAGAGCTAGTCCTTGCAAACATGGATTTCTGTGCTACATTGACACTGCTTGCTTGGGAAGCTGAGTTCCACCGTGACATTGTAAAAGTAACATATACAGAACTGGAATGAAGAATTCTGTGATCATGATAGACTTCAGTTTCTGAGATGTTTCTTGTCACTTTTTACAAATTTTTCAGTTCCTACTATATAGAATACATAAAGTATCAGTGCTTACTGAGGAACATTACCTCCTTCTCCAGTTGGCTTGGGTTGGTCTCTTGTCTTCAGTGTGTGACTGTTCATCTGTGATTGCAAAAGGATGACACCACAGTTTGCAGACTTATGATTGTTTTCCTCCTTTCCAATGTGAAACTCAAATGTGGTTGACAACTACAAGTGAAGGTTATTCCTATTACAAATTTAATTTTAACTGCCTCTTTGGAATGGGAAAGGACCAGTTTTTCTAATAAAACAATTGACTCACTAGAAACGTGTTCTATTAGTTGACTTAAAAGCATACGTAAACCAGGGGCAGCTCTAGGAAACAGGTTTTATTGGATGAAAACTTTAGTAGAAATTACTAAGTGGTTCCGAGTTGCTGGTTTGAGGTAGGGAATCTAATCTTGTAATTTCTATAGTGTCAGATAATGATGTAAACATTAGCACAGCTATTCTTCATGTACCAATGCAAACAGTATTTAGTTTGTATTAAATTCTTTGTAGAAAAAAAAGAAACTTGCAGGTACAGAATTTTGTTACTCGCCGGAGTACACTTAGGTAAATTAGAAAGGGTGAGTGACACACAGAATGTTCCTCAAGTTTCTAAAGCTGCCTGTGAGTTGAAACTGCAATTCAGTGTGTCAAGCAGTCTTCTTCATTTAATACCATGGCAAATGCCATGCAGTATGAACAGTATGAGCCCCAGTATCCATCCCTGGGGTACTGTGCTTCACAGTGAACACCAGCTACAACTTGAGCTACTGTTTTCCCGCCTTTGAGCCCAGCTGTCCAGACAGTTTTCAAACTGTCTAGAAGTCTGTCCAGTTCTCAGAGGATACTGCAGGAGTCAACATAAAAAGTCTTCTTGAAATCAAGTTATATTGCACTGTTTTCTCCTCCTGTATGGGAATGATCTTCCCTTGGTAGATCTATTTTGAACATTCATGATAGTGCCTTATTGCCCCTTCTGTTATTGTGAGTAATTTCTCAGAAGATGTGCTTCATGACTGTGACTGTGCTGGGACTAGCCAGACCTCTGGATCTGCCCAGCTGTTACCACTTCTCCCGTTACCCTCCTCCAGTTTAGTTTATTCATAGATAGTGGCCTTGAAGGTACAGCAGCCTGTGTTCAGTGCCCACACCTAAATAATCTCTACTTTATGGTTTTTCATATGTCCAGTTTCTTTAAGTAGTTTCTAGCTTGCTACTCTCCAGTTTGGGCTGTCACACTTCCCAAGTCTTGCTGTTATGGTCTGTGAAGAACAAGACAATGAAGTTGTTGAACCACGTCAGTTGTTGCCATATCATCCTTCACGAACCAGCCCACATCCAACCCACCCAGTTCTTTGATCTTGCTTTGCTGCTGACAGTGTATTTAAATGAGTGCATTTCAAAGATGTGACATACCCAGCCTACACATGAGGGGCTGTACTTTGTATAGAGCACATCTTGTTTTGGAAATTTGTGAATGTTTTCCAGTATGTTCAGCCAATTCTATGATATATAGCATATATGTCCAACACTCAGCACTTACCTGAACTTGAATATTAGGGTAATATTTCTCTTGATTATTAGGGCAATATCTCTCTTGTATACCTCCTTTGAAAGGTATATTAATATTCTTTTGCTTTATTGCTTCTCTTATCATTCCAATGATATTTTGAATGTTGTGCAGGTCTCATATTGTTTCCTTACAAAAGGAAAAGCTTCCTAGGCAAACATTGACTTTTCTTGTAGATGGTAATATATTAATTTCATTTAATTTGAGTGACAGTTGCATAATTCTGTTTTCTTGACAAGCCCATGAAAATGGATGAGCATGATTCTTTATATTCAAGAAAATAATGAAGTTCCTCAGATGTTGAGTAATGATAGTAAAAATCCTTTATTGTTACAATCTATATAACAATGAATTCAAAGGTTTTCTATTCATTTGTAAATCAGAATAATAAGCCCATTTATAAAGTTCCATTTCATTTTATCATTGTAATTATTTCAGCATATGAAACTAGAACTGTAAAAATCAAGATTTCAGGAGGTTATTAGTGCTTTAGCAATGGCTGCACTTGACTTATATTGCTCCTACCCAAAAAGCTTGCAATAGAATCCAAACAGAATGATTTGTATTAACCTTTCTCCTAATAAATATGTAAATATGCCTGAGTTGATTGAATCTGGAAATTAGAATGCCTAAACATGTTATGATACATATAGGGAGACTGGAGATTGTGTCCTTCAATATAAAATGAGAAAAGATAGCTGATTAAGTCTGAAAGGGAACCCAAGATTCAAATCACAGCTATTTAAGTATTCTGTTCAATTTGTTTTCTATTTCACTTGCAGTACAGAGGAATTGGCTTCTGGAAAAAATTGCAGGAGTTGGCTGTTTGTTTTATGTTCAGATGGGTAATTTCCTATCAAATCCACCTGCCTGTGTCTCAAAAATCTCCAACCACAGACCAGGTTGTAACATGAAGGAATTGCCTGCTGGTGTAAGAGGAACACACGTGTTTTGCTGCTTATTCATCCAGACAATTAGGTAGTCTATTTTTTTTATTCAAATGCTGCAAAAGCAATATTGAAAAGAGGCACAGCTCTCTGCCCACCAGCAGCCAAGCACCTGTACTGCTTGTGGTGAAGCACAGCAGTTCTTTACTTGAGGGAAGGCTTCACACAGGGATTGTAATTTGGTTCATGTAGATTTATGGTATTTGGGCATGGACCACATGCCTCTGTTGGTATTATTCAGTAGTTCTGTAGGGCAAAATCTTCATGACTGTTGGAAATAGTAAACTTTATTCTGGCCAACTCTGTATATGTAATCCCTTACAGACTTTGTGTCACTAATTGCTAGAGAACTGTCATTTCAGTAATGGTAATTCTTGAGTTAACATTGCAAGAGGAAAAAACACTTTCAGAAGATAAGGAATTATTTAAGCATCTCTTGTGCTGAATAAATAAACATTCTGACTGTGTGATACTGCCTGATACTGCCTGATCCTTAGAGAGAAAGGGGCCAGCCTTTTCAGGCTCAAATTTCCTAGGCTGGTGTCTTTCAGAATGAATTATCTTTGGTTTTGAAAGGGAAATAGAATCCAGCATTTATAGAAAAATCTGGATTTGCTAAAACAGTAAGTCTCTCTATGCTTACAAAAGGGGAATGCAGTGAATGAAAGGTGATGAACCCAGTTAAAGTATGCATATTTAAATAGTATTAGGATCAATTTCAGTAATCCCGTGGAATATTAAGCACTCTTTTCTTTGGAACTTTAAATTTTATTTATAACTAGCACTGGGACAACCCAATGAAGTCTATTTTCTGAATATCATCATAGTCAATGCCAATTTAGGACAATTTGGAGCCAAAGGATGGAAAGGGGAATCATTAACACACATACCCAGAAATCAATCTATGGTATCTGTTTGCCAGCTGACCTCAGTCCAAAATAGATTGAAGATCAAAAGTAGTCAAAAGGGAAATTCTGTGTCATTATGAAATGCTTCAACTTGTCTTCTATTATGTGAGTAATGAACCTTTAATTTTGGATTAGTGTGTTTACAGTTGCAGCTTGATGTCTGAGTCACAATTATGCATGGTTTTGATAAGCAGAGATGGTTTACACTGAGAAGCAACTGTGAAATGTTCACTGTGACTGTAAATATTATTTTAGTTCCAAGTACAGAGAGACAGAAACAAGTTTTCAAAACTGGGTGGTTAATCTTGATCACAAGCCAGCAGTAAAATAGGAATAGCTCCAGCTTTCAGCCATCTGGTAAAAATTATTCTCTGGAATATTTAGGCTTGAAATGTAAATTCTTATTTTGTCCAGTTCACCTAACTATGAAAGAATTTCAAAAATATGTAGAAGGATGCATTTTCCTGGCAAATTTTCAGTGAAGCTGACAATGAATGATTTTTAATCAGACATTTACAGGAGTTAAGCTTTGTAGGTAACCACTGACTTTGCATTATTGAAAATGATAAAATTAATGTATGCTAAGTGCTCTTTTTCCCATGGTAACTGTTTCTAGTAGTGACAATTATTCATCTGTTTTTCTTCAGTGTTATTTCATTTTGCTTGATGTCTCAGCATTTTAAAATGTGGTAAACTGCTAAGTGATGGTGAGACGAAAAACAAGTTCTTATCTAGTCTTACGACCTAATAGTGCCCAAATATTTCAATTTTATTGTATTGTTTTCTATAGCTATATTGCCCAATTTTAACAATAGAATACATTGATGAGAGGTTTCTTCAACTTTCTTCTGTAAGAAGCAAGCATATCTTTGGAACATTTTAGTTAATACTTTAGAAGATGGATATTTCTATAGGGTAAGGCTGTTTTGGTATAGTTACTATTATATATGTGTGTGTGTGTATGTACAATTACCATTCTGCTCCCCTACTTTCCGTTACAAAGATTAAAAAATAAACCAAAAACCTTTCCATTATTTCCAAGCAATGAAATAATTGTTCCTCATATACAACACTTTCCTACCCCCAGTTTCAAACCCCAAAATGCCAACCTACCATACCACTAATTCTCTTTTTTTTGTTCTCCTTATCCAACCAAAATTTGACAGACAAACAGCAATTTAAGATTTAAGATCAACAAATATGCAGGACAGATGCTGATGGTGTGTGTCACCTTAAACTTGATCTGTTAGAACTGACTTTCTTGAAGTTAAGTAGCAGAGTATCTGGCCCAGTACCTTGCCCTGGAGAGAACAGTCACAGGGGGACAGATTTAGATATCCTATTGTGGATACACACCATTGAAAAGCCATGTTTTTAATATGTTAAGTGAGCATCTAATAGGAACTCCAGCTGTAGATAGTATGTTGTCCCCTTGTGGCATGTATTGTCTCAAGAGAGGATTTGTGCTTTCTGGTTATGTGGACATAACGTAGAACAGTGTTAATAGTATCATCTCCTTTTGAAATATCATTAATATTGTGTAGACAATTCTTAACTACCTCCTTTTTTCTTTTTTTTTTTTCTTTTTTCTTTTCTTTTAGAGATATATATATGTATAGTTAATCCATCCACATTTAACAGTCTTTGGTCATTTTAGAATTTCCTTTAAAAATCACAAACTTGACCTGTTTCTCTGTTGTGTTGACCATTTTGTTTGCAAAATACCCAAACTACTGTTCCTAGTTCTACCATTACAAAGAATTTCAAAAGAGGTATCTGAGACCGAAGAGCAAAAACACATTATCTGCAGATCTTGGACATATTTTAACATATTGATGTGATCTTTTTTTGCTGCTCTTTAAACAAGTACATTGCACTAAAAAGAGTGAAAGTGAAAAAATGTTAATTTCTATCTACTGTGGAACAGAAAAAATAAAAGTAAAAGATGAAGACAATCTCTTCTTTGCAAGGTTGCACTGTCACAGAGCAAGTAATCATGTATTCACTGGAATAATTCATTCCACCATGCAATACAGTTCTTCAGAGCAGAGAGGTAAAGTCAATGTCTTCTGACAGAGATGCTCAAAAGTCTCTCCATAGGCTTCAAGTAAATTGGTGAAAGAAGAAGCAAATACTTTGCAAGAGAGAAAGAAAATTAAGCAATTTTGCTCCAAATTTGAAAGGCATCTTGCTATAATACCAACATCTTGTTTTGACATACAGCTGCTTATAACTCCTGGTGATTTTGTGACAACTTTGTCATAAAAGGATGTAATGAAACTTGGGGGTTTTATTGCAGTTCAAACAACATACAAGTCTATGCCTGCTCAGAAATCCTGTAGCATTGCTTCAGAATACTATTGCCAGATTCTGGCATTACAGGATATTTTTGTGTAACAGCATGGTACATTCCATACTGATATGTATGTACATTAAAATATAGCAAAGTAATTTGGCAATATTCTCATATCTAAGTGTGGGGGTTTTAATAAATGTCCAAAATCATATTTAGCAGTAGTCATACTAGAGATACTGTACTGTAAAACAAAAATGAAATATCAATAACAAAATAAATCAGTAACTTTTTCAAACAGGCAGGAAGATAGCTTTGTTTTCTTTAAGCTTTTCTAATTTTAGTTGTATAAACTTCTATATCTGGTGATGCTGATAATAACTGGACATTTTTTCTGAGTTTTGTAAACTTTTGGATAAGAATGCATTTGTGCGTAGAGTTGGGTTTTGATTGATCCCACTTCTGCTGAAGTGCATTACATTACCCTCAGTGGCTTAGACGTGGCTGCAGGATTTACTGATATCCAAAGTTCAGGCTGCCATTTGTCTATTTCCTTCATGGACACACCCCATTTTTGTTTAGTTGTCTGTGCATAGCTGTTTGGAAAAACAAGTCTGTATCTGAATATCATGTGCATAAGGAGACTAATATGGGATGAGATTAGGTTCAGACTGAAGGTAAAATGTGTTGGGAGGAGTAAGGGAGTCTGCAGTTTAGGTCTAGATGTTGCATTGAGATTTGGGAAAACTGGGCTGGGAAAAACCCTGAGCAGGAAGAGGGTGGCTCAAGTGGATCTGCAAGAGAGATAAGGATGGAGAGGCTGTGTGATGTGCAGGGCCGGGGTCTGCATGTTTGCAGGTAACCAAGATTCTGGGTAGGGCAGGTACATACAGGTACAAATGAATTAACATATTTCATTGATTTTCTTTTTTACTCCTTCGTGTTGAATTAAGGTCCAAGTATACAGATTACATTATATATTATCTGTACTTAATAATTAGTTGATCTCTATTGAAAATCAAAAAATACTGCTTCCAAGTGGTTGTTACTGTAGTTACTGTAGCATGTATTTTCCATATTTTTAAATCTCTTTCTGTGAACAAAAGTTTGTTTGCAAAAGATTTTAAAACCATTGGAACAGTATGGATGCGTATCCGTTACCCCTAAAGAAAAAACCAAACTTGTGAATTGTCTTATTAGTCTCTCATTGAATGATTACAGCAGTTGCTTGACCTTGAGAGAAATGGGACGCTGCTGGCATTCTCCAGAAGCTGGTGTTATTAGTGCTGGCTGACCTCAGGGAACTGGGTGACCTCCATTTCACCTTCCAATCTCCCAACACCAAAACAAAGCTGTATTTTGAAACACAACGTGAATAAAAGACAAAGGATAGTTGTTTTTATATATAGGGGAAGAGAGACAGAGTCTGCTGTAGTTTTGATTAAAAAACACACTGCAATATAAATCTGTCTTGTAAAAAATGAAAAGCCTAGACTGCTCTACACACTTTGACACTGATTTCAAACTTAAGGTTTTCACTTGGAGGACAATGGGCATAAACCTCACTGTATATGCTACAGTTAGTGCTGTTTTTAAGGAAGGGGATGGTCCATATTGTCCTGTCTCAATTAGAGAATCATCTCTCCTATTCCATTCATGATAGTACATTCTGTGCAGCCACCACATACATGCTTTTAAGTATTCAGTTTTTAAAATCATGTTGGGTTTTTTGACAAAGGGGCTGCTTTTGATTTGAAATGTTAGGCCGCTGTTATAAAATCCACTAATATTCCTTGAATGCATCAAAATTATGGAAAAATTACGTCTATGTGACTGTAGCTATTTTCAGCTAACTGAAAAAAGTAATTGAATTCTTCTCCTAGTTGCTATTGATAAGGTTTGGGATAGAAGCTTAAAGTCTTTCAAGTTGAAAAGAAAGAGCAAACTCAAGCATGTTCTTTTTCTGGTCAGTGACTTAAAAGTCATGCTTAGTTGCAGCTGGGCTGATTTTGCATCTATCCCAAATAAAGAAGATAAAAAGTAATCATGACGCTATTTAACATACTAGACTTGCCCTCCTTTAACTGTAGCTATCAGTCTGGCAGGACTCCAAAAGTCATTCAAATATGCATGGATCAGGTTCTTGGGAATTGCTGTAGGCTGACAAATGCTTACCAGTTCTTCTAGTGTACAACTTGCAAGTGTTGTGAAATGCCATGTATCTGAGAGATCACTATATTTTCTCTAAGAAAAAAAATTCAGCTTTTCTCTCTCATTCTTTTGGCTAAAGACCAAAATAGTTGAAAACTGAACTAGAGTGCTAGATTAAAGTTTTATGTGAGATGCTTTGAAACAGGGATTTGAGTTTCAGACAAATGATGGATTAACACATGACAAATCTGCTGCTATTTGATTTCAGTCTGATTAACACTGCTATTTATCAGCGTATTAAACAAACTTGATTTGATCCTACTGGTGGAAAAGCTGAGTTATGTGGCTATTGTTTAGATACAAATGTCACTTTAGGTAGGTTGGCCTTGCTTTGCAATCCCAGTGAAGGGAAGGCCGTAAAATGTAAGAAAATAGACTTGGAAGACAAGGGTATGGTGGTGGTTAACCCATTTCTAAAGGTAGATGCCTTTGTGTCCTCTCCTGTACCTTACAGTGAGATCTGAAGTCTGTACACCTCCTTTCTGGTGTGCCCTGGAAATGGTTCTAAACTTGAATTTTAATAGAGCTGTATATATGAAATTCACTGAAACAGAATCCTTTCTGTGAAATAAATCATGTGTTGCAACATAATGTATCACAAATACATTCCTGCTAAGAGACTTATATTTTTGACACCTATAGTCTGAAAGCTTTGGTATTTGTTTGCATGCGTGCAAAGCTAGTCTGATAATTTTGATTGTATATATATGCTACATGCCTGGTTTTTTCTCCCTTAAATCACACACACAACTTAAACCGCCTTTTCTTTCAGGGATCGTTGCTTGTATTGTTTAGAGTTCAGTGAGATGGCGATCTTGTCAGAATATTGAAGCCAGAGGCATTTTCAGATTGGAATGGATTCGGCTAATCAAATAACAGTGTTGACTTTTTTGACACTGAAAAATTATGATATATTGTGCTATAAATTGGACTTTGGCTCAGTACAGACTAACACCCATAATTGACCTTGGGTCATCTAATTTTTGTAGAAGTGTGAGAGGAGGAAGAACTTCATGTTTGAGAGCAACTCTTTATCGGAGGTTTGGAGGATTTACTGGCAGGTGGGGTATAGGATGGAAAGAATTATCTAATATTGTTGTACATAAAGTGTATATATTATATGTTTTTTCCATTAATAAACACTGTTTTCTGTTGTTTCTAATAATTTAACCTTCAGATTTTATAATATTAATTTCTGTCATGCAACTTTAACTTGGAATGAATCCAACTGGCATCATGGTTAAGTCATGAATGATCTCTTTCATAGCTGAAGCTGTGATAGGAAAGTAATAGTTAAAAAATAATTATAGAGGCATGTATTTCTCATATTTGTCCCTGGTCTCAGAGCTACGTGTATGTGCAGATACAAAATGTTCTTTTTCATCAAGCATTTCGTGACTTTGTGGGTCACAATATTGTCTGATCAGTCGGTCTAGAAGTGCTGCATATATACGGGATATAAATAAAGATGTAAGTGAACATGCTTCTCTGGCTATCATTTGTTCTTCCTTAGCTACAATTGTGTTTGTTCCATCTCACCAATCTAAAACTGATCATTTAGGTTAGAAAATTTCATAGGAAAAACTGATGTCCTTTGACGACTTAAGAAACACTTTGGTGATGTTCAGGCAAGAATTTTGTTCATCTGTTTCATCTTAGACTAAGTAGAATTCTTATCTTAATATTTTAGTGAATTGCAGAGAGTAACAATGAGACTGTGTAACCTTTTCCTTAAGAACTACAGATACATGGAATGCGATCCGAAATTATAAGCCACACTATTATCTGAATACTACCGATGTCAAGGCTCGAGTTCTCCACACTGATAATGAGTATTGAAGTAGCAATTAAACAATGATGTATCAGTTTATATGTGCATCTACATTATTACCATGAATTTTCAATCTAAGCATCTTCTTAATATTAAGGATAAGAATTTTGAGCAACAGTGAACAATAATTTTGCCTCTACACAAAGCGAATGAGAATGTCTGTGCAGCAGAGAGCTGAAAGATGTGTTCCATACCTTGAAGAATGGAGATATCCCAAGAATAGGAAGAGATAATGCGTTGCTGGGTGATTTTGGGACATAAGAGCCCTTAGGAAGATTCCAATGAAAAAGGTGGTTCTCAGTCATCTTTGCTACAGCCAGCTCGTTATTGACAGTCCCAGAAACCAGCTCTAGACTTCATGGCTAGTTCTCTGCTGTCTCAGCCCACTGTGGAATTTGAGATTTTGGATCTTCTTGAACATTCAACCTGAACCATGGGTGTGGAGCCTGGTTCTTTTGTTTATTTTGTGGTGGGTTTTGTTTGGTTTTCTAAATTTACTATCTGATCTCATTTATGTCCTACAACCAAGCTGCTTTTCTGAGGGCTTGGACCTTTTCTTTACGTTGGATTTACCGATTTTTCTGTTAAAGATTTCAAGTAAATGATTTGTAATGTGTTACATCTTGCTTTTGGACTAAAATTTTTAATGTGTAGAAAGCCAGGCATGAATTAATAAAAGCGTTGCCGTGTATCTGCCAGATACTAGCACTTTATCCATTCAGGTGTCATTTGTCACACAGCTCCATTCCAAAACCTGCTTATCCTGACTTTTCTGTAGTTAACTGCAATTGTACAATCTGGAAAATAGGATGAAAGTATCAAAGGTCTGATATTTTAAGAGGGAATTGTGAGAGGAGCAAACACTGAGGTCAGCGAAGGAGTACAGTAAGCTCTGAGAAGGATCAGACAGATACTTTAATACACCAAGGGTATAGAGCTTCACGTCTTGACATGGGTGGTTCCAATAGCTAACCAAAGAGAGCGTCTGGGGATCCTGAGCTCACTGTGGAGAGCACTTTAGAGAAATAATGGATCAGAGACAAAGGCAAGTGTTAAGTGTTGGCATGTTTCTTTGAATTTCTGTATCTCCTGTGTTAAGTATTAATTATAGCTGCATGTAGGCATATGTGTGTTCTTCAGCTGTTACCTAAACTGGAGATCTGAATCATAAGACAAGAATACTCTTGACAGAAGTGTAACTGTGTCTGAACTACTTGGCAGGGTAAAGGGCTTGACACTGGCTACAGCTCCTGAATAAACTGGTCTGTACAGTTCTTTTTCTGTGATGGCATAATGTCCATTTTTCCCACATGCTAAATGCCTATCCGAACACAGCCAAACTTAGGTGTCGCAGATGTAATGGGAGTACAAAACAAATGCATAGTTTATGTGATAGACTTCACCAGCCCTGCAAGTTTGTGACTTATACATTTACAGACTGGGACACAGCCAGATCCTTAATGAAAGCTGAAGGTATGAATGGATGGAAAGCATTTAAGGGTTCATAACCTCAGCACTCTAAAAAATGGTACAAACCCATAAAATGGACTCCAAACTCATCATCCATATCAATTAGATTCAATTAGACTAGTTGATAGAGTCTAGAAAAATATAGAAATTAATACCATTCTATCTACTGACTCTTATTGTCCTGTAATTGCCAAAATCAATGTTCATGGCATGGTCCTATGGCTCTTACCAGTGAAAATATTAAAGGATACTTATATTCAAGACTGGGGGAGGTGGATGTCAGTAACAGTATCTGCCCCAGAAGAAAACATAAATAGGTTTTGGTTGCCTATGGAGCAAACATACTGACTGCACAAAAAAAAAAAAAAAAAAGCCAAAGTCAAAGCCAACTTTGTTGCAGATGCCAAAAAAAACCCCCAAAAACCAAAAGGCATGTAAAAGGTTTCTCTGATCAGCAATCTTGCTGGAGAAAAATGAGGGTCTTGTAAAGACTAAAATCAATGAAAATTTACCATACACGCTAGAAAAGAAGATGAAAGAAGGCCTCCAAGGAATATAAGGAAACTGTAAAAATACAGTAAGAGAGAGAAGGATATTCTCTTACTTAATGGATTGAAGTTGATTAATCAAGAATTGTATCTTTCTGATTTTCATAGTAATAGCAGGAAAAAGCTCTGATAGCGTGATGTAAATCAAAGTGCATGGTTAGCAATGGGTGCATGCTGCAAGTGGTGGAAACAAAGTTTCTGTGGCAGATGGCCTCATGTTTCAAAGAGTTCACAGGATCAAGAGATTTAGGCACTGAATCACTGCCTACTTCATTTGGAAAAACCTCATTGCTTCTCTTGAACAAAACGACAGTGGAAATCTTGAGGGAAACCTCACAATATTCATCCCTTCGTTTGCCCTGCAAGTTTTGTTCATTCCGGAATATCCAGATTTGGTCTCAAGTTATTAGTAATGTAACAGTTTTTTGTTCCTAACTGAGACCTGAAATACATAATTTCATAATGGTGCAGCCCTTGAAATTATGCTAACAATATGTATTTGCATCCTTACTATGCATGTTCACTCACACAATCTATTTGCCTTTTGATTGTTAAAGTTGGTAGAACAAAATGATTTCTGGAATTTGGTTTACTTTTCTCATAGATGCACTTAATTTCAATAAAGTTATTTGTAAGTAAAACCAAGAGAGTTACCATCAGTCATCCCTAATATATCAGTAGACATAAAAAGCCTGCAGCTGGAATCAGACTTGATCTGGTTGTTGATATATCTACTGTATTTGGGTCACAGTATGGCCACGATGAAGTCAAATAGTCAAATGATAGTGATAAGAGGAAGACTAATCACTTATCTAATACAATTGAAAAGATGGCTTATGTACAGGCTATTGGTTTTCTGCCCTTTGATAAATGTACGTAACTTTTTTTTTCTTTTTTTATCCGAGGCTTAATCTGCTAATGGTCTTCACAGAAGGTGATTACTTTTTAGCTTGGTACAGATTTGATTGGACTTGTGTTGCAAGTACAGTGAGCATAGCCTTTGGGATAGAGTCAGATTGTCAAATCAAAATGTAACAGTCATCTTCTGAAGTGTATTTTTTGGTAATAGAAGTCTCTCTAGATTACATACATTCAATATAGCCTCTTGTGTAGATTCAGTACTGTCCTAGAGCTGTGAAGCATTGTTTAACATTAAAAAACCATGAGTGCTGATATTGAGTTTAGGTTTTTCTCTGGTGAGAGAAAATGCATATATGCTTTCTGAACATAAAGCTGACACATGCACAGCTCAAGAGTGATCACAGCACTACTGTTTATGTGAAAGCTGTACAAATACTGTTATCTGATATATGACTCACTCCTTTGTTTATCTTTCTTTCCTGACAAATTCAGTATTTTTAACTATGTTATAAGCATAGTTTTCCTCCTTTTGGGTAGTGCTTGTAAACCATCGAAGATCTGCATTTTGATTGCCACATGTATCACAGGATATTTTTCTCAAAGACTTAAATTGCGATCCCAAAAAACTAGCAGTAAATGCAAGCAACAATATTTAATAGGTACAGAAATGCCAGAAAAGAATATTATGTGTAAAAAAGCATTTTTGTACATAGTTTTTCCTTTATTTAGCCTTCTGCATATGATGATATTGTGAAATGACTCATATTGTGTCTGGTTTTGAACTAAATGAGTAGGTCACTGTAAGATTTTCAAAATGATGGCATGTCTAGTGATTTAATTTTTTTTTTTCCAATGCAAAACGAGTAACTTGTGAAGCTCTTAAGATAAAAACTTGTATAGCACAGCTATGACACTTTAACATCTAATCAGATATCACATCTAATATTTAGATTGATTTCACCATCGATATTCTGATGTTTGGGGGGGGGAAAAAAGAAAAAAGAGAACAGAATTGACTGCTACAACTGTAAAAGAATAATGCTTGAGCTTTTGGCTATTCAAGGAAGGAAAAATTTAAAATGTAGTGAAAAATTCATATACAAAAAAAAAAATTCCTATACATTGAACAGTTTCTGAATATATTATGTAGCTGGAATTTTGTTTTATTGCTGCCAAATTCAGGATCATGGCTGGACGAACAAAATGTTAGGAATCTGGCTTGGAGGCTCCACGTAGCCACTGAAAATGTGGCATTAAAATGGTGGTTAAAATGTTTTTGCTCTGTGTGGCAATGTAGTTGTACTAATCAGGCGCTTTCTTCATAAAGGAAACCAAGAGAAACCATTCAATGTGTAAGACTGGTGCATAAAACATGTACTTGTGAGCATCAAAGAGATGTTCAACCTGCTGTGCAGGAAGGCTTAAATGAGGCTACTTTGCTTAATCAGAAAGTAAAACTTTAAAGCAAATGTGTTTTATGTTATCCTTGTACTCATTTAAAAAGAAAAAATCAAAACAATTTGTGCGAAAAGAGACAGTTAATAGTGCATGAACAGATAGATGGAAGATGGAAAAATACATATAAATATATATGTAGATATGGTAAAAAACAGCAATGGAGAGGAACACTTGGAAACAGATTTCCAGTAGAAGCAGTTAGGGCAAAAGGCCTAATTCTTTTAAGAAAACATTGTAAATTTCAGAAATCTTTTATAAAAAATGAAAGGCATTTTTTTAAGAGAATACACAAAGTATTTACCTAAAGCAGCACAGGTTTGTGTTTGCTGGAATCGCTACATTCCTATTTTAGAAGGTCAGTGCCAAAAAATCCAAAGGCAGAAAATTGTACCTATATTGCAGTGCTGTCCAAACTACTCTGCAAAAAAAAGTAAATTCGATTATCTTTCTGGCTTGGAATCTACATGCCTATAGAAGCTGTGACTGTAATTGCAAATTATCTAGGAGAGGCATGTTCTGTCCTTTGGGCCAATCTTGTTGTATTTGCCTGTTTTTGGTATGTTTCACATGGCACATGCAATCTGCTGATCCCGAACAGCATCTGAGCTGTGAGGCCATTGCACCCTTGTGTGTGAAATGTGTGAGTTGCAGAAATAATCATATCGATTGCAAAATGGGAGAAGCAAAAGAGAGTTAAAATGATGACATAACTAAGCATGTTTTCAGCTCTCTTGCCCCCTTGGTACGGATTGGAAAAAAAATTGTTTTGGAAGTCAAGCAAATCTGCACATACCTTAACTAGGAGCAACTAATTGTCATTTAAATGTTGTATAAATGCATCGGGTTTCATATTTTGTGAATTTTGAGGGGATTGTCAGGTTAGAGAGGCTCTCAGCTTCTATAACTGCTTTGAAACACAAACTGTGCTCCCCACCACGTCTTTTAGTCACTGCCTAGCTGGGTGTTACCCTACCCCCTCAGATGACAAGAATCCCAGTATGCCTAGTGACAGCCCTTCTTCCAAGTAACTCTGTTTGCCTCAGCTTACATCTTCCACATAGGCTAAGCCACAGCACCACAGAGAAATCCCTGGACAAATATATCTGCACTTACTCTGCTCAGTCGTGTCCCTCTCTCCTTCCCCTTGTGCAAAGGCCTAGAGAGTCTCTGCACATCAGAATATCACTGCCCAGCTTATCAAATGAGAGAGCCCTTTCTGAAAGGAAGATGACATCAGGAATTAGAGGGTATTGAAGAGGCTGATTCAATGCAGTGCATTTGTCACAAGGCAGTTCTCTGACATGTTCCCTCTTTATTCCTTTCTGTGTTTTCATCTGCTCAACAGCTTCAGCATCATCCATCACAGCTCTGCTGAACAGCACCTCTTGCTTCTGGCCCTTCTCACTCTGGCACTTTCCCAGTGCCTTTTGCATTTCCTCATTGATTTCTCAGACTGATTTAAGCTCTGTTCCCTGGTAAGCTAACTCATCCACTGCTATTTCAACTGTGTGTTTCTGATGACTTCCTTGATCTCCGTGTTTGTATCAGTATTGCTTTAGTTACCTACCTTCTCAGTATCACTCCCTTGGTAAGTTTTATTCAAACTCATTGAATCACATGGTGACAGGAATTACATTTTACACAGGCATTTTACACTGCATAAGCACAGAGTTAGGATGTTAGGAGTGAGTTTGTGCTCTAACCTGACCATAGGCATCCTGAAGCGTGTTTGTCTTCCCTTGTTTTTAAGAAATTCCAGAGTTATGAATCCTGTGACTTCATGAGATGAAGTATTTCAGTACTTCTCTACCTTTTTTGCAAGATTTCTTTTTCCCTAAAATCTAAGCTGGTTGATGCTGCAGTTTAACCACAATCCTCTGCTACTACACATATTGCAGGTGTGAGGAGTAGTAGCTCATCCTTCTTGCCTTCAAAGCAACCTGTAAAGGTTCTTTTTCCTTTCTGTGCCTTCTGAACAAACCTTCTAAAAACTGTAGCATTGCACCATTACATGAAGTTTCCAAATCTTTCATTGATGTCAAGAAATAGATGTATTCTATAGAAAAGGATTATTTTTGTTCTGTGGTATTTTTATCATAAGGAATGCTATTGTGACTATTTCCTATGATGGTATTCCTTTACGTATCTTTATGCATCTTATGACACATTTTGCTTCAGCTGATGAGTTTTTAAAATCTTGGATTTATATTTTGCCTTCAAGCCCGTATAATGGGCTTGAAATGTCAGTTAGATACACCTGGTGGTTTTTTATGATTTCCTCACTACAGTTTTTACAGAGTTCTTTTGCAAATAGGCTTAAGTAATGCTGTAAACAAATCAGCAGATTCAGTTAGACTTAGCCTTTAAATTCTTCTTGTGTAAATTAAGTATCAACATTTTTTATGGTTCGTAGGAGCCACTAATTAAGTAGTACACTAATAACTTCAGAAATCTATTCTGTTGCTCCAACAGTCGTTGGCTGTTGTTAATTACAATCTCATTAGTCCCTATTTTACTGTCAAAACATATTCATGGAGCATTTCTTCTTAATACGGCTAATATGTTTTCTATAGTAGAAATCTCGTTGGGGCTTGAGTTTCTTTTCCTTTCAGAAACCAAACACATCAGAGCTGTTAATAATTTTTCCTCTTTTCCCCACATACAATTCTTTGAAATTGCAACTCAATAAATGAAAAAATACAGATTTGTAGACAAAAGTTCTGTTTACTCCAAAGAAGAAACTTCTTCAGCTGTAACAATCTTCTAATTTACTCAGTCTATTTATTCATTCTTTTTAGAAACCAATTTAGTAACTGTTTTCTTCTCACTTTTTTTGACTTTTATGTTTCCAAATTCACTCAGAAAAAAAGAAACATTCAGTGAAAGATACAGCCTTCTTAAATACAAAAAAAATTTTACTGATCTGGGATTTACAAATATTCATGCTTTTAAATAGAAGCTATATGCAAAAATCGGTATAAATTTTATGAGATCATGAAAGATGAAATGCTGTTACAGGCTTGCAGTCAAGTCTGGCAAATAATCATTATTTTGAGATAGGGAATGTGCATCGATGTAATCGCTTAAAATAATCTCCAAAATAACTCTAATCCTGAAAATAACTTTTTTGAATTTGTAGAAGGATAATAAAAAAAGAGGTATTAGGTGAAATGCTTATAATATAAAATCAGAGTAGATAAAATACCCTAAATTTATGAAAGTGATACAATTTTGATTGTTAAAAAAAGTTGAGAAATTAAGTAGCACAATAAAAGCTATACGTGGTGTTAAGCCAGAAAGAGATTTTGCAGAAATGTAAGCACATAGGCACTCTGAAGTTGGAATTTAAATGCAGGCTTTTTTTCTGCAAAAATTAAACAGAATCCTACCTTTCCATAAAGAGCAGTGAACCCTTAATTCAGAAGGGCAGTTTGGAAAACATTATCAGAAATGTCATAATGGTTTAGGAAGTAGAAGTTCTGAGTTGTTATGAGCTGAACCAAGATCTAAGGGATGGTAGTGCCTGATATATCCGCTGACCTGAGAATGTCTTCAGCTGCTTCATGCTCCTCTTGTTCCCGAGACTGTGACTGATAGATATTTTCTGACATTTCTCTCCCTGTCTTAATACAATAAATGTCTGAAATTTTAAAAATTCCTCCTAATGGAATGAAAAGGTAGTTTGAAAAATAAAAATCTAAAATATTTCTATGGCTGCATCCATTTCTGATGTGAATATTCTGATTGATATCTGGAGTTTTTAAAAAATACCACCCATACAGTGGCAAATATTGTACAAGGTGGTCATTAGAGGTAGCCACATTTTCAATCACAGTGGGTATTAATTCTTTATAACTCAGAAGATGACATAAAAGATTTTGTCAATGTTCATTTTTTTTCATTATTTTAACTATATAGTTTTACTTCATATGATTCAGAGAAAAAGTTTATTTCTGTGCCAGATTTCAACATTTTGGAATTTCAGAAACCTCTGGAAGAGGTGCATTTAGTGTGACTTCTAACATTGGTTATGTAGATTGGGTTTTTTTCAGTGTTCTGAATTGAGAAGAAACAACAGGAATATGTAGGGCTTATAATATGGTAGCAGAACTAAGAAGGAAAGAATGTGAGATGCAAATTCACGTTTTAGGGATTTGGTTTGGTTTCTGTCTATGTGTATAGCTTTTATACTATTAGGTAGACTGCCTAGGTATTAAAAAATAGCGTTTTGACCCAACTATTTTTGTTTGTTTAATGAAATGGGAATGCGCATGCGTGTGTCAGACTATGTAGCTAAAGAAAGAAGGAATGCTTCAGTATTTGATAAAAGTGATCTCTATTAGATGTTTTTCAGAAAGGTTGTATATAATTAATTCATGTGTTTGTGATTCCTGATATAACATTATGAATCAAGAATCAGACATCTCATTGCACCAGCTGGGTGGTTCAGTTCATGTAGAACTGATGCTGTTCAGCTTTTGCTCAAGTTTCACACGTGGAGTTGGCTGGCATTTCATATGTTGAGGGAGTACGGACAGTGGTTTTTCATTCTTTTAGGCGTTTTTGGATGTGTGTGTATAATTTAGTTCTTTCTCATTAAGCTGTTACAACGAAGAATCTCAAGGTTCATTATTGTTTACCCTAGTCATTCTACAATAGTTTGTAGCTGGACAACAAAGCTGTGGCCTTTCTGATTTTCTTCAACCAGCATTTTTGCATCCTTCAAAATGGCAGCTTGTGCAGCCTCTGTTAGCACAGGAATACCTTGCAAATGCACATTTATCTCCATGTTATTCACTGTTCTTAAATATGCAGGGATAAGTCTATGTGAAAATTATGATCTGTTGCAGGGCTTTTTACCTTCCTAAAGCTGATAAAGAAAATTCTAATACAAACAGATGATAACTTGTTTCGTGCTAAGAGGTAGCCAATTTTTAACATGAAAGAAGCAACAATAAGCAGTAAAATGACAGCAGTATGCAAACTGAAAAGTTTTGATGATACTTGTATAAGGTGGGCAAAGGCACATTAGTGCATCACATGCACTCGGTGGCATATGACAGGAACCTTGTGCTGACACTGAAGTCAGAGTGAATCTTGGTCATTTTGCACTTGCACTGTAGTTTCACACGTGGTGTTTCACAACAGGGACTGACTAATGTGATAACCTCACACTAAGGTGCAGTGTCAGCCTTGAAATAAAAGGTGGAGTGCGCTGAGCTCCCAAGGGGTGCAGCCAATTAGCACATTCTGTAATGGGGCCTTGCTGTCATGGGATGAGAGTTTTATTTCCTTCAAACAAAAAAATATTCAAGCTCCTTAAAGATTTACTTCTTGAGAGCTGCTTTATATTTTCTGAGTAGGGAACAATTAGGCAAAATGTTGTCATGTTATAAAGGCTTAAGATTCTGATTCTAGATAGAGCTGTGTGTGGTTTATTTTCATATTTATTGATTAGAGTGGTAAATAATAGTAAATTATTCCAGTATTTACATCTGAGGGAATTTTTGCCTTCTTCCTACATAATTTTCATTCTTTTCAGTCCCCCTCCCTAAATTAATAGAGCATATAAAATCACTTGATGTTTTGTATATGCAACACTAAAAGTAAACTAAATTTTATCAAAAGTTGATAGCATATATCTGTTTTCCCAATCAATCACATAATTACTTGATAGATGCATATATGCACGCATATTAAAAAAAAAAAAAAGGGAAGCAGCAGCCCTGGAAATGTAATCTACTTCTACAGCATAGACATTTAACCTCATTTTGCATAATAATGAAGAATAGTGTTCTACAAGCATTTATCTTGCTTATGATTTTCTGAAATATCCAGAACTAAAAGAGAAGAAAGCCTAGAGTAGCTCTGGCTGTTTTCCCTTTGACCAAATAACAACTTTTAGGAAGTTTTAATTTTTCTTCTAGGCCTTCTATAGAGTTTCTATATATAATTGTTTTTCCTCTAAAGCACTATTTTCTTCATAAGATGTGTATTTTCATACTCTTCCACTCTTTCACCTCACAGTTCTGTAAGAATATGTTTTTTATGGAGTTCCCTGTGCTGATTTAAAAAGAGAGCATTCATATAAAACCAAAACAGGTGAATTTAACAGAACATCCTTTCTGTGACCCTGCCTGTTTCTGGATGCCTGGGGAAGAGTATGAAATGAGGGCAGTTATGTACAAATACCACCTCTAAATACTATCCTTGCCTCCAGGAAATTGTGTCTTTCTAAACCAATGGTAATCCCTTTCTGTGTAATAACTTCTGTGAGTTTTTTTCCTCTGTAGCCATGTCCTGCTACTCTTTGCACACAATCACCTGCAACAAGAAGTTTCCAAGTTGTTTTTATATGTTTTCTGAGAAGCATCCTGTTTTGTTTTGATTTTAATTGCATTTTTGTTCTACTTATGTTTGAAATCCCTCCTTATTAGAAAATGTTATAGATAGTCAGTTCATTAATGACAAGGCTACTCCAAATCTCAGCATCATGGTTTCCCACCACCTTATTTGTATACAGAAGTGTAAATGCTAATTCTAGTGTGGCTATCTAACACTTCAGATCTATGCAGTTTTTCACAAGAACATTGTGCAATTATGAAACCTGTAAAATAAATGCTTTTAAATTCTTTTCTTTAGGCATTATTAGCTCTTCTGAAATAGCAGATAGGTAGAGAATGACAAAGTTGTTGAGGTTAAGAGCTGAGAATATTTCACAGAAATAGGTATTTCTACATTAAGGAGATCAATCACAGGTAAAATATGGTCATATAGAATAGAATAGAAGCATGCTGTTGTAAAGGGCTTACAAAGATCATCTGTTCTAACTGCCTGACCACTTCAAGGCTGACCAAAAGTTAAAGCCCATATACTGGTAACACAGCTAGTAATCCAGCCTTTCACAGGGAATAGACCTCAGGAACACCACAACACCATGATGGGGACAGTTTGAGCATGTGATTGTCTCTTGTCCCCAAGGTTGTTTTTTAGTTTTTTTTCCCCTCCTGTTTTCTTTTTCGTTTGGTTTGGTTTGATATGGTTTTGGTTTTGAGTTTTTTTGTTTGGGTCTTTTTTTCCCCCCCCACAACTTTAGTGTATTTATTTAGCCCACAGCTTCCAGGACAATGATACAATTTACATTTGTGAAGGAGATTGATTACTAGCTGTGTTCCTACTGTGCTTGTTGGACTGGTGTTGGAGGATTTCTCTAGGTCACATTCCTGACCTTGGCATGATCATCAGAGCATTTCTAAAATAACAAGGATAGAGGAGCATGCAGTCCTCATGTCTCTGAAGGAGAATATACAGCAGAATATACAGGGAAGCCTCTACCAGGAGTTGCTGCTTAGCCGTGGTTTGTTACTGTCCAGCCACCTGCTACTGTCTTTTGGGGCTCAGTTTGTCTGGTTTGCCAATTTGGACTCCATCTGGGACATTTTCTGCAAGCGGTTCAAAAGCTGGTGTCATCACTAAAGTGATACGGCAAGTTTGGGTGGCAAACTTCCCAACTGCTAACTTTCTTAGTTGATGGGTGTTGGAGATCTGTCTGTTTTGAGCCAAACATTTGAATGGTGATGTAAAAGTGAATCCTAAGAGATCAGAAGAGTGAAGGGAAAGCCCGGAATGCATACATTCAGCTCAGATACTTTCTTTGCTTTTTGCTAGGGGCTGAAGGAAGCTTTTTCCCACAATCCAAGATCTGCAATGAAAGGTTGACTACTGAAAAGGGATTTGTTTGGGATGATAAAGAAGGAAAATAAAGTTTTGTGGTTCCACCTGCATGAGAACAGCATGGCCTGTTTTCTCTGAGATATTTTGTGGGTAGGGATTTGAGGGAGGATGCGCATCTTTAGGATGTGGATCAGTGCCCCTGACAGCCTGTTGTAAATCAAGAGCTTGTGCAGGTATGAGATTTTCAGTCACCAGAGAGTAGCTCACAGTGACTTTTGTTTGCTGCCTCTAGCACAATGTCTCTAAAGCTAAACTCATTGAATGGCATCACCTCTCTCTGCAAAGCCTCTAGTTCCTCTCTTGCTATGCATTTTATGAATGTTAGCCTGTCATAAGATTCCTCAGTAGGAAAATTATGTGGACACTGAAGCCACTGGTCTTTTGATAGCATTGGGTGGTATAAGAATGTGTGCAGAGGAGGCAAAGGCTTGTTGGATCATTTTTCATCTTGGACAGTCTCAAGAGATTCCATTTTGGTCACAGTGTGAATGCAGTTGTGTATTTAAGATAGAGGTGTACTTATTGGCTTGGAATTAACTTCTAAGAACATGATTGACTGATACATTTTGTCCACCTCTTCCATGAACTACTGGAAAATAAAATGCATCTTGTAGTTGGTTTCTAGCACTCCGCAAGCATGTGATTTTAGATCAAGAAAACATTCCCTGTGTGGGTATTAATCATTCAGCATCTCAGACCTTTTGAAATATACAGACAAAAGCAAACTAGACTGTAAAATTGTTATCAGTTCAAAAACCCTTACTGAGGCAGGCTTAGTCCATAGCCTGACTCCTTTATGCATCTGTCTAGCAGAGAGAAATGTAGTGTGAGGGCTTGGTGGTAGCGATATATGTGTTCTCCTGTGAGGTTTTGATGCTTGCAACCAATGGATTGTAGCTGTGGTCTTGTGCCTCTCCTGAAATATATCAACAGAATTCTCTGTGATTGAGAAAATTATCTTTTTAACCAATTGAAAGTACCATTAAAAAAATGAAACATCTTCTGAAATGTTTATTCTCAATATGTAAGTCTCATGTAAGCTTTTATTGGATTTTCCCCTCTTTGAAAGTAGTTCTGACACATATACAGTGTCAAACAAATGCATTATGTATTTCCCATGAAACAAAAATGCACTGAACTGGAATGTGAGAGCCCTTGGTTTTGTCACTGATTTTTTAATTGTGTGTGTTGAAGCAAATTTTTGGGGGATCCAGTTCTGTGCTGTTAGAAGTAATAAATTTAGTTCACAGTATTGTTGCAGAATATAGGTTTTCCAGTGTACAACTGCACATTTTTCCATTGCTTCTACTTGATGTTGGTGGGAGAAGGGTAAAAATAATCTTGTGCTCTTCAAGACTAGGTCGTTGTCTCTGGGCAAGTAATTTTCTTTGCTCCCCACCAGGATTCCCAAGCTGCAATCTCAGACTTTTCAAACACTGTAGCCCCAAAACACTTCCCTGTAGTGTTCGCCATGTTTTCAGTTAAAACCCTAGGAGGTCCATATGTATTAAAACCTCATTAGAGGCTAGAGTAATACTAGGAATAAGAAAGCATCATTGGATAGAAGTAGACTACATGTATTGAACAGGTGGGCACCTCAAAGTAACAGAAATAGCCGTTTTCCCTTGCTACTGTTACATGTATGATAGAAATCAATCCTTGAATGTCCAAAAGAGGGGATATATATGTCATTTATATTGAAATGTTGACATAAGGCCTCAATTAGGACTGAGTTATTCTTTGTAGATTTCTTTTAAATCATACAGTACATTTATTGGGAATGCTTTGTGTCATCTTATTAACAGGCGTATATCTGAATAATGGGGTGGGGAGGGAAATGTCCTTATTTTTGTTCTTGAAACTTCTAGGGTTTTATGTGATGACAATGGGTCCATACTTCTATCCTTTGCAAGTGTTTTATGCTTTCCAAATGTTTCTTGCAAACCAGAATCAAGACATGAGCCTGATGGTTGCTGTAACAGAACAGAAATATGAACATTCCCTGTTAGAGAAACAGCTTTAATTATTCTTTTGTTTTCAAACCTTTATGTTCAGAAAGTTTCAGAGAAACAAAAAAAAAGCTGAAAATAATTAGAAGACATCATTTTATTGCGAGCCATTCCAGATAATTTGTATTCTCTTAAGAAAGCATAGGGTAATTTTATAGAAAATCTCTTGCATTGTCTTTGAGACTTTTTCTTATTTCTGGTCTTGTAGGCTGTGTAATACAGTTGAGCTGTGTAGATGTTGATAGTGAAAATCCAGTCAACTGTAAAGAGAGTTTGAAGCAAAACATGCAATTAATACTAAATTTGTTTGAATAAGTGTTCCATTTGTTGCAGTGAAATTTTGAAAGCTGTTATCATTCCAAATAATAGAAAAAGGTCTGTTAGTGTCTTGATTAGTGACTGAAACCAAAGTCTTAAAGGCCACCAAGGGAGTAGTAGAATCACTGTCTGAACTTCTTTTGTTGGATTTTAGCTATTAGTGTTTGAATTATTCAACAAGCAAAGCGCTAAAATAGCTGGGGTTTTTTTTTGGTTTTTTTTTTCAAATCTCTCACTGTAATGTGTATATCCTTATTTAAAAACCCAAATATGCATTCAATAAAAGCTACTACTTTAAATAAATTTAATTCAAATTTATGAATCAGTATAAGTATATTCAGTTGCATCATAAAATGGTGCTCTCTGCAGCTTTAAATTAATAATAATTTATAGGCAGCATATGCTGTATTTTACCTTCCCTTAAAAGGCAAGAAAGCAAATTCACCCACCAGCATGTTTCAAAGGGGTTTTTATATCATATTTTATTCTGTTAACATAGAATCATAACAGATTGTTTGGGTAATATTAATAACGTGCTTCACATGAATTTATGCTGGAAAAATTCTTCCTGGTCCATTAATGGTATTTTTACTTTGAGTTATTATCTAACTTAAATTTAATTCTGGATTTGCAACTGGTGTCTTGATTTTAATGCATGGTCAGGTGTTGAGGTCCAAACAGTAATGGGATCTGATAACACCTTATAAATCACAGCTTTATGGAGACAGTAGGAAAGACGATCAGCATGGCACCCATATGGCCACTCACTTAATCACCGGTAGCTAACACGGGGTCATAACTGATGCCATGACCATGGCAAACTGCCAGAGCTGCTTGGAGTATGCATCATTTGGCAGCAGCAGCCACTTCTGCAAATGCCTTTTGCCCGTGGGTCAGGGTCGGGACGCCCCTTGGCTCCAGCCATGCCAGTGTAACTGGGGGAAATCCAATCTGACATCAGTAGTGTGAGCAGCGTTCCACCCGGGCTGCTGCTGCCCTGCAGGGTGTGGGCAGTCTGCCTGCACCAACAGCACTGGTCGGGGTGGGGTGTCTGCAAGCAGGGTGTCAGGTGTAAGTGAGCAATTACTTGTCTTTAGGTGTTCTGCAACAAAACATTGCACTAATTTGTGTGGATTGCACAATTACTATCTGTTTTGAAAATGATTAAAAATTCCTGCCTAACTGGAGCAAGTAGGTTTAGAGACAGTTGAAGATCTACCTGCAGTAGCAGCTTCAGAAACAGCTAAATTAGGGTTTTGGGGTTTTTTGTGAAGTTCACTGGTTTTAGCTCTTGTCCTTTTCTAGTTGACTATTGAGACATTTCTTCTTGCCTTCCTCATTGTTCCAGTATGTAAGTTCCACTCACGCTTCTTATTGGCTCTTCTCTACATTTTTCCCTTTTTCTATTTGACATAAACATTCCCAGGAAAGCCCAGCAAAGCAAGAAATCAAAGAAAAGCTTTAGTCCAATTAACATGCTGACAGTCATCAAGTTATTTATTCTGTGTGTGCATTGTACATATCTCCCATGACCCTGATCCTGCTTGTGAACTCTGTGGAGCAGCACCTGGAAGGTCTCTCAAGTCACACAGTGTCGGCACAGTAAGGTCAGGTGTGTTTGGATCTTAGAACAATGACATGAACATAAGTAATTGAGTGCCAGAATTCCAGAAAAGTGTCTAGTGTCAATCTCAAGATTTCTTGGGAGAGAATTGTGCCTTCCTGGTGATTTCTCTGAATGGTTGAAAGAAAGAAGTCTCCTTTCTGATTTGATTTCCTTTTCTGTTTTATAATGCCCTGTATGATAAAATATACATGGTCCTGTGTTATACTAGTGAAATTCTGGTTGTCTGGCATGAAGTCAGGTTTCTTATTGCTATAACCTCCTACTCTAGAATACCTTTATTGCCTTTAAAATCTAAACGGGAAGGAAAAATGCAGAGCTTACTAATTAAATAGAGTACTGTGATTTGCATATAATAAGAAGATGCATGTGGTTGGGAGTATATTTTATTCCCTTTGCTACCCAGCTGATTTTTGTTTCTTTCAGGGGTGCCATACTGGGTTGATCTTTGCTTACAATAACTTGCTGTTGAACAAATAAATGTGCCCTTCTTAAAGTGTGACCATTTTTTAGACAACTGTGACTATTTTTCACTGCAAGGAAAAGAAGCATCCTAACTAGTACTATTATAAGGTAAAAAGAGGGACAAAAAGGCATTGGGATCAACAATTCAGTAATGAGGTCAAGGTAGACAAATTTAGGCTCGTGCATTTGATTCATAATTATTTTATTACACTTCCCCATGAGGCCATTGTTGTCATCCAGTCATAAATTTTATACTTTAAAAGGAAACAAAAGCTTCTCCAATTCTCCAGTAAAATTGGAATTGAGTCAAATTTTACATTATGATGGAGACTAAGCCCAAATGCTTGTGTGTCCCTGTTTGTACACATTACTTCTTCCATGATGCATCTGAAGAAGGTGAGAGAGATTTTATGGCTGCTAATGTAGCCTGGATGGATAATTACCTCTTGTATGTCCTCCAGAAAAATAAACAGTGGCCATATGATCACTGTGAATGTCCTTTGCAACATTGAAATTCCCATAACAGGTTTTTTATTTGTTTCTGAGCCCAGTTAACATTTTGATGTTGATGAGTTTAAAAAAATTATTAGGAAAGATTCTCAGTCACTCTTACCCCTTTGTAGAGGATTCTCCTTGAGACAAAATGACCTTTCTGTTTTTCAGAGCCTTTTGAAGATTTTTCAGCATAATTCAGGCTGATAAATATCTTTGCATCACATAACTTGGCAAGGGGGCCAGTGTTTCTTTGTCCAACACTAACCTTCCTTCTCTACTCATTATCTCTGGTGAGGGCTGTTTTAATTGAAGTTATCCCTTTGGAAAGATATCTCCAGTGCAGTTCATTATTGATTTTGAAAGATCTGACCTGTTAAAATTTCCTTGCCAATGAGTTAACCTTCTTTCCTGAAGGTGAATTAAAATAGAGAATGACCTTTCTAATTTCCGAAGTGATGTAGCCAAAGGATCTGTGCTAAAGTGGTATAATGTTATCTCAGTCTTTTAAAAGGATAAGATTTGTTATTTAGCTTAGTGAGACTTCTTGGGGTGTGCAACAATAGCTTCCCACTAAGGTACTGCTGCCTTCTGGAATGGCCTTTAATTGAATATTATATCACAGAAAGATGCTCCTGAACTTTCTCTCTTTCTTGAAGTTCTAAGTTACACAAGGAATTTGGGTATAATCAATTAGCAAAAATGAAGAATGTGAAGTAAACTATTTAACTACCTAGAAATTTGATTGACCTGATAGCACAGCATCATTTCAGCAGTTTTGATGACCTGGATTCTGCAGAAAATTATTATCTCAATAATTTTTCTCCCTTAAATCAAACTTGCAAGAGGACTGTTTTTCACCATGTAGAAAATGAATTTATATTTGTCTAATATTGAAGCACTGGGAGGAAGAGCTTTAGGAATGAATATTAGTATACATTGTTCAATGAAGCTTAAACAATGAAATTTAGCACTTGTGATAATCCATAAAGGGTGCATTATAAAGATTTCTCAATGTATAACTTTAATATTTTCTGCCATTTTGAATGTGTCACATTTCTTTCTCTACTCAACTGGATGAAATAATTATAAAAACATTTAGGAATTAATTTCTAATGTAGTTAATATTTAATGAAGTGTGAATACGTGTTACACATTTAAGTTTATGGTAAGTGTCTATTAGTTAAATTTTTTAAGTCTATAGATGGTTTTCATAATAAATTGTTCTTTCTGTCAGTTTTTTGATACAGCATCTGTGGCACGGAATTAAATAGCCATTTCTAGAAATATACAGACTTTATAAGAAGTTCTATGATTCATGGATTCCAAAGCCTCAGGGAGCATTTTCTTGCTGTCTACTTTCTGGATGTATCTACTCATAAATGCATAATGTCTTTAAGTCTTCATACAGTGCTTTAAACTTTGGCATAGTGAAGTTAGAAAATTTAGGAGATTCTGGAAAATACGTAACCAAATATTGCCTTTGTGACTTTTGAGTTTCAAATTGCTGTATATATTTCACAGACTCACAGAACAGATGAGGTTGGAAGAGGGCAGCAGAGGTCACCTTGTCCAAATATCCTGCTCAAGCAGGGCTACCTAGAGTCAGGTGCCCAGGACAACTTTTGAATATCTCCAAGGATGGAGGCTCTTTGTCATCTCCGGACAGCCTGTTCTAGTGCTCAGTCACACTCACAATAAAAAAGAGTTTCTTACCTTCATGGTTTAACCCCAGCTGGCAACTTAGCCTCACACAGCAACTCACCTGCTTTCCCTGTTGAGATGGGGGAGAAAGTTGGAAGGAGAAAAGTGAGAAAACAGATTAATGGTTAAGCAAAAGTCACGTGTACAAGCAGATCAAAACAAGGAATTCATTCATTCATGTCTTCCCATGGGTAGGCAGTTGTTCAGCCATCTCCAGGGAAGCAGGGCTCCATCATACATGAGGGCTGCTTAGGAAGACAAACATCATTGTTCTGAACATTCCACCCTTCCTTCTTCCCCAGATATGTATCACAGAATCATAGAATATACTGAGGTGGAAGGGACCCACTGGGATCATCAAAGTCCAATGCTGAGCATGATGCCATATGGTGTGGAATGTCCCTTGGACCTGTTGGGTTCAGGTATCCCAGCTGTCTTCCCACCCAACAACTTGTGCTCTTCCAGTTTGCTGTAGGGTGGTGTAGTGAGCAGAAAAAGGCTTTGACTCTGTGTAAAGACTGTTCAGTAGTAATGAAAACATCTCTGGATTATTAACTCTATTTTCAGAACAAGTCCAAAACATAACCCCATGTGAACTACTATGAAATATGAAGGAAATTAACTTTATTCCAGACAAAACCTGCCTTCTAGTGTTCAAGGGGAACCTCCTGTATTTCAGGTGGTGCCTGTTTCCTCTGGTCCTGTCACTGGGCACCACTGAAAAGAGCCTGGCTCCATCTTCTTTGCACCTTTCCTTCAAGTCTTTGTATTTTGTGGAACATTAAATATTGCCAAGTTTTATCTCAGCTATTGATGAAATAGTCCCTCAGTTTCTGCTGAAAATGAGAATTTGGTGACAGTCAAGATCAGATTTAAAACTTTCTTTTTTAAGTCTGATGGGTACATTTAAAAATCCTGTAGTAATGCGAATTTTACTTGCTTTACATTTGCATGCCTTTCACAGAGGTATACTTGGTAGAGAAAATACTGAGAGGTTTATCATCTTTACTGGATGAGCTTTTAGAATTGTGGCTGGCTTTCTGGAAGAGCAGAAACCAAAGGATTGTTTCCTTCCTCCCTCTCTCAACTTATTTTAATAGCAGTTATAACTGCCACCTGCCTCCTAAGTTTTACTTTATGCTAAATTCTATGGAAGAATTTCTCTTTCCTGTAGAATTTTTTTTAATTTCCACAAGAATTCTGCCAGACTTACATGTTGTCAGAGTTTTTAAAATAAATTTTCTTTTTTTTCTTTCAAACATTAAACCTGAAATAATTGCCTTGGCAAACATCTCATTTCTACCACATAGTACATATTCTGTTAAATTCTATTTTCTAGAGACTTAATGTCTGATGAAAATCTAAGGTTTGCAGGTTTCTTGAAGGCTAATTGAGGATCTTGATAACAGGAGAATAGTAGCACTACTGGAGGAGTAATCAATGACATTCCTCACTGCTAAACTTTAATGCTTTAACACCTTTTCAAAGAAGCAGTAGATTATTAGAAAAGACAAAAATTAATTTCTTGGTTTTGCCTTTCTGGAGAGAAACATGCACTTGCCCTGATAGTATGTAGCTTTGCATGTGTGAAGTCTCCTGATACATCTTTGCCTCTCGCCTTCTCTTAACTGGGAGGTTTCCCAAGACAGTAATCAAATAAGTCCTTCCAAGTCTACAAAAGATTTAAGGTGATGCTAAAGAAAAAAGTTATCTGTCAAGAGGAAGAGCAAAAAATCTTTTAGTATCTGCTAAAAGATTCTGCTTTTACTTTTAAAATAATCTCTGTGAAGTAACTCTAAAAATCAAAGGTAATACTTGGAAAGTGGAAAGTGAGTTTTGCACTAGGAGAGAAGACTAAAGCAAAGTTGGTCACTGTGTTTCTGTCTCTGTTTCTTTGATGGGTAATAGGAATTTTAAGATATCTTCTGGATATTACTGAGAATATTATTCTGATACACTCCTTAAAATACTTGTATACTTTGAATTTGCCAGATGGAAGTAAGTGACTAAGTAATAGGCACTTTCTTGAACTAATTATTTCTCCCAGTTGTGTCTGAATGAAAATGATTAATTACAGGGCACTCAGATGAAGGCATTGCTTATTCTGCATACCTTGCAGTGACAGATATCATATGGTCCTGATAAGATTTCTTCAAAACTAATAGAAATCTATTCTTGCCTGATGCACAGTGGCACCTGTATTTTGCGCACATCCACAACACTTAGTTGCCTTGCCTTCACAGAATTTTAAGTACAATATCTGTGTAATGAATGCACCACAGTTTTAGGGGAAAGTTACCATTTAAAATGGGAGATGGGTTTCAAAGGAATTTGGCAAAATACAGATGATAATGATTAATAAATGAACAGAGGATATTCTTGGGAGAATGTATCTCAGCAAGACATAAAGTCTTAGTGCACTTCAAAAGAGTTATGACTGGATTGTTATTTCAGTCCAACACTGAGGCAATTTAAATAATGAAATATTTAAAGGTAAATAAAGATAATTATATACATTTGACCCTTTGCATAATGTTCTGTAGATGCAATTTCATTAAACTTTCTTTGCTCCAGCAAATTAGAAGAAACCAGAAGGATGACAGGTCCATTACATTATTTAAGTGATATTCATTAAGTTCAGATCTGCTATTTTATTTCATTCCATTAGTGGCAAAGAATACTACAAAGAATCCAGAGTATGAAAAACCTTCTTATTTGATCTTTAAAAATCTGTATTAGCTCTCTTGTGGCCCAGGAGTGAGAGGGAAGACACAGATGAGCAGTATGCATGCTGTGCTCTATGAATAAGATTTCTGTCAAGAGTAAGAAAGAGTGACAATTTATCATCTGGGATTCTTGCTTTTTTATTAAAACACACCATTCAACACAACTGGGATTTAGAGCAAAACTCAAGGGAAACATATTGAGTAAACTGTGTGCTTCCAGTGAGAAAATGATAGAACATGTATTCTTACTGCTATTTGCTTATTGCACACATTTGTCATTAATACCTCTAATGGGCTTTAAAAATTCATTTTGTTGTCCTTACCTTATGCTGGAGAAGCTGAAGTGCAAGGTGGCAGAAGTGGTGTATGTAGATCATCCTGCAGGCTAGCAGTGGATACTGAGCACAACCTAAGTCACTTTATGACTTCATGCAGCTGAACTGTAATGTTTTCTTATAACCAGCTTCCAGCTACCTTGTCTGACATCATACCTTGCAGCAAGTCTGACCTTTTAAACAAGTCAGTGTGCAAAGATGATACATTTAATTTCTGATTTATGGTTCTAGTAGCCTAGTTGAAAAGCTGCAGCCAGTTTCTGGAGAGCTATAGAAGTGAATTTCTTCATTTCTCAGTGAAGGAGGTTTTTGACTTGTTTGCCCTTGGCTAATGTAAGCAGAGCTGGGATTACAAACCAGTGGGCTGGCACAAGCGTGATGGCCTGTGCTGACGGACGTACTCTGTGGTTGCAGCAGCCTCACAACCAGCACTTCTGGCCATCAGCACCACAGCAGGAGGCTATGATGAACAAGGGAAAGAAATCAAATGGCAGAAAATGAAACAGAGGCAGAAAAATAAAAGCATTCACTTGGCCTTGATGAAAATTGAAACAGAAATATTGTTTTTTTCTAAAGGCGTCGGTCTGCGTGTACTAAAGAAAATCACATTTAACAAACTGAATTGCAAAATTATTTATGATAGAAATTAAATCTGATTTAAAGTGTCTGTTACCTGTTCAATATGACTAATTACCATTAAATTACATGAGACTGCACAGAAACAAACTCTCCTAACATTATCAAGAAATTGGTGCTGCAACACATGCTGATGCCCAAGTGTCATGACAAGGACTAGTAGTGTTTTTCCAATAGATCTAGTTGGGATTCACTCTGATGAAAAGTGGAGGGCAAGCTGCTTTTGGTTAAATTAGTGCAAAAATCTGCATTTCCACACATGGTCAATGAGAACACTCACTGTCAGTGAGATTTTCAGGTTATGTGAGATGTTATCTCAGCAGTGTTTCGGTTAAAATTTAAGATTTGTGAGTAAATTGAATATAAAATGCCAATAGGAAGAAAACAGTGAATCTTTGCTCAAAACCAAGGAGAAAACTTCATCTTAATCTATACAAATCAAATCCTCCTCTTTAACAGGCATTGGATTCTAAATTGATTTTCCCAATAACCTATCTCTTAAAATCTGATTCTGACAGAGACAGAGCTGTGAAAGTCTACAGGGACACAGATAAGAATAATTCAAGGTGATTTTTGTTACACGTATTATTATAGGGCTTTCATTGTAAAATGGTAATATTTACTCATGATTACAGTCTGAATAACAATCGGGAGTAACTGCTGATTTCACAGATTTACTTGTAATTGTCTCTGCTGTTCATGGGATTGATTTTTGTTTTTCCTTTCTCACTGCATAAGAAAAAATGGTTTCATGCCACGTGTTTTCTATCATTACATTTCTAGTATTTCTATACATTTCTATCATTATATTCTGGTAGTGTGCAAAAAAGAGCAGTAAATTTAGGAGTTTCTAATATGAATTCTAAAACTGATCTTAGAAAGTGGTTGAAGAACACATGAATTTTCTTTATCTGATGTCCTTGTATAAGTATTATTTATATGTGAAAGTCTGTACCAACATGTCTGCCGTGGTGTGTGAGCTGGAATTGGTGGGAAGCTGGGAGAATACCAGGGAAGACATTTTACCATACACCATATTTCTGTACGTTCTTCAAGCTCCTGTTCTTTGTTGCTGGGGTAGGAAGGTCTTTGGCCTGACTCAGCATAGCTGTCTCACAGGGGAGAGGCAGAGCAGCTTTCAACTGTGGGCAATCAGAAGAAAACCAAAACAGACGTGTGACAGAGATACAAGCAAAGGTTAATAAAACCTTTCATCCAACTTACAAAGCCTGCAAGAGTGTTTGCTTTGTATGAGAATCATGATTTTGTCAGAAGAGCGTTATCTGGCTTTTCAGCCAGCGGTGTCACTACAGAGGAGGCAACATAAGGAAGGCAATGTGAGGAATATGTTAGTATGGTTTAACACCATCTCTAATGAAACTAAGAAACATTCATGAACCATCTTTATATGTAAACAGGCTGTTGGCTAGAAGAAATTGTATTCTATATCAGAAGTATTTATTCCAACATGACTGGAAGCTCAAAGCAATGTAATTGCTTTGTAGAACATAGAAGCTCTATTTCTCTTTAAAGCATGCTGCTTCAATTAAATATTCCTTTCGTGTACTCATTTAATATTCATTTTGTCTGCTACTACTATACTATGTAAAGGGAAAATGAACAGTGAGAGGAATTTATGCTAAAAACATTCTGGAGAGAGAACTGTTTTAAAGCTGAATAATGTTTTGGGAATTAGTTTAAGTTTGTAATAAGCCTAAAGGAAAGGATTTCTTTCCAGGTGATAACAACAACAACACAAAGCCAGATAGTTCTGCACTGTGAGCTGTCAGCTTTTCACGTTTGTGTATGTGCCAGCATATACTTCAGATAAACATGTTGCACTACCGCTGCAAGCTGAAGGCTCTTGATAGCTTCGGTGCAGATAGCAATTTTCAGGGTGTTACACCGCTGTACAGTCAAATTACTTTAGGCAGAAATGTGTTATGAAAAGTGTGCATTTTGATGCAGTTTATCTCAAAAATTGAGTCTGTACAGCCAGAGCAACAAAATAAATATTAAACAGTGACAAATATAAGAAGGCGGTTGAGGGTTTTTTAATAAAAGTGTTGAATTAGGTTCTCAGCCCTGGCTCTCTAGGGCAGATGAAGAACTAGCATTGTATTAAAAAGTGGAGAAAAATTTTGGGGCCATTTAATTTCTTTATGTTTGTTTTCCTTCTTTTTTCTTTTTTCTTTTTTTTTTTTNTTTTTCTTTTTTTTTTTTTTTTTTTTTTTTTTTTTTTTTTTTTTTGGTACTGTAAAAATAGACACTTTTTACCCTTTCTATGTTTATAACACATGGGAAAAAGAGTCAATATCTATTATAGTTGTCACAATATTAAGGCACAGAAAAAAAGCAAAGAGCAGCCAAATAACCTCTCTACCAAGTGAAATGTGGTGTTAAAACTGCCATGAATTACAGTGCAAGAAACCACATCAACACTCGGGGAACATGTTACATTCAACACTTTTGTTATGGAATACACAACCTTGTCTTAGGTTCATCATTTTTCTAATATATGAAATTTACTTTCCTCTTTGCTGAAGAAAAATAAATGTTTGGTTCTAGTAATTGTGACAATGCTGTTAGGGAAATGCTGAATAAATGTTCTGTTTTTTGTGATGTTGATGTCAGAATTTAAAATGGTATGGTTACTCCTAGGTTTGTATCATGTGTGTTACATTTATGATTTGTAGACAAATTTGAAAACAGATGGATAATGTTAATTACCATACCGTGAATAGTATCAGGAACATTTGTGGATGTATTTTCCTGATGGATATTAATGGAGGAAAAAAGTGAAAGGGCTCACATTTTATTAAGTGTTTTAATAATTATGTGCACACCTAGAAAGATAACTAAGAGTATGATTTTTATATGCTTTGATTTGCCTTTATTCCACTGTTTGAAGTGCTCTGGAAAGCTGGGGAACCCATGTGCAATTTATAAATTAGTTTAATTTACATTACTTTTTAATGGTATTTTTTTAATTTGAGCAATTTCAACAACTTGTTCTTCAGATTCTGAAATTCTTTGAATGGCACAATGGCTTACAGTCTTCCTTATGCTATTGGAAAATAAAAAATTTGATCTGAGGGTCAAATAATTTGCAGGTATATTTGATACTTCATTATATTCCTCTGAATCACAGGTGTTATGTTTTATTGAGAATCCTTTCCATTTTTATCTCTCTTCTATATCCTGAATCCATTTTCTCTGATGCAGACGCTGCCTTGCATGTTCTTTTCAACCTCTGAAAGAGGAGCCAAGAAAGACAAAAGCATTAAATAGAAACGACAGTCAAGGTGATCTGTAGCACTCCTGGAGGGGAGAATTTGCTGGCAAACAGAGCAGGCAGCAAGTCATACAGCACCCAGGGAGTCCTGCCACGGGTGGGAAAGATGCAAAAATAAAGGTTTTGTCTATCAGTGCTCTTCTACTGTGTTGGCACTCCCAATAGTATAAATTATAGAATCCGTCTGTCCAAATGTGGCCAGCATGTCGTGTTGGCACCATGTCAGACTCTGTATTTAAATAAATAATAATAAAAAAAGTTATCAGTAATTTATCTAGAATTACAGCATTTTGCTGTGTTATTTTTTGCCAGTGACATAGGCAATGTGTCAATCAGTGAGACTCTGTTCCCTGTTTATACTTTCACAATTAGCTACTGCCTGTGATAAAAATACTTTGTTGCAGCAGTGGTTGTTTTTCTTTTGTCACTGTAATTTTGTAAAGCAAATATAGACAATACAGGTATACTGTACCAAGTTACAGACATGCTTATCGTATTTTAATTTAGCCAAACAGATCTGAAAGTGGTTTTGGCAAAGCTCTGAGGCTGCTGTATCCTTAGTGACCTGCTGTTCATCCAGCTCTTTGACTAGCTCCACTATCAGGAGCTGCAGTTGCATTCAATGTCATTTTCCGAGTCCTTCAAATAGTTCTTGATCTGTGTCTTTTTGACCTCTCTCGAGATTTACTGCTTAGGCTTGAACTCTATCTTGTAATACTTGTGTCCTTCTGACTCAGCCCTGTATCACGCAGTTAACCTTCTTTGCCCTCCTCACAACCTTTTCATGATGCAAAGAAATTTGAAGTCTCCAATATTAGGTGAGGTTAGCTTGTTTCTGAACTTAGAAAAAATAAATTTTTGCTAATCAGTCTCTCAATAGTCCCATTAAATACAATCCTCTCAAAATACTGAAAACTAAGCTGCTCATTGTCTCGTGCAGTCTGAGTCTCTCTCCCTGGCATTAAATTGTTAATGCTACTTACAGGCACCAAACCAGTAACACAAAATGGGTCAAAACCAATTCTCATGGAAAGTACGGCAAAATTCAGTTGTAATCATTGTTGCAACCCTCATTTGTTAAAAATGCAAGTAATGTCTTGCTCAATGCTTTAAGATGTGTTTGGAGTTTTATGTTTGAGGATAGTTGGGAGATTATTTTGTCTTTCTTTGCATGAGGAGAAAAACTGAAGGGATTTTTACATTGCCTTATTTGTTCTGGATCAAAGTTCAAAGTAAGTTCTTCAAACAGAGATAATTTTAGTACCTGAAACAATATTAAAATATACTCTAGTAAATATACTATATTAAATACAATGGCAGCTTACTTTGTTCTCAGCTGCAAAACTGTCAGTGCTTTAGTAGGGGTTTAGTTTACAGTTTTTGACTCCATTGTGATCAGTCCCTGAAATTTCAGAATGAACTTGCAGGAATGGTTAATTCACTTATGTTCCTGCTCTCTAAAAAAATGAATGTTAATCCTCCAGAAGCTTAGAGGGAATCTTGATATTGTATTTTACAGTAATCTCTTTAGAAGACAAAGAATTACAAATGACATTTTAAACTCACTAAGACTTCAGTGACAGGTCCCAGAACAGAAAGAAACAAGCTTCCTATTTATTTCTCTAACTGCCATTTGTAAAGCATTGATTAAATAAAGAGTAGATAAACGACAGTATTTTCATGAAACAAGTTCAGCACACTACAGGCAAACTATGATTTGTTCATCTAAGTATGTTTAGAACAAATCCAAAGAAAAGCTCTTTTGCATTCACAGCAGTAGCCCTTTTTTCCCAGTGTGAAATAGTTTGAGTGCACATACATCCCATTGGCAAGGCATATCTGGATCAGCACACAGCAGGGACAGCAGACTATCTGTGTGAAGACTGCTTCAGTGGGAAAGAGAGAACCTAAAGAACATTCATAAAGACCAAATTAAAATATCACATGAAACCTTGATTAGGCTTGACAGGTTTCCTAAAGACATTCTTGTTGTTACTAGTGCTTATCAGCCGAAAATTTGTGAAAGGGCAGCCATCCCCCACCTCCTACAGCCTTTAAGTAATGGTGGTGGGTGAAACTCTACACTGTGTTCTGCTGATCTCTTTCATTCTGAGTTGCATATGTATGCTACATTAATTTCTGTGAAATTAATTTTATCCCAAAATTTCACATTTACAAATACTAACTTGTACTACTCCTAATAGTGATATAATGTAAAAAGCATGTTGCAGATAACTTATATGTGATTTTCTCATATTTCTAGAGGATCATTCAAAACTTTACAGTGAATTAGGAATACTTTAGGGTTCATTTATTTGTTTTTTTGGAAAAAGTCGCAAAGCCCCTTTACTCAATTCAGAGACATTTATTTTCCTGTTGCCCTGTGATTAATTTCAAAAGAGAACCATGTCTCACCTTGAAGCTTGCAACATGTTTGGGGCCACTTAAGTTAGAAGTTAATTATTGTAGGCTCTTGATAACTGGGAGAGAGAGATGGGTAGCTGTAAAGAAAATTGGAGAGAAACACCTCTCTCTTTTTGTGGCATACACTCACAAATGTATAGCAACAATATTCCTCAGCAAATGCTTGAGGTTAACAACAAAGACTTGTGATCCTACAGGGAAATGTGGGTAACTTAACTGAAGATTTCAAAGTGTGCAACCAAAAAGTAACAGGAATATTGGTTAATGTGGATGGCAGAAATTGTTTTCAAAATAAAAAAAAATTGGTATTTCTCAGAATAATTTTGGTCAAAGCAAGTTTCTGTTAATACAGCTAGAAATACATAAAATTATATATTTTTTTATTCTTTAAAAACGAAAGAAAGAAACAAAACATCAATTCCCCTGCTTCACCCTAAATAAGATGAACTAATTAAGCTGTTGAAATTGCTGGCATATTCATAGGTGTTTTGAAATTAATTCATTGGAAATTAGCTCAAAAGTCTTGTTCTAAATGAACACTGAGTATGGAAGTGTTAGGGTTGAGGTCTTTTTCCTTTATGTTTTTATTTTTCCATATCTTCAATAACACCAAAGGAAAATGTAGCTAATTGTGAAGAATGGTACTAGTTAGTTTTTTGTTCCTGTACATATTAAAACATGCATTAAAAACAAATATTCATCTCTGATTCTATCACATGGACATATAAAAATTTTTTTTTGCTTTGTGATTAAAGCCTTCCAGGTTAAAAGCGACACAAACAAGAAATTGGTTAGAGCATGGTGCTGATAACACCGAGGTTGTGGGCTTGACCCCCAGATAGATCATTCACTGAAGAGTTGGACTTGATGATCCTTGGGGGTCCCTTCCAACTAAGGATATTCTGTGATCCTGAGCATAGAAAAGAGAAAACATTTGAGCGAGAGGAGGGTATGGCAGTGAGTACATGGCCAGGACTGCAGCGCCAGAGAGATTCCTGGAGGCCAGACAGCACAGGACAGTTTTCTGCCATTTCAAGTCAGTGTATTGTAGGAAGGTACAGAGGCTTAGAGGGCAGGGAAAAATTATGTGTAATTGTTTTGTTTTGTTGTCTGATTTTTATTTCACCTTTTTTCTTTAACACCTACCCCCTTCCATAAGTTTTAACTTCCTGTGCAAATGAAATTTGGTTTGGTCACGTGTGGAAACACTTTAGTTTTTTGAGGAAGCTCACATAGGGCAAAGCCTACACAGATCCTTGCCCCAAAGCTGTGGTTCCCTTTTAGACCCTGTCATAGTCATATAAAGAAATGTGCAGTAGAGTGAAAAGCTTTAGTGTAAGCTTTAAGCATACTTGCAGTCTTGTTCTCTAAGTGGGTTATTTTGTCTTTAAACTTAAAAATCAGCCTAATGTAGATAAGAGGGAGGGTCAGATAACATCACTCAGAGCTCTGTGTCAACATGTGCATGAATACAGAATTACTGAGCAGTAGTCTGCTCAAAGGGTCATGTAAATGTGGTTTGTTGGTACTCACCTATAATGATTTTATAAAATGTCTTACTACTTCACGGGACAAGCAAAACAATGCAATTTACTACATGAGTCAATCTGTGCATTTCATCATTGTTTTGTATTCACTGCTAAAACCAACATGTTTGTAGTCTAATGAAAGAGTTTATTTTTGCCCAGTTACCACAGTCACATAACAGAATTTTTGTTCATATTTACATTTCCAAAGGCAGTATTTATTGCACCAAGACTGAGATTTGTATAATTTTCAATACTGTAAAGCTGTCTAAGAATTGGATTGAAGATACTTTGATGACAAGCATAATTTTTAGGTACAATGTGATTTTTTGGATTATTGATGAATGGATATGTGATAGAATCCCAAGTGAGCAAATTTTCATGTGGGGTACAGTAAAGACCTGTTCTTTAAAAAGAGGGATGTCTTCATTGAACAAGGTGTAGTAACACGGTAACGCAGAAGTTTGTGGCTTGCAAGATGAACAATTTAGCTTTATTTCAATCACAATTGTTTTTTGTGTCTCTGCTCTAGTTGGAGATTTTCTGTAATCTTTATTTTTTAGAAAATGGCAAGTGTTCAAAGTGGTGTTTTGAGGAAACGGTATCTCTCAACTCAGTGTAAATACACCCAAATTAAATACAGCAATGATTATGTCTTTGTGGACGGCTGGTTAGAGATAAAGTAGTTAGTTCAGTCTTACTGAAATGGAAATTGAAATGATTTATATTTAATGTAGGTTCATTTTTCTGGATAGCTAGATAGACCTTGGAAATCATAATTCAAATTTAATTTGATAAAAAAGATGAGGGAGTTTCCATAGGCTGAATCTGCCAGCTGGCATTGCTATTTAATGTTCATTCTCAGGGTTTTAGAACTATAACTGAACTGTTCAGCCACAGTGTTCACTTAAAAAAGAGACAATGGGGTGCAGAGGCTAAATGTATAGCCTATCATCAACCCATTCCCAAACTGGTACTGAAGTTAACGTTGGATGAACAGAATAAAATTGTGTTGAAGCCAATGAGAGTTTTAAAGCTCATGGGAATCAGTAATAAGATGTGGCCTCATATTCCTTCCAGTTATTCAATAAGAAGATGTTGTAAATAATTTGTATCTGCCATAGTTCATTTCACTTATTCCTGTGCAGTACCAAAATTATGCTGTTAACCTGCTTTGAAAATAGCAAAGGCTCAGCCTGGCTTCTTCAACAGCTTTACTCACACAAATAGTCTTGTACTGGGGTCATTCAGGTGAACTAGGATTGTGTGGCTTGGCCCCAATTTCTTCAAAGGACAGAGCATTCTTTAGTCAGAGAAAATGTCTTCTGTGTGATCAAGTGTCTGCAGATAGGCAGATTTTCTTTGATAAATAGTTGCAGGGGTTTTTTTCTGAATTGCTTTTTCTTTTGCTCTTATGTCAAATTCACAGTGTGTATGAGGGGATATCTTAAAAAACCTAACAAAGATAGGATTTTTTAACCTCTGATTTGTGGATTTCATGAGTTGAACTGGATGAATATTGCAGTTTCTAATAATGGAAAAAGCAATCATCTTTCAAGGATATAGCCTTTTATTTATTTTTGTTGACATTTATTATGCAACATTGTGTTGCATGTCAAATATTTACCATAGACCTTGGAGATTTAAAAAAAACAGTAGGAACAAGTCACTCCTAGATATCAATTACTCCTGGGGGCATTCCGATTAGACACAAGAGGAAATTTTTTGCAATGAGAATAATCACAAAGTGGAATAATCTCCACAGGGAAGTGATAGATTCCTCAACATTGGACACTGTTAAGATCCAGTTGGACAGGGTGCTGAGCTGTCTTCTCTAGATCATGCTTTTGCCAAGAAAGTTTGGACCAGATGATCCTTGAGGTCCCTTCCAACCCAGTATTCTGTGATTCTGTGATTCAATAGCTTCTGTTCTTTGGAGAGTTATCAGCTGGTATGTCTCCGTCTTCAAGAGCTTATTCTCTTCTAGAATATCACACATTGTGTAGAACTGTTTTTTAACTGGATTTTAGGTTTTATTTTAGTTATAATAAAGACTAGAAGTGGCCTACTTGAAGTCACCACTATTTTTCAAAACGTATTGTGTAGTTGTTCTCATTTTTGTATGAAATGTGGAAGAGAACATGATATTAATTGGCATCAAGGTATAAAGTGCAGTGCAGTAGAAATGTGAAGAAAACCTTAAACAATCCAGGAAAGGTTATTAATGCAGATGAAAAAGATCTAATTCATGCCTTCAAGGGAGGAGCATTGGCTCCTATCTTGGCAACAGAAACTAAGTTGTGAATGTGATTGCTTAGTTCATAGTTGTCTAATGTGATTAATTCATGTGTATGTTCAGGAATTATTCAACATTAATGATTATTCAATATTAAATATTCTGTTTGTCTGGGATAGAAAGTGAAATGCATCTGTAATCATAAAAACAGTAGATGAAGTGTAATCCCATGCTTGTGTTTTCAAACTTCAAGTTTCTCCAAGGATGAAATTCTTAGATGTACAGGAAATGCTGTGAGTTTGCTTTTGCAATACAGCAGAGAAATAACTTCAGCGTGCAATGTTAGCATCTTGTCTTGTTTTCCAGGTCCATGGGGGAGATGTATGGGAGATGAATGTGGCCCAGGAGGCATCCAGACGCGAGCGGTGTGGTGCGCGCACGTGGAGGGCTGGACCACGCTGCCCACGAACTGCAAGCAGCCGGAGCGGCCGGACAACCAGCAGAGCTGTTTCCGGGTCTGCGACTGGCACAAGGAGCTGTATGACTGGCAGATTGGCAGCTGGAACCAGTGCCGGCCTGTCCTCTCCCGCAGCCACGAGAAGCCCCTGGAGTGCCTCAGAGGGGAGGAAGGGATCCAGACCAGGGACATCACCTGTATACAGAAGGCCAACGGGGTTCCAGCTGAGGATGTCATCTGTGAGTACTTTGAGCCGAAGCCCCGGCAGGAGCAGGCGTGCCTCATCCCATGCCGGCAGGACTGCATCGTGGCCGAATTCTCCCCCTGGTCTGAGTGCTCAAAGACTTGTGGCAATGGGCTTCAGCATCGAACTCGGCACGTGGTGGCTCCACCGCAGTTTGGTGGGTCAGCTTGCCCTAACCTCACCGAATTCCAGATCTGCCAGTCCAGCCCGTGTGCTGTTGAAGAAAGCCTGTACAGCCTAAACGTGGGACCATGGAGTGCATGCTCGGTGCCCCACTCAAGACAAATAAGGCAAGCAAGAAAACAAGGGAAGAACAAAGAGAAGGAAAAGGACAGAGAAAAGGCAGTTCGAGATCCTGAGGCTCGCGAGTTAATTAAGAAGAAGAGGAATCGTAACAGACAGAATAGACAGGAGAACAAATATTGGGACATACAAATTGGGTACCAAACAAGGCAGGTCACGTGTACTCACAGAAATGGGAAAACTGCTGCTCTGAGGTAATCATTATTTATGAATTAGCATATTTTAATTTTTAATCTGTTTAAAGTAAAACATGCATAAGTAGATTCTTTTACACAAGCCCAAATCTCAAAATGGGGCTCATGCTATTTCCACTTGAACATCCATCATGAAGCTCAAGTGTTTTCTGTGACATGTAGCATGCAAACTGTGCTGGTGATCATGCTAAGCATCACATACATGTGCACTGTTAAACTGTGCTAGTCCCTAGCCGCTGTTTAAACAGATTTCCCCCAAAAGCTTGAAGATATATGTCAAAAGTCTGCTCTGTTTCTGTGGGTTCAGGCAGGCGTTTGCTCTCTAACAAGTTGTGCATTTTTGAAAGAGGTGATGTTAACTGCTTTTAAGGCTCTGGGCACAAAGACTAACAGGAAACTGAACTGGTTCAGACTAACAGTAAAAGCATAAAACAAGAGAGAAAGATGCTGCATGAGAAGGCAGCATCTACTCATTCCAGGATATTCTTTTGAAACAGATGAGCATGAAGTATTGTTTGTCCTTCTTGATTCCTGTGGCATAATTTCTGAAGGGGAGACTGTAAAACCTCTTTGTTTATTCCATGTACCTCCTCTGTTTCTTTCTCATCTGTACCTTTATGCTGTCTGCTCAGGGTTTTTTCCTGATATATTTATTTATTTGATTAATAATTTATTATTTTACTTTTCAAGAGTTCTGTCAGTCACAGATGTTTTGATAATTCTTTCCACAGGCTTCTGGATGCATTTCTAAAACCATATTATCTTTGATTTGTTTTATCTGGCATTCTCTTGCTAACCCATGTGTTTCTTTCCTATCCCCCAGAATGTTTTTATTCAACTTAAAAATCTTTGTCTAGTCTTCCTGTCTTTGATGTGATTCTATTTCCTGCCCTCTAGTTCAATGCCTGATTAATCAATTTTACTTCAACTGTGAAATGACTAAAATTCTTGCTGAATGAGGCTGACAGCCATTGCTGCTATGTTAATGTTTATGAACTTTTTTCAAAGTATTTTACTTTAGAGTTTTTGTTGTACCAGTTAAACATTCTATCATAGAACGTGTAATCGCTTCCACCTTTTCCATTAGAAACCAAATATTTCAGGGTTTTTTTCAAGTGTAGGAATCACTTTTTGAGTATAAATACTTTCAAGAGACGATCCAACAGTGGAACAGGAAAATGGTAAGTTCTCTGGCTTAAGTGAAGAACTGAAAGGCTTGGGTTATTTAGTTGAAGAAGGGACATATGAGTGAAGATGTGAAAAGCCTACGTGTGTGTAACAACCTGTCACAAGGAAGAATGGAACAATCTTTCTATATATTATGGATATATTGGAAAAGCAATAATGGGCAAATCGCAGCACTGCTGAATGAGGCTAGGCTTCTCAATACCGGGAATAGTAAGACTCTGGAAAAAATGGCCTGGGTCATGTGTGGCACCTCCATCTTGAAAGGTTTATAAGAAAAGACTAGAAAAATGTGTGTGTCCGTGATGACACACCTGAAGCAGTTCTTGATTAGGGAAGAGGGGCTGACTGCATAGTCTTTTTGCAGTCTCTTCTACGTCTGGTTTTCTTCAGTTCCTTAAGATTTTGATCCACACTTAGATGAATGTCTGCACAAGAAATCTCAAAATCAGCATGCTCAGGCAGTACCAGGTGTTGGCTGCAGCACAATCTCATTGTTGGTACAGAACAAATTGCCTTTACTCATTCCTTTTTCAGCCTCACATCATGCATCCCACACTGTGCCTAGCCTGGGAACATCATTACCCTTTAAATATAAAGAATAATTTATTATACATCAGTTGCTATCAGCCACTCCTTTTGAAAATCCCTACGTTTTTGAAAGGTTAAGAAAATTATTGAGTAAAAAAAAAAGCAAGGAATGATACAGTCATGCCAAAACTCTGATAAATGGTAAAAGAAAGTAAAAGTATAGTTGGAAGTCAGTGGCATACTTTACTCATCATCTTTACACTCACTCTTGAATTCACTTAGATCACCAACACTGTCTTAAGTTCAGATACTTCAGTGTATTGTGCACATTTCAGGCTAGTGTAGGGAAATGAATGAAACCCTCTTGCCTGAGGCAGGGAAACAATAGATAATACAATGTAGGATCAATTCTTCAAAGAGGAGAAAATTATACAAATGATGCAGTGGACATTTTTATATCTAATGGGTAAAATTTTATGTTTTAATTGCACAAAAGATTTCTAGTAGTCTTCACATCAATTTTAGTATAGAATGTTTTTTTCTGGTTGCATAGTATAAACAAGAAAAATTGGTGAAATGACTCATGTGAGAAATTCTGGTGCTGATAACCTAGCTTTTAGAGACCTATGTATGTCACCTGGATATCTATTTGCATAATTTCTGCTGCACCCTTCACTAAGCAATCAAATGCTTTATTCTGTGACTGCCATTCCAGAATCTGAGACAATAGAATTATTTTTCTGCCCAGGATGTCAATGCAGCCAGCTAAAATGATTTTATAATCTTCATCACATAGTCACTGTGTTACTAAATAATATAAACAAGTAAGGTGACTGGAAAACCTGCCATTCTCATGTGAAATGCTCTTCAGCTTAAATAGTCCATTTTCAGTGAGTTTTGACTTTAATAATCAGAAACAATCAGCCCCCTGGCAGCATGACTGAAAAAAGAATAAAAACCCTCAGGCAAGTAATATTTTTTGCAGAGATAGCAAAATTGATATATTATAAAAAGGGTTTTAAAAAAGAACACCTTTCAGAAGGGTGCTCCAGAGAAAATGGTTCTGTAACACTGTCAGCAAAACTTCAAAAAGGCAAAGTTCTCTTGACACATCAGCACACCAGGCATGGTAAAGAGACGTGAAACAAGAAAATCAAAGTTTAATTTATACACTTTATTGCCGAGTGAACAATTGATAGTCTCCCGTGAAGGATGAAATATTGGATTTTGTATTGCTCATTCTGCAGTAATGTATGTGTTACACAGCCTATGTTTGCTTTATGTTCCCCTTAGTCTGACATGCTGGTGTACTGAAAACATTTGAAAAATAGAAATGTTGGAGGAAAAACAAATTCAGTAATTAAAAATGACTTATAAAATGACTTCTCTGGATAGCTAACAAAATCTGGACAGTGCTGGTGTTAGTGTAGAGGACAATACTGATCCTCTGAAACATTTCCTCTTTGGTGCAGTTGCGGTTTGCCAAAGAGAGCTGTTAGAAAACAAACTGACAATGCAGAGAAACATAAAATATATGTACAAGTTCATTTTGAGTTGCAAATCTGTTTGCTCTATTACAAGTTGTGATGCTTATGCCTCATGTTAAACCTATAATTTTCTATTGTAATATAGACTCTGTTACTGTTGTGTCTCAAATATTTTGTCATGATTTTCTTCCTGAGCAGACTTTTGTGGGAAAGTTTAGCAAAAATGTTTGGCTGATTAGTACAAGTCTAAGAAAAACTTTTTTTTCCTTTTTTTTTACACTGTTTTTAATTCATACAACCTTTTTACTGAAATGCTTTCTTGGGAACCCACTGGATTGGGAAATTTGGAAGGACTTGAGCACAGACATTTATAACTGTAAGAACACGGAACAGAACCAGAGTATCTTCTTTACCTGTATATTTCTGCACTTTAACAAAGATTTTGAAATCCAATGACAAAGCACATCATGTTCCCCTGAAACAGCTGGTCCATAAGTGTGGGGACAGCCTGTCACTGCTAAGAGTCACTTAGCTCAAATGGCTGGAAAGGGGGCTGCAGTTACAGCAGTTCTGCAAGGATATGACTGCCTCTTCAAAAAAATCCCAGGAATTTCTGCACTATTTCCGTTCTTTTTCATATCATTTGGGTATGGCTTGTTATCTTGCTTAGTGTGGGACCAAAACACTTCTGACTGGGTGGAAGAATGGAGGAGACCACATAGGAAACCATCCCCACCAGCTCTGGTTGCAGTCCCCATAACTGGCTAACTCTCTTAGCAGCACCCCTGTGGTACAGACCTGTATGTGAAGCTGAACGTTATTGGTGACCTAAATGACCTGAAGTTGAGAATTCAAGAAAAAGTAGTAAAATTTTATAAATATTCAGAGCTTTTATTTCTTTGTTGGGATATAAATATATACAATTACAATAGTGGAACAAAATGATGGAGAAGAAAAGAATCTAAAATTTAAGACGTGCCAACCAATTATTTAGCAGATTGGTTTAACCACAATGCATTTGATCATATGAGCATTGATTTGTTTCACCTCTGTTCATCTGAGAAAATAATTATTTGTTAATTCTTTTCATCCTCCTCACTGATTCTGTGCACCCACTAAATATCTAGAAAACTATATCCACATCTTGTAACAAACTCTCTTGGAAGTTTTCATAATGGTCTCTTTGCAGTGCTTTACTAAATTTCAAATTTTGGCAAGTTTGAGCTTTTTTTCATTCCAGTACTAAAGTTGAGACATGAGACCTGACAGTAGGATCAAAATTATTGAATTGTCTTGCTGGTGTTGGGCATATATAATGCTTCATATTTCAGCTGACTTCACGTAGACCTGTATCTGCTTAAAGCAGAGTCACCATATTCACTACTGGCCACAGGTGTTAAGCTGAAGCACCAGAAACTAAGGAATTTGGGAATGGCCAATTGAGCATTTAGACTGATGAGTGAGTAATACTCAACATACTGGCAGGAAAAACAAGGAGAGAGAATCTGCTCCTCTAGAATGGCATTTTAGCTTTGTTTTCCTTTTCACGTCCTGAAACTTCTTAACCCAATGCTCCCCTTCCAAATCATAAAACAAGTGTCTTCATTTGCTTTATGGTCCTTCACTAATCTTATAAATTATAAATAATGTGAAGGAGGAAAATTAAAAAAAAAAAAACCAACCAAACCAGCATAAGCCTGTTGCTTTATTTATGCCATTGATTTGGAAAGCAGACAAGTCACTCAGAGGTATATGCTGTCAGACAGCCAACAGAAAAAAGATTCAGACATACAATACAGCAGCACAGTTTGTTAAACCCTGTAATGTATGTCTTGCTTAGAAAAAATCTTAAGAGAGTCTCTGTACTTCCTTGAGACCCCCTCCATTAGGCAAGAGGCAGAAAGGGGGATGTGCATGAAGGTGACAGTGATTAAGATGCAGTAACTTCAAGGAGATGGGCTGCAGAAAGGTGAGGGAATAGCAATGCAGAGAGGATGGGTTGCAGAGATGAAGGAGCATAAGCAACCTTTTGTTTGTTCACTGAGGACCAGATGAAAGCATGTGTGTCTGCACCTGCTTTTTATGTGACTGCAAGGCAGCTCTGCTGCTGTGTTTTATAAGAAGCCTCCAAGCTCACCATACTGGGAAGATTTAAAAGCCATAAGTGGTTCACTTACAGAGCACCTGTAAATATCACCAGTTTGGATAATGAGCTATATACGGTTGTCTTAATTCATTAATTTGGAATTATTTAGAGCACATTCTGTTAACAAATGAAGAACAGGGAAGAAGAAAGTAATCTTGGGTGAAAAACCTCTTGATAACTAAAAACTACGGGGTTAATTTTCAGGTGCATTGGGATAATAAAAATGTAAAGTATTGTTAATGAAACAGGATGCAAATATATTGCTTTCCTATAATTTTCCACCATGCCTTTAGAATTTCCATGAATTTGAAAGTAGAAGCATCCTGCAGTTTTTAAATGTGATTTTAGTGGAGACAGTAATTTCTGTGGATATAAATAATATTATTCAAGGGGTGTTCCCTTCTATTCTAAGTACCTGCTCCATCATCTTACCGAGGCTGCTGTTTTGACAGTGTCTTGTCAGTATTGCTACACGTTTGACATACCATGCCCAAATCTAGGTTTAAGATGGAAACATACACACAGTGCTGAATAATTGAAACAGCAATGAACAATTCCTTTTTCCACACCATATTTTAACTCCTTTCACATAGGAAACAGTTGTTCTGTCATCTAGATATATGACATCCATATATTTCTGGGCAAAGCATCAAGATAGGATGCCTTTCTAGTATACAGTTTTTTTCAAATACATGTAATTGTCTTCCTTAGCAAACATGAGGGTTGCACTCCATGTTCTGATAATCTCTTGTGGCCATAAATCCAATGAATTAATAAATGAATTCTATGAGTGAATGCATTGTTGAATTTTTAGCTTCAATCTAGTAAGAGATTATGTTGCACAGTGGTAAATTTAATTAGGCACTGAGATCTTTAATGAAGATTCTCCTACACTGTACTTTTATGCATCTTTTCTGCCTTGTTATCAGATAATGTTAATTTGCCTCAGTATGACAAAATAAATAAATATTAATCAAATAGTTCTTTTCTAAATTTTGGATTTCCTATATTGATATTATATCATAATCTGTAAAGAGTCCCATAGAGAACAAACTAGAATGCATTACTTTTTAAGATTTATTTTGTGTTTTGGTTTATTTGTTTATTTTATAAAACTGCCAAGTATAGTCTGGAACTTACAGTATGCCCTTATTTTCTCAATCAGCTTTATAAAGTTATGGTATGGGAGACCGTGAAATGTTCATCCTCCTGGGACATATCGTCCCTCAGGATGGGAAGTCACAACTCCCCAGAACAGCAGGGTTGGCTACTCCAGTGCCTAACTTTCAGTGGTCCCACTGAAAATAAAATGTGTGGCTCACCTCCTAATACTGACCACTTTTTTTCTAAATGCTGGAGACTGAGATGAAGCCAGTAATACTGCCAAATCTAAACATCAATACAGGGAACAAATCTAAACTAAAGCCTGAAACACAATAAATAGTAGTAATATAATTTTCAGTAATATATTTGTTTATATATATTCTTATATATCTTAACTTTAATATTGCATATTTTTATTCACAAAGTTTGGCATTTTGTTTATTTTTTCTTTGCTGATAACCCCGTGAATCTAGCTGTTAATTTGGATCAAAGTAAATGCTGATTATTGCTATGTAATGAAAACTCCCACTGACAAAGGGAAATTCCTCCCTGAAGCTTTAATAAGTAATCTTTGTAGATTCTTGCCAAATAACCTGCTCTGCCAATTTAAAAAATATCTGTAGCATGAGATATGCATGCATATCACTATATCACTGGACTGTGAAAGATAGCACTCTCACTGAACACTTCCGCTTTCTTGTCTCCTCAGACACTCATAGTATCTGCAACAGCCCCACAGCAGCTGTTGTTGACACTTGTTTTGGTATAGCAGCACCTCTTGTTGCTTTGCTTGTATTAACCGATGTATTTTTTTTCTTGACACAGTAGTTGTATGTAATTTCTAATTTCTCCTGTAGTGTAGAAAGCCTGAGTTTTTGTTTATTTCAAAATAAGGTTTTGTTTATTTCAAAATTGTTTGGCAGAATTAGTTAAAGTTGTGAAAGGATCATGGGAAAATAGTCTTGTGAAAAACACTTAGGTGGACAGTATTTGAATTGTAAATGAATAGAAGTGGCCTCATTGTGTGATTAGAATGGCCCATTATACCGGGAGGTACTAACAGTTTCTCAGAACAATGTACAAGATGACCAACACTAAACAGTGCAGCTGTACAGAAAATGAATGAGGACTATGCAATTTTCTACTAGGAAAAAGTACAGGCACTGTATTTTCACTGACTTCCTTAAAGAAACAAGTGTGTACCAACCATAAGCTGAATCTCTCAAGGATAACTAGACTTTACAAATGGCATTTTATATCTTCAGAATAGCTTATAGGGGTTATCCATCCTCTGGATTTAAATCACTCTACGATTATACTCTGATACTATTCTGCTGTCTAGTACCTGCACATTAAATAGAATTTTTAAAATTTGATTTTATTTATGAGAAAACCCCCTTTTTTTCTTTAGGCCAAATACTTTATCACAGTCTCTCTGAAAATCCAGCTACACCTGTGGTCCAAGAATGATATAGAGTTAATGTGATTGTTTTGCTTCAGAGGTTAACACATCCAACAAGCTATATGAACTCTGAGGAGAACACTCCATGGAAAACAAATAGCTTGTTGCAACACATCAGGACATTGTGCTTTATTCTTGTACCCATAACTCCAAAATCCCTCTTACTCATACAGAGTATCTTTTAAGGTTGCATGGTGTTCAAATATAGAGCAAGAAGAAGACCCTCCACATGCGATAGTAAGATCTGGATTTAATTCCAGATAACACAAAGGAGTAATATTGAGCATGAACTCTGCTGTGTTTCCTCAGGCTTCCTGCCCATGAGCACGATAATTCAAAGTTGCTGTAGAAAATCGCACACATGGGTCCTTACATTTCAAATGTTGGTTTGACCTTCTGACCCAACCAGATTATTTCTGCAAGGTAGTTCTGTTAAGGGTGTGAGTATCTAGGCTGTGGGTCTGCCCGTGGGTCATCAGATTACCTAGCAGTTTAAGCCTGAGCTTTTCTAGGATGTGATGCTAACGTGTGATGTGGTACAGGTTTTACACCTTCCTTCACTGTAAGGTTACAGTTATGAGAAGCAGACATGGTCTTTGGGGACTCTTCCTTACAGTCTCTAGTCTTGTAGCAATTTACTGAGATTTAAGAAAATTCTAAGCAAACTGCTGATATTGTCTCTACTGGGAAAAGTAAAATATGCTTGTATTCAACTCCTACTTTAAGTTATTATTTTGTCTTAAGGATTCTTTGGGAATTGGGTCAATGTTCAGTCATGCCTGTAGGTAGTCTTGCAAGGATGCTGCCCAGCATTGTGGTTTTAGGATTTACAATTGCTGTTATTTTCAAACACAAATTTACTTTCTGATCATTTTCCAAAAGCTTCCTCTAGCTTTAGTCTGCCCTTCAGTCAAAAACGGCAGCCTTTACAAGCCTGCTTCTGTGTATTTGTGTAATTTTGGTTTTCAAGTGCTAAACTAACATGTAGTTTTGGTATTCTGCAAGTAATTTGTTATTGTTCCAAATCTTTCTGCAGATGAGTTTGTTTGATCAAACGGGCTTGTATGTCAATGGTTATCATCTTGTGGCTGGTGGTAAAGATTGAAGACCATTTTTCTAATGGTATTCAATGAAGTAATGTCTCATGAGATCAGCAAGAATTCAAGAGAAAATTTCATGGTTCATGATGATGCAACTGTTTGTGGGAGACACTTGATGGTGTGCAGGAATTTGAGGCTAGGAAATGGTTAAATTATTCTGCTCTGAGGGAGCCCACTGTGGGCTTTGTTTTTTTGTTTTTTTTTTTAAGTCTGCTGGATAGTCCTTGCTCTTCTTCCTTAGTATTTAGATGAAGTTTTGTAAAAACCTGTGAAAAGATTCTGGATCTCCTTAGCATGTTGATTATTCTTTGATCTGAAACCTTCAGAAGCAGCTCCCTTTTTTTGCTGAACTGCTGAACCTCCTCTTATGATATTCAGTATGTGTTTCTTCCAGGCATTTAGCCTAGTTTTTGGTTACATCTTCTGCAGTCATCTAAAGTTTTTAATTCATTCATTCAATCTTGTTTGTTCAAAACATACTTGGATTATGTTGTTGGAATTTTGCTTTGGAGAATGCAAGCAGAACTGCAAAAAGAATAATGAACTTCTTTCCAAAAGGTGCTGGGTTTGAAATCCCCAGCAGACAAAACAGGTTCTGACTTCACAGTTCTTTCTGACCCTGAAGGGCATGTGGTATCTAATCACTGTGACACTGTTTAGTTATGAGAGAGTCAAGTGGAGGAAGAATGCCATTTTTCCGTAGGTTTTGTGTGTGATGTCTGTTGAGTGTCTCTTAATAACTCTGAGCTCTCAGATATGGGGGTGTCTGCTTTCCACACCAGTGGTGAGGGTAGGTCAGTTGTGCCAGGACTGGAGCAGCTGGACAGATCTGTAGGTACACCTACAAAGACGTCTAGAGCAACAGGAGCCAAAAGCCTGTGGACATAATCCACTACTACATAAAATAGTGATCCAGGATTTAAAAAAATTACAGTTTTCAATTTAAAAAATTAAAAAACTTTATTTAAATCCTTTTCAGTCAAGCCCTGTCTTTTGTTCCTCCTGAGCGCCAAGAGTTTATGTTGGCATCAATCTCCTGAACCGTAGCCATGTTATTCATTTCAGAATAATGGAAATCTCTGTATGCAATCAAAGGGAAAATCAGCTAGAGAAAAAAAATATATCAGAACTCTGTGAGAATGAGTATAGTGAATGAAAGTAAGGAATAGAAAGTGTGAAAATTTCATTAATGAAAATCAAAGCTGAATGTGGATAATGTGAAAACCAAAGTTGAATGTTGATAATGGTGAAGGAATAGAGGCAAATAATGCAGACAAGTTATTGAAGAGACTATTTAGCTTGCATTAACCTTGCCAGTTGGGCTCCATTACTTTACTTTATTGTCAAAAACAATAAATAACAATTCTTGTTAAATATCAGTACTGAGTGAATTAATTGAATTTTTTGTAAAGGACATGTTCTTCACTGTTCAATTTTAGATTTAAATTACAAACGTCACATTGTTGCTCCATTACATTTGAGCATGAAAAGAATTGTATGAGGAAAAGCACAAAATCGAACTTCAAAATGGTGTCTCCTTAATACCTTATATTTGTGACTCCTGTCTCCATTAACTTATAGATTGTCGAGATATAGTAATGTACAGATATTTTAGGATTGTCCTCAGCATGAACTTTGAACAGGACTCAAATCAGACCTGTTTGAATCTCAAGGTTGCACATAGAGCAGAAAGGATCTGTAGTTCCAGGATATAACTGTTCAAATAAAACAAGACTAAATGAAAGAGGACTCTTAATCCTAACAAAGAGACAGTCAAGGAAAGAGCTTATAGAAGTCTCTAAGATCAAAAATGCCACAGAGAAAGCAAATACAGTTACTCAAGGTCTGAAGCCAGAAAATGAAATTAACTGAGCACTTTAAGTGCAAAAATAACTATCTAGAGTTATTGGTCAGTAAAAAAGGTGTGTAATGCATTGTTTCCAAGATGATGTTCATACCAAAATCTTATCTAGTTTTAGAATGCATTTTTATTAGTTAATGGAGGTGAACACCATAAACTCTTCAGTGCAAAGATTCAGCTTGTGTTCCAAAATCTGTAAGCCATAGTTTGCTGGAAAACTAGAGCGTATCTTGGGATAGTGTGACAGAGTACTTGCAGTCTTTCCATTTTTGCCCTCTATTTTCTACTACCAAGGCAGGTGTGAGACTGCATGGATTATTAGTTAGACCATCCCAACCATTCTGATGCTGGTCTTCGTCTTTTCTCATTAACTCTTCTTTCTAATTACCAGTCCAATATGATATGGAGGAAACACCAGTAAAAGTAGAAAATCTCTTAGTTGTACAAGTTATGTGTGGAGTATACTCATACAGCAAAGAGTCCTACTGCCTAGTTTAAAACCTATTTAATTTTTCTATTCATCTTGCATGAATTTATAAATCAGTCCTACTGTCATGCATTACTATGCATTTGGTTTACCATACATGCAGTATGCATGTCTTTATCTACTGCAAAAATTTATCAGAAAGACCCATTTTTTCCTAGTTGAATTTTTAGAGAAGGAAATTCCAGTGGTCTCTTCCATGATTTTTCTACACAACTTAAAAAACAACTTTTGAGACTGAAGATTATAAACTCTCATACAGGTCATTGACATATGAAATCAAGTTTTCCTGATTTTTTAAAATTGTAAAAGTTTTTTTCAGTCTCTAATAGAACTTTAGGACACCTCAGAAAGAATTGTTTTGTCTCTTGACTAATCTAATTTTTTCACATCTTTTAGAGCTTGTTTTTGACTGAAGAGAGTTTTTTCAACTGCACAGTTTGCTCATTTGTACACAGGTGCTGTGGTATAACTTGCTCCAGGCTTATGTGTCAACCTTTGTTCTCCTCGTGTCTTTAGCCTTAATTATCCCATAAATTACTTTGAAATCTCCAAGCGTAACCTTCCTATCTTTAATTCTTAAGTGATATTTAGTTTTTATTTATTGCTGTAGAAGCAAAAACAAGGCTGCAGAACGTGAGTAGACACAAATTCTTGGCCACATATCTTCAGAAGAGGTCGAGCAGTAATTATGTTCTGTAGGCTGTCCTTTGAAACAGCATTGTGTTTTTCTTTACCTCTTTTGTCTAGCCTATGTCTTTGAGGTCAGGAATAGGTTTAATGTTGATGTCATGGCAATAGGGACCATTCATCCCCTGTGATGTTTTGTTTTGTTTGGGATTGCTTTCTCTTTCCACTGTGTCATTTAAGTTCTTATATACCTTAAGCTTCATTTGCCCACTATGTCTAACTGTTGTCTGAAACGGTACTTTCTCAAACCACAGCCTTACTTCTACTTGTATAATTCTTTCTTCCTGCCAAAAAACAGACACTTAGGGCATTGTCTTTTGAATATATTCACTGGATTGAGAGCACATTGCTGCAGATTTTACATGTTATCCCTATGCTGTAGCTTCTTGTATCCAGTCTCTTCTGTTGACTTTTAACAGGATTTTTATGCAACTCGTGGTTTTCTTTGAGTTTTCCAAGCAATTATCTGGACACAACTATATGGGTTGATAGCAAGGACTTATTTGTGCCTCCCCTGTGCTTCTTGAATGGTTAACTTTGCATATAATGTGTACTTAGATGTTAGTCAAAGTACATAGGGAATGGAGATGTTTGATGCAGAACTTCTAGTGTGTTGGGTGGTATCATGAAATGAATGTAAATTGTCTATTGCTATTTTCTGTTGTGTTACTTGCTCGTTTGCCTCTTGTCCTGTGAGAAGAATCCCCCCAAGTCTGCATGACTAAACAAGACGCATAAATCCATCAAAAAGTGCAGAGAGTTTTACATGAAAGTAAGCTTTGCTTTCAGTTACTTGTGGAGATCAAATCTGTAGCATTAGGTACCAAACACAAAAGAAAACTATTTTGTTTAACAAACACATTCCCAGGTTTTGATTTAGAATCAGTCTGTGCAAATTCTTGGATAAGACATTTAAAGGAAATGTGACCAACCTTCTCAGCTAATGTTATTGCATATACTGAGGCATGCAGTTTCAGAGTTAGCATTTTTATACCATAGAGTATTACTAAGTTTAGTTATTAATGCCTGTTTATATGTAGTCACTTGCACTGAAAAGTGTGAGAAATATTTGTTTCTTCTGGTAAAATAAAGACTGAAATATGTGATTTTTCCCTTCCTTACTTGATTAGGGTAGAACACATATTCTTCTGCAGCCTGCAGTATGAAGGGGAACTTTTGATAGCAGCCATTTCCAGTTAGTTCTCACTGTTTCTCTGACTTGCTCAAAGAAAACCAAGTGTTAAAGGAAGAGACAGAAGCTAATTTGCTTGTGCAACTCTTCTTAATTGTAATTGTCTCTTCCCTCTCACAAAATAATATAACACTATGCATAACAGTAAAGAGGTTGTGTAGTAGTGACTTAAGTATCAGTTACTTGTTGGTGATTATGTAGTACTGCAAGTGGTACATGGTTTTAAAAAGCAAGTAAAGAAATAATTGGATAACTCACTTTACCTCTTGCTTGTCTCCCTAGTAATATTTATGTTCTGGTTACAAGATCTTAAGAACATCTTTATTTCATATTTAATTTTAAATTGATTTATTTTATAAGTAATTATTTGAAGTGAGCCATTCTTTATTGTTTTACTTTTAAGGATCATAAATAAACAATGGAGTTATAATACAATACAATTCTGTTTGGGTCTTCTTCATGCCCACATATGGAAATAATTAGTAACAAACATCAGCCTTTCTCATGTAACACTTCTCCCAAATAAGTTTTGAAACAGGTGCAAAGGCCGTGGACTGTTGCACATCATTAGATGACCTCTTCCCTCCTCACCAAAGCTGCTTTGTGATGGCAATTCTGTGCATGTTGTAAAGAGAGGTTCAAAATTATGTTAGATATATGGATAGGGCCAAGTTTTGTATAGCAACAAAATAGTTGTAACTATTAACTTTTCTGTAATATTTTGTGTTCTTTTAAAGAGAAAAAACCAAACCTTTCTTATATAGTTTCTGGAGTGGTATTGAACAGAGCACTTCATTGTGCTACTTGCAGTGCCAGTAGATATTTTCCTTATCTGTTTAACTGCTTCAGAAGTCAGAATTTTATTCCAAACAAGACATGATAAAAAAAGAAATCTATGTTGTAATTATTATTAAGGAGGTAAAGTTATGTTCAATTTAAATGTAGTTTACCTTCTCTATTTATCATTTTTCTATTGTGAATCCAACTTTAAAATAGAAATGTTAGTTTTTACATAGAATATAACATTTAAAAAGCAGAAGGATTTAGAGGGAGAAAATCTTGCTGACAACCTATATAATATATGGATGAAGCAATCAGATGGAGAATGGAAATTAAGTGATTGCCTTCATAAGGAACAGGAAATTAAGACTACGGATAGCAGGGAAGATTTCACTTTAGGGTAGAAATCATTCCCAGTTTAACCATGACGCACCACTGTGGCAATATACCACCTATTAACAAAGTAAGTTATTAGTGACCAAGCATTCAATATATTTGCCATTGTGCTTTTACATTAAACAATTTGTAGTCTGAAAAATAGGAGAAGATAAGGCTGAGTACTTTGTTCTCTGCAAAAACACCTTTAGTCATCTTAGATTTTGATCCTCCTTTACTCGGAACGTAGTTCCAAGAAAAAAAAAAGAGTATACCTAAAAATAAAAGATAAGTGAAAAATTTATGTATTTCCTCTGTTGTACTTCTATGCATGTACAAAGATTTATATTTTAATTCTAGTCACAGACATGGCAATCTTTTGATCACAGATACTGGTAATTTTTGACTATAGAAAATCTTACTTGTCTGCTTTGAATCACTTTCACCAAAAGCCCTTTTGGCTGACTTTTTGGGATCAAATACATGTGGACTGAAACTTAACAGCTTTAAAAATGTTTACCGACTTTCACGTTGCAATTGACATCGCTTTTTCTGTAGGAGTTCGTGACTGTCTGTGGATGTGTGTGCTAAAAATTGTAATTCTCTCTTACTACAGCTTCTGCAAACAGGAAAAGCTGCCCATCACATTTCAGTCCTGTGTGATCACGAAGGAGTGCCAGGTGTCAGAATGGTCAGAATGGACCCCCTGCTCCAAAACCTGCTTTGACATGACAACCCCTAAAGGGAATCGTACAAGATCACGGACCATTAAGCAGCTCCCTGTTGGCAGTGAAAGTGAATGCCCACAACTAGAAGAAGCAGAGCAGTGTGTTTCTCAAGGAGATGGCGTAGCACCCTGCATTACGTAAGTTGGTTCATTTCAGTTCTCCGTTACTAAAAGGAACAATTTCAATTAAGCCAGGGCTGGTAATGGAATATCAACCAAACCATTATTAAAGAAATAATAGGTAGGACTTCACCTTTTTATCTTTATCCTTTGTTTATTCAGTGTTCTTGAAAGCCTAAAGTCTGCAAACAGCTCCCATTGTAGTATAATCAGTTCCTTCCCTAAATACAGGAATAACAATAGGTATATTTTCTTTTCATTCATTTCAGTTTTCAAAAGACAATGTTTGCACATATGCAGGTTCAGGCAAGATGAAAATAAATTAATTGTATTGATTTGTCAGCAATCTTTTCCCTACATAGCATTTCTACCAGAATCATTGTTTTCTGAATTTTTTGTCTGGTTGCAGACCAAATGTTGAACACAGGAAAGGGGTGATAAAGATCTGGTTAGCTAACAGACTATTTTAGTGAGACTTGTATTCAGCACAACAAAGGCAGTAGTGGGCCCCAAATGGGAACTGGGAGAGGCTAATAGTGACAGCAAATAAAGTTTAGAAGAAATGACAGTGAGCACTTTACGATTCAAGAGATTGCTGTAATCCTTATCTAATCAAGATTAATATTAAAGTCCCAACTGTGTTTTTTCTTTATCAAACTGAGAAGAGGGTCTGCAGAAATGTCACTTGATGTTAAGTATCTTTGACTCTGGTATATATTTTTCATTTAAGAGTTAAAATGTCATCTTTCCCTATCTCCGGCTACATTAGGAAGCACTTTACTTGATTTAGCCTTAAAAGACTTGTTAGGTAGGGAATTCTGTGGCATTTCTTGCAGTTTATAATCCCGACTGGGGTTTTAACTGTGAGTCAAAGATCTTCTTTGCTGTATATTCACTGATTAGGAAGCTTCCAGCTTCTCATCATTCATCAGTACCCAGCAGAGATGCTTCAATACTGCCGAATGATCTTCCTCTTAACTGTGAAAAAAAGAGCTTACTGAAAAGTTTTTCTGTAGTCATAGTAAAAAATAGAATTATAGTTTCACCTTGATATCCAGAAGACACTTTTGTGTGTCCTACCAAAGATAACAATAGGTTTGTTGTTCCCTCATTTTCTGGCTCTTATGTTTCTCAACATTCACATTTCTTTGGTATTTTGGCTTTTGTTTACATAAATTGCCTAGATCTAAACAAATGCTGAGAGTCAGAATCTTGAAAGTTAACTTATTTGAACATGGACTATATGTCTCTGTCTATCAAGTTTTTCTTCCCTCAAATATAATATTTATGTGTGTGGTATATTTCAGGAATTGAACAGAAAAGATCTTCCTAAAGAGTAATGATTAAAGAAACGAAATAATACAAAAAAGTTTCCACACATATAAAATATGAGATATAATGCACCTCTGTGTGCAAGAGATTGTGGTGCTCAGGCCTTTTAGAAAATTAATGACGTTACTGAGGTGTTTCAGCTTGTATAATTTAATACTGTGTGAAACGGCTCCATGATTTCTAAAGACCCAATTAACCAAATTTGATCCAGGTATGGCTGGCGAACCACTGAGTGGACGGAATGCCGTGTCGATCCTCTCCTCAGCCAGCAGGACAAGAGGCGAGGAAATCAGACAGCGCTGTGCGGAGGTGGCATTCAAACCAGGGAGGTGTACTGTGTGCAAGCTAATGAAAATCTCCTCTCCTACTTAAATACCCTCAAGGATAAAGAAGGTAAATTTGATTAAATTGCAATGAAATTAGTGTGAAATTAGAGCATGTCAGCATTCCAGAGCTCTTTCACAGCCATTGTCTTCTGTCATGAGTGCCTTCTTACCTTGTGAGTTACGCTATTTTATAATTCAGATGAACGTGCTTCATTGCTGTAGCAGAGATTTCATTCTCTATGCTGTAAATATAAGTTCCTAGCTACAAATTACTATTTCTTAGTGTCTACTGAAAAATACTGTGCAGGATAGCTTTCCATAAGAAAGAACATGAAAAGGTGGGTCAGGACTCCTAGATTTGTTTTTTTCATCTACTGTAAATTGCTTGCGTGTCCTTCGTTTGGGTGATAAACTTGTGCGTTTGATGTGCAGATGGAATATATCCATTCTGGCATGTAAGCTCAATATAGAAAAAATGTAAAAATATGATTAAATTTCATTCTCAGGGAACTGAATTTTTTTTCCTTGATTTGGTCAAGTTCTTAAGTAGCTTTCAGGACTTCAAGCCAATATGATTTCATGGGTTTATTTACCTAACTGAAAGAGAGATTATTCCTTGTCACTGTTAAAGCCAGTACAGCTTCTTAAGAAAAGAGAGAATAGCTTAGAAGACAAAATCTTTAATTCATTTGGTAACCTACATGCTTTAGAATAACACTTGGGTAGTTTACGTTACATCTGCTTCTGTATAGTAATGCAGCACTATAGATTCAGAAATCAGTGAATTAAGCTAAATGCATTTAGCTTTTTAATTAAATTTTATCCTCTTCTGTACCTATTTCATGTAAACACACAATTATTAATAAAAAAAACAAAAAAACAGCCATATACTTCACGAAAAACAATAGCCATATACTTCAGGAAAAACAACATCAATATGCAAATCCTATGTAATACAACATTTTGTCCAAGGCTAGCCAAACTGCAGAGTAGTGAGGTTCCTGCTGTGGTTTAAAGGTACTCTCAAACTTGCCGTAGAGGTAGAGTTTGTGGGGAATGTTAATGCCAACATCCATTTCAGCATGACTGCTCAGATCAGTAGGGTGTGACTTGTGAGTTCTGCAGCCCCACATCTGTATTTATTACAGAAGAAGCTTTCAAGGCTCTTTGTTTAATGCAAATCAGCTCTGCCCAAGGGCTTTTAGTAAATCTTCTCTGCTGAACAAAGTTTAGATGCCTCTGCCATAGTGAGAAGGAAGAAAACCTCCCAGCTAAGGAGAGGTAACAATAAAACCAGTGGCAGCTTACTGTTCAGAATGATGATTAGGATTTTGGTAGGCTGTGAAGTCTCGCCAGATTAGGCGGGTGTGAAATTTACCCTTATCAGACTGTGACAGGAATACATGGAGCCCATCAGGAGGTAATCTCTGCAGGCTCCTGAAAGCTGATTAAAATGTAACTAGTCTTTGGATGCATAAACATGAGAACAGTTTTTCAAGAGCTCAAACTGGGGGTGAAGTGGTTCTTAGTTTATAAAGGAGCTCTGGGCTGTTTCCACATTAGGGGACAGATTTTCAGAAGAGCTGCTGCTCTGCTCATCCTCCCTCTCTCCCCTCATAGAATAGAAAACTATGAGTAATTTGAGGATGGGAAAAAGCCAGGGCACACACCCACCTGATTATGCTGTGGGGAAACGCCTTCATCTCAGTGTAGTTTGCTGTTGGTTGCAGTGAATGCTGTGTTGGTAAGACTGCTTTAAAGACCTCTGTTCTCATATACTCATGGTGGCGTTTCCCTGTTATTTCAGAAAGTCAGTCACAGAGCAAGTCGAAGGCTAGTGCTGCACCTCTGCTATCAATCACTTTTGAAATAACAGGTAGGTAAATTAAGGCCTCCAACCTGGCCTTTCGAATAAGAGCATGCAAAGGAGGCAACATCCCTTTTGGGGGACCTTGTTTGCTATACGCATATATTTAACGTGTTTATGTAGCTCTGAAATAGTTAAATGGATTTGAGCATTCTCAGGAAATTTCAGATCACTTAGAAAGTGACAGGACAAAATTCAAACTGATGAAGTCAGCTGGGATGCTGGAACAGTTCCCTGCTCCACTCCTGAACTGTTTCAAGTAGTGACTGCTTTTCCTCTCGCTTTTGAGCATTGGGAATTTTTTTGTGGCTTTCAATCATAGCTGCTGTTTCTAGTCCCCTCTGTAGATTTAAAACACCAAGTTAGGGCTCCAGTAAGAATATGTACTTCTAACATTTAGCTGAACCAGAATCCCTCTCACCATTCAGGTCAATAGGAAGAAGGAGCCTTGGTTGTAATAGTTAAGCAGCGGCAATCGAGTTTGCTGGAGGCCACTGTCACTGTGCCATTTATTTGCCACTGATTTAAATTGTTTCATCTCTATTCACCTCTTTAACTGGCTTACTCATGAAGTTTCTCTCACTGTAAGTGTATGAGGTGCACTGCTTCATCTTATTCCGAGTACCTTTAAAACCCTCGATGTAGAATAAAGATAGGAGAAAGATTCCATTATGGGCATAAATTTATTCTACATCTGCAAATACACATTTGTTGCTCTATTAAACACAAGGGAACTGCTTACATGCGTGGAATTGTGCCATTTCTTAGAGCACAAGGTTCTGAATTATCTAATGTTTTTTGATGAGAGACTTCAGCATTATAGAAAATGAGAAGAAAATATATTATTTAATTGTTCATCATAATGTGTTTTGAGCTTGGGTTTTTCTGGCTTTTTTGAGTGACAGTACTTGGAGGAATTTTTTTGTGTTGTTTGCTATGAAACCAGCGTGACAAATGACCAGAAAGAGAAATATGAAGTTGTGTCTTTTTTATACTGATGCAGTAACATACAAATTCACTTTCTTTGCCAGCCTGGTCATTACTGGGCACTAGCCTCTTGAGGGTTTTTAGAGAAGGATGGGGAGTTTGATATCTTGATAAATGTAGCAAATGCATAAAAGCAGAACTGTTCTTTTTCTTTCCAGTTGTTTATAAATGCAGTAATTTGAGGAGGTGTTTTCCAAGGATATAAAATATGTTCAGCTAAAATTTCCTAATGTAGAAGATGATTTGAGGAATGGATAATTAAATCTTACTTTAGTTTTTAGATCGCTACCCTCAAACCTGAAATGCCTTGAAAACTGCATCTGATTTATTAGTTAGATTGAAGGAGAAAGAGAGATTATCAAAATGCATTAACTTTTCTTTCTATTTTTGGCCCAAAATTTGGTCAAATTTCACATAGATCTTGTAGTATTACACACAATCTAATCAACATTCAACATCACTTCCAAGGAATAAAGAATAATCTTTATTGCTGGCACAAGAAAGTATGAAAGGACAGAGATAAGACAAGGTTTTAAACTGTAAATATGTGCATCCAGCATCATCTTCTCTCAGAGTGTCTTTGCTAAACAATAAGCATCAAAAGCTAAGTTCAATCATACTTTTTTGATGCTGAAAGAAATTCATCATGGGAACAAGATGGTCATAAGATACCCAGGCAAGGCTGTTTTCTTATTTTACTGTCATCTCAAGGAAAGAATTCTGAGTAATCCTGCATGAAACTCATTCTAAGTGCTCCATGATAAAAACATTTTTAATAACCTGAAATATAACTTTTCTGTTCTATGGTTGCATTTTTTGTTGTGAAAGCAATGTATAACAGATGGCATTTGTACATCCTTTAGAGTCTAAAAGCAGAATTTCAACAACATTTTTGCATATTTAGAGATTTATTGATACTTGTGATATGAAAAAGCTGCTATTTAAAGCTTCCTGATTAAAGATCTTTGTTACTTTTCTGAGTAACATTCCATGAACTAGTGTGATGATAAGTTCTTTATCATGATGAAGGCTAGAGATGAAGCATGGAATTCCTCAGAACACTGTCTCTATTCCCTGAAGCGAGACTGTGTCTCAGGGGTGTAATTGACCCTTAATTTCAACAGTCTCACTTGGGCAATTCCCCAATTAAATCAAGGTTAAAAATGTATGGATAGCAATTACTTACTGTTTTTCTTCTTTTATTAGAAACTATTCAATACAAATTCAACAGGCTAATTACATTCGCTTATATCCATTTTCTACACCAAATATGCATATTATGTTGATTATCACGCATGTTAGGTGGGCATGTCAGACTTACTGTAAAATTCAATGTTCTGTCATAAGATTTATTTCCAACATAGCACTATGTAAATGTTGGAATATTAGGTTTTGTACTATTTTGTTTCAAGAGATTGGTGAACTAGAGGCAGTAATATTAAATGATTATCTGCCATCTTCATGCCTTCATTACATGAAGCAACACAGTGTAGAATTCTGCCAAAGGAGGCAACCTTGAAAACAAGAATAGGGTGAGGATTTTTCATTCCATTTTTCCCTTAAAAAAGTGAGAATTGGATGCTTTTTGTATAACTGTAAAGATGATCTGCTTAGAAAATCTGAATGGAAAGACATATGTACATGTCTACAAGCTTGACCATATTTTAATAGCCTGGTGTTTACTTTCACATTCTATAAGTGATTATTGATCTCAACTTTCAGAAGGATATTTTGTCATATACTGAATTTATTTCATCCAAGAGTCTGTCCATCAAAAGTGGTGGCAAAAATTAATGAGGTAACTTTTGTGTGGAAAAAAAATGCCAAGTAGAATGAGAGTGTTTTAAGGAATTGCATGTTTCCTCAATCAACCAAAGTGAAATAATGTGGCAGACTTCACTTTGCCTTCCAGCAGATATTCTCTGCTAGAGAATATTAGTGTAATATTTTGTCAAGTCCTGTATGATAAAAGAGAATGAAAACATTGCTTTTAATGAAATGGTACATTTTCATTTAGAGTTCTGTGCCTTAGTCTGGCACCTTATAGAATTGTCCTGTTACTTGTACTACCTGGAAAGTCAAAAGAATAAATTATGGAAAGAGAAGGATGATTTTGGCCCAGTTTATTGATCCTTGAAGAACAGAAGAATCTGCCTTCACATGTGTCTCTATAAATTAATAATATTTTAAAGAAAAAATAAATTGTTTTGTGCAGTTTTTACAACTACATATATATATTATGTATACATATTTATATACATATATACACACATATATGAAACAAAGCCTTTCTTGAACTAAAGCTGCTGCTGCACAAAGCTCACTGCTGAGTGTGCCCTTGTTGGTCTTTAGAGTAAAAGAAAAAAAAAATTGTCATAATTTTAGCTGTGTTTCAGGTTATAGCTTAAAAATGATCTTTTAAATATTAATTAACCAGGCCTTTGAAGTTATAATATAATATAGCTTACATGTACAAGTGCAAAGGGATTTATGCAGGTTTTTGTTCAGTTTCTTAAGAGAAGAAGTAATGAAACAGCAGGACATCAATTTACACAGAGTGCAAAGTGAATAATAGTTGTAGTAGTGTAATTTACCCCTCGAACTACAAGGCTGGGTCTGAGGGGGTGCTGCAATATCTACAGTCTTCCTGTCTCCACAGAATGGGATTTGACTCTGTTCATGCAGAGAGTAAAAGGACTTTTGTTTAATTTTTTTCGAGTCAGGCATTTTCCCATCACATCATCAGATTAAAATGATGAGATAGCAGCCTTTCTGACTGGAGGATAATTCTGTCCACTTAGAGCTAAGGATCATGACCAATGACATACAAGAAATATTTTAACTTTGTTTTGACAGCTTCAAGACCAGTAGACCATAAACTGTGTACAGGACCTCTTCCCAGCACCTCCCAGTTGTGCCATATTCCCTGTCCTACAGAGTGCGAGACCTCGGCATGGTCAGCCTGGGGACCATGTACCTATGAAAGCTGTGATGACCCTCAGGCCAAGAAGGGTATGTAAAAATTCAGCAGAGCCTTTTAATGGTGCTTATTTAGTGTTCCTAAGTCACTAGGAACCTCTAGTTATGCAAGCACACTAAATTTTGTACCAAGAAGTGTATATATAGTGCCTCTGGGCATCCAAATAAAGTCATTGAATTAGGACTACATTTAACAGTATTGTTACACCTCAGGTAGCATAAATGTAACCTGTTTGCTTGACTCTCAACATCAGTTTGGGTTTTTACAGGTCAATTCCAGTTTCAAACTTTCCTCTCAGATTGAAAAAGATACAGTTTGTGTGTTCAAATCACAATTTTGGCACTGTCTCACAAAGAGGACAGAAGCCTCCCTTGAGGTGCGTAGTGTACAGGGCACTCAAAGATTCACAGTTCAGTAATAGCTTAAGAATTCACCATTAGACTGTAAGGCATGGTCTGGCGTAGAGATGGGACCATTCCCTGTTGATACTTGATGCTGTTTTACTAATGACATATGTGCTGGTTTCCGTTTCAGCATGTTTTACAACTTATTGCCATGCAGAACAGATTGTAGTAACCTGGCATCAAAGTAAGAAAGCAAGAATACAGTGACAGGGACCTCATGTTATAAATCTGTGGGTTTCTGGCTGTAAATGAGAAAAACTGGCCTAGTCATTGCTACAAAGTGATTATCTGACAAAAGTTGGGAATACAGGCTTGGTTTCTTGATTGAAAGCAATCGTAAGAAAGGGCAGCCACATATGTCCACTGGAAGGAGCAACTGTAATTACTATGTGTCATTAGCTGGATCTTTCTGGACTACTGCTAGCTGCACTTCTGTCTGGGCAGCAATAAAACAAGTTTTACAAAGCTGTTTTGTGGAACTCTGACCCAACCTTGATCAATTCAAGAAGGAAAAAGCAGTTCAGTGTGCAAATCGGTTGGATTAAGACTCCTCTGAGTACAGCTGTCAAGTAGTCTGTTATTTCTGTTGCTGTTCCATCACTGAAAGATTTGCTATATTTTCAGGGGTAAAGTTTAAGTTTGTGAGACTGATTTGGACAAAATAAATGTATTAGGATGTACTTTCTGCAAGCCTTTATTCCTGCACACATGAGCAGGGATCTTTTCTCAACTTCCACTGTTTTCCTCTTATCTGGAAATTCTTACATTTTATTCTGTAATTGCATTGACAGTTCTTCTGAGAGAATGATGTAAAAATTGTACAGGCACTCCCACTTTTAGCAGCATGTCTCTCTAAATATTTCCAGATCACTTGCATCCTTTGTTGCTGTAGATATGGGAGTTCTTTATTTTTGAAATTATATCAGCTTTTGTGTCAGGCTTGCTAAACCTTTTGCACATAATTTGGCTGAACTCTTCAATTTAGAAAAAAGAAAACAAACAGCAACTGAAGATATATGTAAATGTATTTTTAAAGTAATACATACTATAGTTGAATTAGGAGGCATGTCTTCAAAGAATCAGTTCTTGCACATATGTATTTGAAAATTCTTCTGTTTAGTTTGTGTCCTGGTAGAAATGAAAGAGTTATATGTAATATTTTATAAAAATATCTGTATATTACTAACTTGCCTGAATACTAATATAAAACAAAAGAGACTATGAAAAGATGTGAGAAAACACAAACCTTTGCCAAAGTTAAAGTATTCCAATCAGATATATCAGAAACTATAGAGAGTTATTACATGAAAAACTATTCCTTGAATCCAGTTTGATTGGGTTGTTCTGACTGTATTTAGTCTGGCTTTTTCCATGTGCCATCCTGAAAGTGAGAGAGGTGGTTGCTTTTGGTTGCTGGCATTGACGTGGCAGATGACACAGTATATAAAGGCCCATCGGTTTCTACATTCCCAAATGAGTTTAGGTAGTCTTAAGGAAATTTGTAAGTGCTTGAAAGGGAATATTGTGATGTTTATTACTGAAAATTTGCTCATAAGACTTGATTTCAATTTCTTATTGCCTTTCTTTTTCACACAAGATAGTCTTTTTTGCTTCCATTTTATTTTGGAGGGTCGGAGGGGGAAGGGAATGTTTATAAGCTGATTTCACTTGATAATCCATCCCTGTTGGAACATATCTGAGAAGAAAACAAACAACATATTTGAGAAATGGTAACCCAGCAATGTAGTCAAGATTTATAAAATGAGATGGATCTGGCAAGAATGATGCTCAGGAAATGATCCTGTCTCCCTCCTGGAGCATGTATGACTGTGATAAACAGAGGTTTAAGGTGAAGAGGCTCAAAACTATCGAATCTCTTGTAAAATTTTATCTCTAGTCCTTCTTTAATGAATTCTTCTACCCAATTATCTAAAATGCAGTGTTCTGCTGAGTGTCTCTGGTATGTTTTACAGAGAAGAGAAACAGAACTGTTCATTCAGGTGTAGACAGATAAAAAGTGCTTCACTTGACTTTCAGAGTTGAATTGTCATTTTGCTGGGCATTTCAGGCTTTAAACTAAGGAAACGTCGCATCACCAATGAGCCTACAGGAGGAACAGGAAACTGCCCTCACCTCTTGGAAGCCATCCCATGTGAAGAGCCCTCTTGCTATGACTGGAGAATCATGGGGCTGGAGGAATGCATTCCTGACAACGAAAAGCCATGTGGCCCTGGCACACAGGTTCCTGTTGTCGTCTGCGTCAATAGCGATGGTAAGATGGATGCTTTTTCCTACAATCCACACCAGCTAGAATGAAGATGCTAAAATGTAGTCCAAAAGGGTATCAGTTTTTGTTCTCAGGTTTCTTGATCCTTAAAACCGATCTGTCTGGAATAGATATAAATGTCCATTAGTACTGGTTAGGAAGGGTAAGAGCTCTAGTTGCTCTAGGATCAAGTTCCTTCACCTACACTGTGTAGGTTTTCAAAGCTGCATGAAATGACTTAGAGAAAATTAAATAGAAAACAGCTATTGTTTGTTAGTAGATCAGATTCATGCCTGCAGTGGCTTGACTGAATTCCCTGATGTAATCCCACTAACAAAGTTGATTCTCTGAGCCCAGAAACAAATAAAGTGTGAGTAAAGTGAGATACATTGCAGTAAGTATAGCTGGAAGAAAAATAATAATGCATTTATTAAAAAGGATGGTTTGATGTGTGTTATGGAGTTGGGTTGACACTCCAAGCTGTCTTGCTTCTTCAAAAGGTCAAAAAAAAATCACCATTATTCAATTATCCTCTGTGAGACAAAACAGATCTTGCATGACATAGTCATAAAAGCCAATTTTGAAAGCTGCTTACAGAATACTTTAATCTACAGAAGATTAATGAATTACTGTTGTGAGAATAGTCCTTATTCATTAGTAATATTATAGTCTAGAGCAGCATATAAATTAAAGTAATTGTACTGACTGCAGTGTAGTATGGTAAGAGGCTTCTAAGTTCCAACAGAGGATTAAGGAAGAGGACACCTCTGATGAGTGTTAACAGCTGCACAAAATATTTTGAAATTAAATCAGTCAGAAGTAATAAGAACTGATTACAGAGATATTTCAATCTTGAGCTTTCATGCTGAAGAATTCTGGTCATAATTGAGTTTTTGGGCTTAAATTGAAAAGCTTAGAGTTAGAATGTAAGCTTTATTTTTCTGCATACACCTAAGAGAACTGGTAACCATTTTTACAGCTCAGAAAGAGATTAGTCTAGAATTACAGTATTGAATCTACCATATTTTATGTCCTTAGCTCAAAAAATTTCCCTTTGCAATGTAATAATTTCTTGGCAACAATACTGAAACTATTTGCAGGTTTTTTTGTATACATTTTCAGATGAAAAATGGCCTTTTCCTCATAAATCAAGATATGTCATAAATAATTGTGAATACTCTTTAAAAAATCTGTAAACAAAAAGACTTTTTTTGCTTTAATAGATTATGGTTAGTTTGGCTTACCTTTATTTTGAGGAATTGTGTTTTCTCACACATGTAACCTAATTTCTTACTAAACTGTAATACAGTAATTTATATTGAGTATAACATTGTATATTTAGAGCATGCAATTGAGCCATTAAATTTTGAGATGTCTTTTATGTATATGGTATTTTCTATTGAAAACTCACAGGATTTGCTCTTGGGAGTTCATGGACTTTGATTTTGGCTACATTTGACTTTAAAGTCCTGTGTTTAACTTTCTTACTCCTAGTATTAGTCTCTGTCTCTCCGTCTTTCTGAATTATATGGCATTATATATTGCTGTAAGTATATGGCATTATACATTGCCTATATCAGTAAACTGCCCCAGAAAGAGTGAGAAGTCAAGGTTTGGCCTGTCAGTCTTTAAGATTAAAGAGTTGTGGGCATAGCTTCAAATAAAGGGGAAAACAAATTGCAATTATGGCTTTTTTTGCAAAGATCTGATCACCCAGTCATCCAATCACAAAGATATGTGTTCAGTAACATTGGACAGAACGCAAAAACAATGAGAGTAATGTAATGAATTGCCTCAGCTCTTGAAATTCCTTCTCTTAGTAAACAATCTTCTGTGTACTTAACCAGTAATACCAAATGTCTTCTGCTTAGCTCTCTCCTGAGAAGGATTAGCATGATGCAGTAGAAGCAAAAAAAAGTAAAGACCCACCAGCCTCAGCAGCCTCTCCCTCCAAGCTGACTCTGCTCAAGCATCTTGTTACTTTGTCTCCCACAGCATCAACCCACTAGAAATCCTGTAGACAGCTCTTAAACACTAAGCACACACCACCACCTCTTTCCAGGTAGTCCCCATCTAGTTCTTTGGCCTCCTACCCTGGCAGTCAACAGAATATGTGTGGTGTCCTTCACCAAACACTTGTAGGCATCTAGATTCTGCTCTGCCAAATACAAGAGAGCAACACTTTGCATAGGCAAGTTTTGCTTCAAGTCCTACAGCTTCAGGGTAGTTTGCAGGAAAAAAAGGTTTGGAGAATGTTACTCTCCCATTGTCTAAACATCATGGTTTAAATTATTCATCATAAGAAATTTGTAATATTCAGTGTTCTTTGAGCACTTCTTGGAGAAGACCGCATTGACTGTCAGTTAAATACTGTGCCTCAATTAACAGGATGCATAATTTGTGTAATAATTATGCATTGCCATATTTTTGATCTTAGTAGCACACAGGGAATTTCATTCAGTTTTATAGGTAAAAATGACCCTGCAGAGAAACAGTATGGAAAGCATTAACTATTGCCTAAGATTGCTATGTTACTCAAATTGAACTAGTCTTTGCTTAACAATATTACCTTCGGTCTCGTATTTAGTTCATATTATTATTATTATTATTAGTAGTAGTAGTAGTTATTAAGCCAATCTTAAATCTTAAGGTGCCTGGATAGGAAAGGTTGAAATGAAGGGACTTAAATGTAGCAAAACAAAAGCATATTGTGCCCTTGGCTTCTGCTTTATAAAATGAAAAAGGCTGGTAGTGTATATGTCAGACTAAGCACTGTACTCTAAATGGATAAAGCTCTGTAGCTTTAATGTAAAATAAACCCAAGACTGATTAATATCTTCTCTTCCTGTGCACTGTTGCATCATTCTGTATATCTTAAGCATGATTAGTTGGGATGTCTTGACCTGAATGTTTGGCTTCACAATTAGAATCAAGCAGCAGTGTTTGTGAAGTTGTTTCATATAACTGGAATTAGCTTCTCTCTTCATTTTGGTGTTTAGATAAGAGTCATTACAGCCTTTGAGACAACAGCAAACAATAGGTTATCCTCCCGTCTCATTGCTGGAGGCCTGTGATTGTCACTCTCTTTCCACAGTGGATGGCAGTAATCAGAATTTTCATTCAGGCTGAAAAATATATGACTGTCAGTACCCCAGGTTGTCATTGCAGAGGCTATAATGATCTTTGATGTATTTTATTATATAAATGAAACTTCAGTCTTTTACTGTGGAATGAACCATTTCAGAATAAATATCCTTAGTAAATCTTTCAGGAAATTTTGCAGAGGAGCTTTTTAGGTGAAAAGAACACCTTTTGGTTGTGGAAACTCCCAGACTGGATAGAATGTGATCAGAATTCCTTCATTGTATATAATTTTAACAATTAGACATCTGTTGCTAGTGTTTCATTCTACAGATTAACTTTTGCTAATGATAGAATGACTTTTTAAAAATAAATTGATATTAATCTTTTTGTTATATATGTAATATATGCAAGACATACACACACACACATGCACACACATATGCACATACACACCTGTGTGTATACTATCTATTATTAAGTGTATTAACACAGTTCACACTCAGAAAAGTGGTTTTAGAACAGATGAATTTGCTCTTTTTCTCTGTAGTTATGACAGTCTATGAAGAATACTGTTTCAAAAATATCTCTGTGTTACTTATAGTCTGTAGTGGGAAAGCTGGCTGCTTCTCCACTTTGTTAGCAGACATATTAGTGCTACTCATATGTTAATAGGGAAAATAATTTCTGACATAAAAATCTGCAATGTTAACTACTGATGAAAATACCTTAAAAATGCTCATTCACTCCTTTTTTGTATTTTATCTTTGGGCTGAAGGCTGTAGCTCAGGTACTGGCATTGGCAGTAGTGTCAGTAGTGTACTTCTGATCCTCATGCAGTCATCTGAAATGACTTTCTCATTTTCTAAGAATTTGTAAGTAATAAATTGGTTTACAGCCTTTATGGTGTAGTGGGCTTTGTACCGCTGCCTGTGTTACTCTGGCTAAAGTAGATCTCACTTTTGAAGGGCAGATTCCTTCTGGATCTTGTTGAAGCTCACTAATTGTTGGGTTGCAGTAGCTTTACAGGGGACAGACGGGAGTGGACTCGTTGCCATTTTCTGCCTCACAGATGAGAGAGTCACTCGCCTTGGAAGAGGGAGTCATGGTAACAGCAAGGCTCTTCTTGTATATGCAAATTTCTACATCTCTTTGAAGTAGCAAAATTGTTGCTGAAGTTGTCTAGGCAGAAGTGTATGCTGATGTAGCTGAGTGCCACAAGTTCCTTTCTGGCACCTGGAAGAAGGTGGGTGACACTGGTCTGGTCCTTTTGGGATTGAAGTGCAAATTCAAACCTCTGCTGACATCAGTATTTTCTGATATAAATGGAATGATTTTAGCTGTTTTGCAATACTGGGGGCAAAGGAATGGTGTTGGTATTAATTAAAATATATAGAAGGTAGACTAGACTGTTTTGTTCAGCCACATTTCAAACCAATTAGTTTAGCTACTTTGTCTGGAGCTGAAGCACTATAATGACCAAAATGGAACAGAGGACATTTCCAGGATACCTGTCCTTTATCTCTGTTTATTCTCAGCTAGTGAGACTGACTGAAGACACCATACTTCAGCAATATAACATCCTATGTTTTGTTTGTCTTATTTTCTCAAGACTTAGGTATATTTATTTCTAAAATACTTCTTCTCTTATTTTTGTTGAATTTTACTTTAAAGTAAATCTTATGGAATTTCTTCATCTAGTTTAAATTTTCTTCTACAGTTTCCTGATCAATATCTCAATTTCCTCCCTTAATTTTTTTGGTTGTGCCTTTATATCATCTTACAATAAGCAGCTAATGATATATACAGAATAAATTTCAGAAAAAAACTGAAGATTGGCTAGTGCAACAATTTTTATTTAAAATATTTTGGCTGGTTTCAGAATTGACTCTTTCTGTATATTTATGGTTTGAATCAAATGCTGAGTAGCTTCTGGTCTTCATTTATTTTCATGATGGAAAACAATAAGAGATTCAATTGACCTGAGCATAGGTATTTTATAGGTGTGCCCACATGTAAAGAATCTACTTTGTCTGACATTTCCATTGTGCAGCTGCAAGCACTGAATGAAGAAACCATCAGACTGGATGGATTTTATGATGATTTTTTAGAAACGAAAATCCTACTTTGTGTCACTTTATGACGTAGTCCTTTATAAAGAACAGAGAGCCAGATTCAAATTCAAGTTATATTGAATCACACATTTATGCCTGTAAGAGAATTCAGATCAAAATCAGATCAATGCTCAGCAGTCAATTAGCAGAAAAACACAGTAGCCAAAGACAGTTCCTTTGAGCTCATAATGCCTTATGCTTGCAGGAACTTGGTTATATGGGCATTAGTCATCCTTTCCCCATATTTATTTCCTAGTTAATATCATAACAGAATTATTTTAACCTGTCCTTTGCTGCTGACAGCTTTTTAGATCATCATCTGAGGCATTTAAATCAAATGTAAGATGCATACATTGTTCCTCACTGTAAATATATAGGTTATGAAGCTTATGACCAAGTTCTTCCTTCTTTTCCTTTAATTTTTATGCTTACTTAAGAAGCTATTGAATATGTTTCTTGGATGCTTGGTATATTTAAGAATTTCTTACTGAGGGTAAAATACAGTGAATTTAAAGGGCCTTAAAACTGACACTCTCAGGCCACTATGTTTCATACCATTGAATTTTTAAGGCATATAAGAAGATTTGTTTTATTTAATATAAAGGAATGTAAGGAAAAATAAGAGCACTGTACTGCTTAAACTTTCTCATTCAAGTATCAGAATAGTTTGATAATTGAGAACTCTTCTGTCAATAAAAGGTCATGTTTAATTGATTACTCCAATTCCTTTTTGTCTTTCATCTTGATATTAGGAAAGTGACATGTCACTATTGAGTTTCATAAAAGAATGGATGCTTTTAGTATTTATGCAACATGTAGTGATTTAATTATATGGAATGATTTAAATACATAACTTTTTTTATCTGTGTCTTTAACGGTTTGCCTGTAATTTGATGGGATGGTTTCAATTAAAGTGATAAGTAAAATAAAACCAGAGTTCTACCTGCATAGTTCAGTAAACAATTAGCACTTGTGACAGTGCAATAGACCCTTGTTTCCAATTTATCCTGTATTTTTGAAGACAGAGTTGCACTTGGTATGGACAATAACTAATGAGACGTTAATGTTCATAAATAATATAATTAAGGTAAAGACAGGTGGGCCAACCTAATTACCAAGATCTTTTTCTGATGTCATGGATCAAAATGTGACTGTCTGGTCAGATGAGTTTGGTGTATTTTGACCTGTTTACTTCTAAAATGTAATGCTGCAATTGTGTAAAATTTATTGGACTTCTAGGAGTAGAAGATGCTGGAGAGGGAAGTGCAAATATTTTGAAAATGTACCCGAGACAGTGCAATATTTCATATGATCCATGATCCATATTCTTAGTAACTTCCTTTTGTTTTTAATGGTACAACCAGGCGGATATTGCAAGAACTGCTTGTGACTAAATTAGACGGGAGGGATTTTGATGTATACATTTTGATTTATGTAACTTTCAGCAATGCAGGAACCCAATTCTGATTAGACTCCAAGCTTCATCATGGTAAGAATACAGAGAGGGATGATTGTAGATGCATGTCATAACAATAGGGGTTTTTTGAGAAGGTCAATTTAATGCTGTACATTTTTTCCACTTATCACTTCAAATTACACTATTGTGAAACAAGAGAGAAAAAGGGAGTTGGGGAGTTATGGCTGGATTATAAAACAGGATTTCTAGATCTGTATTGAACTCCTTTGCTTTTGGATTTGTGTGTCAACATGTTAACTTCCTAGAACATACTCAGAAAATATTTTAAATATTTTTACAAAACATATTTAGAAGAGATAATTTTACATCTAATTCTGTTATATATAAAAATAATGCTACATAGCTATACATTAAGTACCACTTTCTCAGAAGATTATATGACACAGCACTAGTCATCAATCTTTATGATAAAATGTTCTAGGACAGTATATTCTCTCTAGGTTTGATGAGTCAGTTTTCCACTCTGAGAATATGTTGCACAGGCCTATTGATATTTTACAACAACCTGTATGTTTATGGTCCATTTGTTGAGTGTTGATTAATGGAAAACCACCCTTATAAGAAAAAAATACTTGATTTCACAAGATAACTGTTCCAGTGGCCACTTAGAACCTTATGATAATCTCTGTCATTTTGCAATTCTTGCCACTCATGTGCACTGCACAAGCACCATCTTCAATGAATACTCAAGAAACTTCAAACTAAAACATGTTCAGACACAATGATTACTCAAAATCAAGGTTAGCAACAGATACCAGTCTCTCCAGTGTTCCCAGTGAGCTCTTTCAGATTTTGGAGTGCAGGTAGTCTGTGACTCTACATAGCTGCAAACCCAGCAGAGGGAAATAGAGATTTGTACCTGGGACTTGGTGAAAAAGGGCATGGAAGACAGGAGGAAGAAGCTGGTTCTGGCCAAGCAATGAGGTTGAAAGCTGAGAAAAGGTAGGATTTGACTCTGGTTTCCTCCAGGGCAATTTCCTGAGACCAAGTAAGGAATTCAAAGTTATAAAATGTCTCTACATGACAAGCATTAGGAATGGATTTGGGGAGGGATTTAATCTTCTAAGGGTCAGCCCATGGGAGGATTTGACAAGCAGCTGGAAAGAATTTGGCAGGGCCAGGTGAACAGGACAGTGAGGTGACAGACTGGGATTAGTGTCTGGAGAAAATAAGGTGGGATAAGAAGCCAGAGAATAGGGAAGAAAATAAAATTCATAATTTCTAGGGCTAGAATGCAATGAATTTTAGTCTGCTTCTGCTGTCTCATGAGATCACCAGACAGAGCAGCAGTTTCCAGTATTAGTGTAACAACCATGACAGAAATACTATTTATCATTTGACTTCTGTTTTAAACTAGAAAATGGGAAAGAAATATTTCGTCAAAATTTAGTGTTTTAGTTTGCAAAGACAAGCCCTCAAACATTAGGAAATTATGTTTGTCTGGTCCTTAGGTGAATGCATCAGAAGGAAGTATTTAATTATTTAATTGTGCCAACATGACATTTTCTCCACAGAACCTGGCACTTATTTGTGAGACAGATATATTGCCTTTGGTAATTAAGTGGGCATTTTGTAGTAATGAATGCAATGTCTGTGAAAAATTTAACCTTAGTTGTCTCATTCTTTAGGGTTTAATTTTGCTCTGCTTTTGTTCAACATCAGCAAAATATAAATAATGCTGACCCATCACATCTTCAGTGTTCTGAAAATAACACTGTACTAGTGGGTGTCTGATAGTCATGACAGAAAGATCTTAGGAAAAATGCCAATTCTGTTTTAATAACACTTTTAATTAGTAAGTGGTAAATAAAACATAGGCTCATGACTTGAACAAAGAGAATAAAACTAAAAATACCAAATATCTCCTCATTAAGGAGTTTCCAATCTGTGAACTGAAGAAGGAAGAGACCCAGTGGAGAAATAATAAGCATGTGAATATGTAGTTAAAAAAACTGCATTATACAAAGGCAGCTTTAATTTTGACATTTATTGTTTGGTTTCTTGACATAGTTTTGGGGGTAACTTGTGGATTAAGTATGTAAATCTTGCCCTAGGAATTATCAGATGTTTGGGTCTAATTTTATTTAGACATACTTTATTGGTACTGATATTATTTTATGAATAGCAAATTGCTATATGAGTGTTTTCCAGAGAAAAGTTATTAACCAGAAACTACATGAATTCTCTTGTTCTAAATGTCTCAGATTGAGGTTTTTTAATTAAAGAGGGGAAAAAGAAGTATTACATTAGCTAAAAGCATCTTATATATTGTGGAAGGCTTTAGAAAACCAGTAGTGAAAGGGAACCTATTTTCAGGGTACAATTGATTTCTGTGAGTAGGTGTAAATCTGCAGTGAAATCTCTCAGATTTCTGTGACTTTAGGACATTAGTTTGCATAACTTATTAACAGAGTAGAAAAGTTGTGATGTGCCTACACTTGCAGAGGTGTTCCTGGATTTTTTTTGTTTTGTTGTGGCCATGTTATTATATTTCCTTCAGCAGCATAAGTTTATAAGATGTAGTGGTATTTGCCTCTAGTTGCTTTCCTGACAGTTCCTTCTCTGAATCCATACACTTAGAGGCTAGGAGAGAGAAAAAGTCAAAAGGATGGGTTAGTTTTAGTCTTCTGGGGAGGAATCAGCTATGAAAATGTTTCCAAAAGAGAAGATTAATTCACTGTCTGAGCTCCCTAAAGGCATGCTGTGCCTTCCACTTGTAATGATGAGAAGATATTCATTGCAAGATGGATAAAAAGATGTTCTCCAAAGACTGCATTTTATCTGCCAGTAGTAGGACAGAGACAAAAGCATCCATGAAATTAATTTAAAAACCATTTCTCAGAAATGTGTAAACATGACAGTGACAGTGATCTCTCTTACACCTCTTGGGTCCTATGTTTTAACTGTGATTGAATTGAGCTGTCAGATTACACAGAGAGTGACAACACTTTACTAGCTGCAGCTGGATGAATAATGCAAAGAAAATGTTTGCAATCATTTTTTGCTATATAAGTTAATTTTTCTTACTCTCTTAAACCCCTTTTGAGTTACATGTGTATTTGTGTGGCAAGAGGTATGACAAATATGTATGAATGCACAGTTGTAAACTTGCTGCAAATTCACAGTATAGTAGTAAAATACTAGATAATTGACCAACTGAAAAATTCACTTAATATTCTGTAAGGTGCAGACCTTTAATAATTCTGTTCATCTGTGAGTTAAACTTTTGCATCACAGAGAAGAATAATATTAAAATGTTGGTGGCCAAATTCTAGGAAAATACTGCAATGCTGAAGTATTCATGAACCCCTTTATGATGCAACTTTTTGAACTTTTTTAGCTTAAATGTATAAATTTGTTAACCAAAGATAATATTTATGCTGAAAATGAGAAGCCTGAAGTTTGTGAAAGTTTTGGTGTTTCTTGAAAAACCAGGCCATTTAAGGTAGCTGCTGAAAATATGCAGATTAGTACCTGAGTGTAGGGAATTGTTGAAAAGATGTGGTGAGCACTGTCATTCTACTGACATTAGTGGAGCTGTCACATTGTTTTCATGCTACTGTTTTTCTTGCCTATTATTTCCTTTCTATGCTTCTATTCCTAACTCATATCCCTGAATGTTAATCTAGTTCAGATCAGCACAGCAGAATTATCTTTTCTAATCAAACTGGTTTGAAGTCACTGACATTCCTTTGGTCTTCCAGAACTTGTTCTCCAGGTTATTTTGACGTTATTGGATGGGAGGGTAAAATTGCACTTACAGTAAAATACCTGTGAAACCTTTTAAAAGGCTACAGCAGTCGATGTGTCCATATCTGATGAGGTTAAAAATTTGTTGAGAATTATCAGCAGTGAAAAAATAGTACAATGATTTCCAGTGATTAATACAACATCTTGTTTCTTCAATAAGCAAAAAGACACAGTGCAATAAATACATTGCATTTTCAAAGCCATGTATTTTAAATCCTATTGCTATCAATATTCAAATAACACCATCACTATTTCTAAAGTCTGTGAAAGAATTTTTCTTCACTTTGAAACACAGTAGACCTTCTATAACATTTTACAAACAAATTGATAAAGTATTTTTGATCTTTATTCTGGAAGTCATGCTTTTATATCATTTTGTCACTATATGAATTGTGGCTTGTTTGTGAAAAGTTTGAGAATGCTCTGTTGATCTTGGAACCAACTATATCTTTTAAAGGTGACTTGATGCTTTTGACAAGTGTTTTTAGAAATACAGTGTGAATTTTCAAGTGATCGCATCCTTGAGGTTCACAGTCTTTTTTTCCTTATAGCTCTGTCAGCACTTTTCCCCTCCTTTCCCCATCCTGCTAAAATGGCCTATTGGTTTGACATATTGACTCTGCTTGGTCCCATGACTAATATTGATTTTATTCTCAATGGGACCATAGCCTGTCATCAAACTTATTTTTTCTTTCATATCAAGATGACATTTGATTGGCTTATTTGACACTAGAAAGCAACTCTGCTTGGTTATGATCAATACACTTGTATTCTCTGTTCCTTATCATTCTCAGTAAGACTACATTAGCAAATGAACCATGAAAATGCTTCACTACCTGTCAAGCAGTAGGAAAATTTTACTCCTGTTGTTAGGCAGTGTGTGGGTACTCTGCTGGAGTCTTTATTAGAATTATTGAACTTCTATCGCTGTGGTACCACTCTACTATGGCATCAAGTTAAAAATACAGGAGATTTTCAGCTAAAGGCATATCATATTTCAGTTTTTGTTTACTTTGCTTATGTGCAGGAAGACACCTTGTAAAGTTGATCCAAATTAACTGCAAAAATAATTACTTAAACTATATGAAATGTGTGTGTGAATCCTCTTACTAAAAGTTAAATTGACCTTAATTCTATTTGTCAATAATTTTCTCTTTCATTCTGAATAAGAATAGCCATAGTTAACACAGTTTAACTAATCTTGTTCAAAGTCCCAGTTTAATTAATTTGGATTAATTCTTCAGTATCCCTGCTTAGATCAGGTTTTTTTCGGAGATACTGCCTTTAATAGTTCAGATACAGCCTGTTTCATGCTGTTGAATATTCAGTGCTATCAGAAGTAGTGAGTAATCAAAGAAGAAGAGTTTTCCATCAGTCTTTGATGCATATTACAAAATATGCACTCAGAAACTTACAGGGTTGTGTCAGAGATAAAAAGGCTGTGTTACTTTTTAAGCCATAGTTAGTGCTACAAGACACCCTCAGTGTACCTTTGTGTGTGTAGTGAAGGAACTTGCCTCATCTATGTACATATGTATTTTTTTTCTAACTGAGGCCCTCACAGGTAGCCAAGTGACTGCTGTATACTTGGGGAAACTGACACTGTGGCTGCCATCACTACCACCACTCAGAAATACAGGGAGAATTGGAAAACTCTTTTTCTATACTTTCTGAGAGAATTCAGGTTTGCAACCTGAATAAATCTAGCAAAGTATAGTGAAAATCTAGGGAGAGGATAAAGGAATAAGAGGCAAAGTTTCAAACTGGTTACCACAAAATTTTAAGATGGCAAAAAGGGAACAGTTATTTTTCTTTTTTCTCAATATCTTTGCGTAAAGAAGTCAAACCCAAATAAGAAATATTCCTTTTCATAGGAAAAAAAGCATGGTATTTTGTTGGTTGTGGTTTTGTTTTGGGTTTTTTTTCCCAGCCAAATGCCTCAGTTTTCTGTCTATTTCCATGTTAACATAGTTATGGAATATTTTTTTTTTCATACTGTTGTTTAATCTGGCCAAATGGCACTGCATTTTAAATGAAAAAAATATTATTTGTGCAAAGAAATAGTATTTCTTTCCCTGGTTTTATTTGTCTGGCAAATTTAAACTCTATCTACATGACTGTAATCCTGATAGATGACTCTAATATAAATGGAGGTACATATGTTTTGCAATACCAGATATGAAAATGGGATTACTGGAAGAATTAATTTTGTATCTGAATGTGTTAGTTCATTATGTTTAGCCATTATTTTTAAGTTACAGCCAAAGAATATGCAAATACGCTTTACATATGAAACAATTATAGCAGAAAATATCCATCTTTAAAATACGTTTTTAGTTTTTGTGTCAGAGTTGTACCTGTATTATTATCATTATTTCAAGGTATGGAGTGTTGTTTTGGTTATTCCTGTAACTGTTTCATAGATGGTGCAAAGCTTTACCTGATGTATTAAAGAATACTGACCTGGATTTTTTAGCCGTGATTCACTTTTCTTGAAATTTGTGTGATTGAAACCTTGGATGAACTTAAGGACAGGGAAGAAACCTTGTAACCAGAACTATCTTACCTCTGAAGCAGAATGGCTTTCACATCTTTCAGCTTTCCTATAAACCACTTGCAGGGGTTACCTGCTTCTGCATTTTTTCTACACAGTTGGTAATATGCTGTGTTGTGGGAAAGGTTAGCAAACACATGCTACCCTCTAAGCTGTAACTGAGCTCATTTACTGGTTTGGTTACAGCGAAGGAGCTGAAGTGTTCAGGTACTATTTTTGAAATTATATTTCTGCATGAATGTGGGAGTTCTTCAAGCCAGCACCATCCCACTTATCAGAATTACTTTTCCCATAAGGTGAATAAAGAAGAAATTTGCACATAGCCATTAAGAAGAAGTTATTGCTTGTAAAATGTGGTGTTTCATCTCCTTAAGGAATAGGAAATAATAAAAAGAATATGATTTTTCCTTAAGTGTGTTAACATGCTGTTATTTTTGATTGGAAAAACACTAGATATGGTCTCCAGCTATTCTCCTTTTCTATACTATTACCTCCTGTCATTACTAGCCACTTGTCATTGCAAATGTTTGCTTTAAAACATAAAAAAATGCCAAAACCACATTTTAAAATGTAGTATTTTATTTTAAAAGGTATATGTATCTTCCAGTATTTACATAGGGAAAGGACAGCAGCCAGTGACTTTTTGTATATGCCACTGGTTTGTGTGTGCATGTAGGGTAAAGATTTCAGTAAGAAGAAGGTACCTGTTCTTGGACTCTCAAGTTTCTAGTTAAAAAAAAAAAATTAAAAATAGAAACATGCATATTTATGAGATTCACAATGGGTTTTTTGAGTAAGTGGCCAAAGTATCATGTTTACCATTTTTCTTTGAGGAATAGACTGTATGATACTACACTGAAACCAAAACCACAGTAAATTTGCACATGCAAATCACCAAATCAAACAGTTTACAATCCTGCAATGCATTCATATCATTAAACTATTAGACCAACTTTCTGTCATTTTTGCATAATGAACAGATGTGAGTAACCAGTGTATTTGTTTTCATTGAAATCAGTGCCGTTTCTACTTAGGCTTCTTAGAAGAAAATTACTTCAAGAATATTAACCATCAGCTAATTAAGATGTACTTAATTAAATGCAAATGCTACTTAGCAAAAGCGATTGAGATAGGCATGTGATTAGGGAATTAGCAACTGATTTAACACTTGGAGCTACCAGCTAGGCACCTAAGCATTAGAAATGAATGTAGAAGCTTCACTTGATAAGAAGACAAGGGGAAAATACACCATCTTTTCACATTGTGTTTGTTGTAAAACTTAGGAGTCAATGAAATAGGATCTATTGAGGCCATAAATTGTAGCTAATGTTGCTTTATATTTGATAATTAGAAAGGTTAAAAATTGTTCCAAATGTTAAAAATTTATCAATATTTTTTGACAGCTGATTCAGGAACTGTAATGGAAAACAATTACTAAGGTCATATGCTGTTGCTGCAGTTTTGAAAGATATTGCCATGTTATTAACATTAAAGGTTTTTTTTGGAGCAGATATGAATAAATACCATCAACATGATATGAAGGATAGTGGAATTAATAAAACATTTAAAGTTTCCTGTTGTCTATCAAAGTATATGTTATTTGCTGGTATTTGACTGATTCAAGGGCAAAAATTGTTATGTCAGTCAGATACTACTGCACATGCTGCTTTTTTTTCTTCCAAATACTCTTAAGATTGTTGAGCTAAACAAGATGGCAAATGATGAATTTCATGTAAATATTATCATTTCCCCTTTCTGTGGCTTATTTGATTAGGTTTTCCGAGATTAATTTCTAAATTCTCCCTACCGAAAAATCTGGGTCATCTTTTGAAGTTGTGTACACATTTTAATTAGAGACACATGCTCTGAGAAAGACAACGTTCCTCTGAGAATTTCTACTGTATAACGTAAAACAAACAACAAAACAGAATTGCAAAAAAAACTAAATAAAATCCTGAGACTGAATTTCCAGTCAACAGGTCTGGTAAAGTTGAAGTACAGTACGGAGGTTTGAGGAAGATACATTGCAAATGTCTGATTATGCAAAAGGACAGAATGTGAATGAAAGTATTATGGGTATGTGTAGTTCAAAATGTAGTTCTCTTCCTCTTCTGATCATTTTAAAAAGAGAATATCACACTACTGCTGGAGTTCAAGATTTGGAAGGAAAACATAATTTGCTGTGACTGTTCATGCTAGGCAGGCATGATTTTTCCTGTTGTGGTGGACTTTGGTAACCAATTAGTGGTTTGAAAGAAATGCAGAAGTATTAGAAATTAAAGCAATAATTTCAGTTTATCCTGGTGATAGGTTACTATCTGCTCATTTGCAGATATAAGGTGTCCTAGCATGTGAAGGTGCATGGAGTTTTGATAAGTTTGATAGCTTTTCTGTAATGTGAAGAATTTCCATTTTGCATTAGACTAATCATCCAATGTGTTGGCCAAGTTATTACTAAAGAAAATCTAGTGTGGAACTTCACATTTGGATAAATTTGTACCTTTTCTTATTTAGTGATTTTCTTGATTTTTTTTTAATTGTCTTTAAAATAATTAAACTCATTAATTCTGCTTCTATACTCTTACACTCTAGCCGTGACATTCCTGTAACTTTGAGGCAAGTAGATTATAGACTGATGACTTCCTAGTGGAGAAGGATATGCTTTACTAACTGTGACTGTGGTTAAAGTTAGTTCCAAGTGAAAAACAGGACTGAGCACATAGCACTGATCTGGTTTTGGTAAGTTTTGAATATAAATAAGCATATTTTCTTCTTGATGGGCAGAGTCCACACAGTATTTTTGGCTCCTCAGCCACTCTGACACATTTTGAGATTGACAAAGGAGTCAGTATAAGGACAGGTACAGGTCCTCATGTGAAAGGAATGCATATGGGAAACTGTATGGAAGTTCAAGATAACATTCCCAGCCATTTCAGCCTTTACAACTCACACCAGATGCAGTTCAATACCTTCCTGATGATTATTTTTCTACACAGGAAAGGAAGGAAATAGTCAGTGGCAACCAGCACAGCTCACAGGTTTTGCTATCGTGTGAAGTAACTGCATTTTTCTCCTGCAACCTCCACGCTCGGAGGCATTACTGAAGGCAGTTAAATAATGACAAGATCTTCTTCACCCGCTAACACTTTAAAAGTTGAGCTCTGGAGTGCTTTCCAAAATATTTCAGCTACCCAGCAGTTTTCCAATGGATGACACATCATGTACAAGATATTGACAAAAGAGACTTGTTTTTCCTTCAAGTTGAAGATACAATAGTAAATTTGAAAACATTGAAATAGCAATAAACAATCCAAAGTCTGCAGTTTTAATATTTAGCTCAGTTGCTGTCATTACTTCTTTTATGAATTTCAAAATACAACTGTAAAATTTGTTTTACCACTGTGTGATATTCCTGTCCTTTAGCTGATTACACAGGCATGTTAAAAATAACATTAGATATTAATGTTCAAAGCACTCTCTTGACTTATTTCCATTTACTTTTATTTTATTGTCAAAATATGCTTGGTTTATATCAGATTATAGGTCAGTCTTTCAGAAACAATAGCTGGTTTCTTTGGACAGAACTGAGAGCAGGCTCATTGACTTATTACATAGGACTCCAGCAGCAATTTTATTTTATGCTAATTTTTTTAAGTTGTTCTCTATGCCTCATTGAGTCTTGCAGTGATTTTACTGTTCATTTTAAAGCTTAAAAAACATTTTGCCCTCTGTTGAGCACTTGCCTTTCCATTTACTACAGGTCAGAATTTGACAGCTATTTTTTACTGTGCACCGAAGCATGCACCATGTTAAAAGATGCACAATAAGCAAGAGGGTTTCTTTACCATGTCTCTGTAGTGATTTCATCTCTAGGAATGCTTCCCATTGTTACTTTCTTAAAGCATTTTACAAGAAACTTAAATATCAAATACGTTTTACAGATGAGTAGACAAAAACACAAACGACTGACATGATTCAACTACATTAACCACAAAATGTGGTCTAGTCCAACCTTTAGCATCTAGACTAAATTTTCAGATACAATACCTGCTTTGTGAATGTTATAAAACAAGAATTGTGGTATGAATACAGTCTGATACTTATTAGTCATTTCCTCCTGAATGCTATTCGCAAGCTACTCCTCTGATCTGTAAAAATTTGGCTATTCAGTAGGTGGTTTGGGGTTTTTTGTTTGATTGGCTTGGTGTTTTGTGGTTGTTTTTGATTGTTTGTTTTAAAGCAACTAAATAGTTGTGTAGGTCAATAGTGGCTCTCACGCATGCACACATACCAGGAAGCCTTCAAGCCAAGAAGCTGGCCAAAATGAGATTTTAATGTAGTGACTTGATTTGCTGATTGTCTAGGTGGATCCAGCATAATTATTTGAGGAAAAGATGTGAATTTGATAGGCTGTCCCCTCGGTGCTCCTCACTGATGTAAATCTGTAAAAAAAAATCCCAGGAAAGTTTTAAACAATTTTTGACATTTTAAATTCTTGAAAAACAAAACTTCTTTTGCCTCTTGCCATTTTTACATGCAGTCATTTCCTTAAGTGCAATTTGAAGATTTTAGTCCAAAATATATGCCTCTTGCCTAAAAGAGAAATATCATGCAACAACATAGGTATTGCTTGTACGTACGGACTATTGCTAGATTCCAGATTTTAATAAACAAATCAACTGATAAATGGTGAAGTGTTCTCTTGACTGAAATGTCGTATTCTGTTTTCATATTTCTGGTTTTGCTTTTTGTCATTCTGTTGTTTAGAGTATAATTAACCCAGGGCAGAGGCCTTTCAGTCATGGTTTTTGGAGTTCTGTCTTCAGTTCTTGCGCAACATAAATTTATATCCATAATGTTCAAATCAAATCATAGAATCATAGAATGGTTAGGGTTGGAAGGGACCTTAAGGATCGTCTTGTTCCAACTATTCAGCCATGGACAGGGACAGGTTATTTAGACCTCCAACTAATGTGGTCTCGAACACTTCCAGGGATTGGACATCTACCACTTCTACAACCTGTTCCAATGCCTCTCCTCCTTCACTGTAAAGAATGTGTTCTTTAATCTGCTCTCTTTTAGTTTAAAGCCATTCTCCTTGTCCTAACACTACGTGTTTTTTTAAAAAGCCACTTTTCATCTTTCTTGTCAGCCCTTTTTAGATATTAGAAGGCTGCTATAGTGTCTCATTGGATTCTCTTCTCCAGGCTGAACAACTCCAATTTTCTCAGCCATTCCTCATGGGATACGTATTTCAACCCTCTGATCACCTTTGTGGCTGTCCTTTGGACTTGCTTCAATACACAATGGCAAACATTTTCAAATGGGACTTTTTCTAAGTAGTCTTTACACTGGCATTGTTCCCAGCTTATGGTTGACTGGTTCCTGGTAGCTGACGACACCATGCATTTAGAGGAAGGCAACAAAGGTCAAGTTGTTCATAAAATCATTAGTGAAATGTCAGAAACAATTTAGTCTAAATAAAATATTTCCCTGAAGATAAGAAGCACCCATTATAAAACATTCCTTCCAACTACATTTCTATGCTGTTGAATTCATCAGATAAGAATTGGACAGGTGACAAAAATGAAATGCCAATATGCAAGATACATATGTCTAGAATGTTTTCTCTGTAAAAGCAAAGGAGAAAAGAGGGGTTTTGATTTTGGAAGAGAGTGAAGGCTTGGTTTCATTTGAGTTATAAACTCAGATTGAAACCAAGTTAACAGAATTTGTCATTGTGGCACCAAATTTAGCTTGAGTTTAAAGCTGACAGTTAGTAGGTGATGAATAAGCTCAGTATAGTGTAATTTGTTTACACTGTGACACACTTCATTGTAATAATAGCGTTTATTGTGAAGTCCTAGCAGTTTACCTTATTGACTCTTATCTAGCAATGGAGCAATATGACAGTAGGGTTCACCCCTTTTCTAGCTTTTTTTTTCTATGTGGAAAAGAAGTTTACAATTCTCTCATCTGTTGTCCTCGAACCCAAGCACATGCCCTTCTGATGAAGCAAAAACAAATCCCTCTTGCATTGGTGTCAGGGTGTGATGACCTGCAATATAACAGAGGCAGCAACTGATGCAAAGACTGAGTCCAGTGGGGGAAGCAGAACTTGAGTAGGAGAGCTATGAAGCCTTTGGCAAGGCTCAGATTTTATTTTAGTATGGGAAAATATAACTGTTGAGACTGACTTGATCTCAAAAGTCTTTATAATTCAGATGACTATGACTACTTTAGGCTATTTTAAAAACATGAGTTGCAGGATTTTCCCTGGTTTTCAGAACCAAGAAAGATTGATGTTTGTAGTTCTGTTGTGCCTAAATATTCTGTATGAATAAAATATTTGGCACTGTTTAAAAGGGTATAATATTGAATGGATGGCCCTCATCTTTTACTCTTTCACAAAGAATTTGGTTAATACTTCGGGGACTTTATATGTCTTTACTACTAAAGAACCTCCTAGTTTCAGGAACTCAGTTTAACAGAGAATCTTATTTAAAAGGTTCTAAGACTGTAAGAGTTGAATGACAAAAAATGTAGTTTATGTAGTTTCTGTTTTGATTAGTACTTGAATAATTTTATTATTATTATTCTAGTGAGCAATAAAGCCTAATTTGAAACTCAGGTAAAGCAGTGTTTTTAGATCTTTGACTTCATTTTTAGCATGCTCAGTTCTCACTGAATTAGCTTTCAGAATCCATGTGGTAGTTACTAACAGTGGCTGATGCCTTTATGATTCAATTACAGGGTATTTAATCAATATATCTAACAAATATTTTGTTGTATTGAAGACTTATGTTCATTTGCAAATATTTATAAGACATTATTTTGTTGACTTTGGCTATTAAAGCAGAAGGATGGATCTTAGAAAATGCATAATGTAGACAACTCTTTTTGGTCCTGTCGAGATCACGTAAGATTCAAGAGTGTTTCAGTAGATGAAGCATAACAGAAGGTTTTATGCCCCAGTACAACAAAGATCATATACCACAAAAGGCATTGAGAAGGTTTGAAATGTTATCCTTTTCAGAAAATTTAAAAAAAAATGTTTTATGTTTACAACTGAACTGGCTCTTTCATGCCTTCATTGTATGTGGTTATCAGGGCCTCAGAAGTCCAGTGTACTCTTAGATGCAACATTTCCACAGTTCTTCGTAACAAACATTATGTTATGATAACAAGGCTAGAATTCTAAAAAGCGTACCCAAATCTCTCACTCTGTCGTTTTTTCCATCATTTACTCTAACATGAAGATTTATCATGAGACTTACTGATATCAGAATATGTGGTCATTCATTCATTCCTCCCTTAATATCAAGAAATCATGTCGTGTCACAAAACTATCAATGTTGTGACTAAGGTGCTGTTCAGCCAGATCACAGACAGTGCTCCCACAATAATCTGATTGAAAACAAAAGTAACCCTGCTGCTTAAACACTAGCTAATATTTCATTAAGCAGTTTATACCAGCCTGGATGTTTTTATTATAATGAAATGGGTACCTACAGAATACAAGTGCATAGATCTTGTTATACTTCTATGACAGAAAGAGTGATGAGTTGCTGATTTGCTAACAAATGAAGATCTCTCTGCAATTTACTGCAGCCTTTCATACTTTAATGGATAGCTACAATTCAAAGGATGCACTGTGGCTTATAACACTGGCCAAGTTAGGATGTTTTTCCCCTTCTCCCACAAATGTGGATGAAAACTGAGTCATTACCATACATGAGTCTCCATGTACACCATTTTTCATAGATGTATTATATGCTCTGTTACTCACATTTGGATTTTGTGTGGGATCAAGTATATATTACAAAATGAAAGCCTAAAGACCACCCAGGCTGGCATTCACTTCATGAGGATATAGAATCAAACTAGGTTTAAGTACGGTCTTCTAGAACTGAGGCAGAGGAGACAAGTAATTTTAATAAAAAGTCTATTTACCTTGTTTATACAGAAGAACTGAATCTAATTTATTTGTGTGCCCATCTGGACTAGACTGCTCATTTTAAGTTAATTTAGCAAATGATAGACTGCTGCTGGCCTTTTTTTTTTCCCAGGAGAAGAGGTTGACAGACAGCTGTGCAGAGATGCCATCTACCCGATCCCGGTGGTGTGCGAAGCACCGTGCCCAAAGGACTGTGTGCTCAGTGTGTGGTCGGCCTGGTCCTCCTGCTCACACACCTGCTCCGGCAAAACCACAGAAGGGAAGCAGATGCGCGCCCGCTCCATCCTGGCGTACGCAGGTGAAGGTAAGGGCTCACGCTCTCGCAGGCTCCGGTTTGATTGTGAGTGCTCAACTGCCTTTGTAATGTCAAAGTCATCTCTCGGTTGATGGAAGCAAATTATTGGTGGTGGAGTTGTGGTCTTTTAAATATAGGAAAATTATTTAAAAGGTTATCCTACATTTACTCCTGGTACCTAAAGCTGTTTTAAAGAGGTTTTATTTTGCACATTTCAGTTAATGTTACTATATTTTTATTAGTGTGCTTAATGGTACTCTTTCTACTTCAGATATATGGTTTTCTTGGTTTCCATTGAAATTAAACAAGGCAAACGGCTTATCCGATACAGATTAGCAACCCTAATTTAGGTCCAATTTGTAAGGATGTAAGTAACCTGAACGCTGAAAAGATGAGAATTTTAATGGCTCAAGTGTTAGCAAATGGGTTTTGTAGTTTCTTATCTCAAATTGGTAACTTCTGTTACCTCACTAATATTGTTATTCATAGCAAAACTTTGTTTTTTACCCTGCAAATCTTCATGGATGGTTTCCACTTATTCAACTGGTACTTGTGCAGTGTCTGCAGCAAATGCAAAGACATAACTGGAATATAAAGGAGAAGAAGAAAGAGGTTTTAGATATAGGTTCATGCCTATTCTTTGATGATTTTCCATGATTCCTACAGCTCTTTTTGGTTTAGTTTTAAGTATTTGGAGAGGTGGGTGGGTTACAGAGGAAATGTATTTTGTATATAATATGGTTCAAAAATGGCCATGTTAGTGTGCCAGGGTCCAGCTGATAAAATGCCTCATGCAACAGCAGGAGACAGCTACCAAAGAGTTCTTGGAAGATGTTTACTTACATGTGTTACTGACAGAAAAGTTAAATGCCTTCAATATAAAAGGATTACATGCATATGGTAGTTATTATTTCAAACTATTGAGCATTTTATTACTTTACGTTAAGATCAAATTTAGCTAAAAATTGAAAGCCGCAAGGTATGAAAGCAGTGAAACAGAATATTTATACACTTTTCTGTTTGCAGACACAGCTAACATTGCTAAAAGTGTACCGTGTATTTGACAGAATTTGGGTGATTGTAAAAACTAATAAATATAGCAAAGCACTTTCAACCTTTTCTCTGAAAGGAACCTTTGCTAGAAATGTAAGTGGCAGTGAAAACTATATTTTAGTAGGTGATTCAAATCATAAGTTACTTAGATGGATCTATGTAACAAAGTAGAAACACTTTTAAACTTGTAAACAAAATTGGGTTTCTGTTGTCCCTTTGTTTTACAGTGTGTTAAACAGACTCCTTTTGGGGAAAACACAGAGCCAGATAATTCAAATAAACATATATTCAGTGCTTCTTGCTTGTCCATGTAGGTCAAGACAATAGATTTTTTATATACTTTTGTAATTTTACTGGAGACAGAAATTTAAACTTCTGACAAGCATGCCACAGAAGTGAAAACCTAAATTACTGAAGTAATTATTCCACTTTCTTATGCTTAATCTTAAAAAATACTCTTATTCTGACTTCGCTACTTAATACAACCTAGGTTAATTTACAAGGCTGCAGATGCAGCAAAGCTGTTCAGCATCACCTGGATTTTAGGTATGTGAATTTTATTCATGTTTGTTGTGCAATGATCAGAATCAGCACAGAGTGATCACAAAAACTGACAGATCTGAAACCACAGTGGTTGTAGTGAAGAAATCCCTGAAGTAAGGCTGAGAAAGCTAACTCATTACCTGGGTGTTGTAGTGCTTCAGCTTTGCTCAAACCCTGGCTTCTTTCCCGCTATTTCACATTAAATTATTCTGTGCTTTTTTTAAGGATACAAGCTGGTAAGTCTACCCAGCTTACGGGAGTACATTCACACCTTGGTCAGATCTCTTCAACACTGTACTCCTTTGCACTCTGGACAAACTCCAGAGAATGAAAGTATATAAATAAATGAAAGAACCTTCCAAGGTGTAGGGTATTTTTACAACTCTAGCTGGAAGGTACTTTTAACCTTTTCTTGTATTATATTTAAAATATATCAGTTTAACTTTTATACTTTATGCTTCAGTGGAATTAGAGTTATTGTCATCTTTCCCCTTATAGTCCTGTTATGCCTTTCAGTCATTTGCTACGTGACAAATTACTGAATGACTTTTCACCTCCAGAATTCCATGACCGAGATTAGCTGTGTTCCCAAAACATAAAATACTGCATGCTGGGAGGTCATTTCATGTTCTAGGGGCACAGAATATATTCATGTATCTGAACATCTGTATTCCCTTGACATAAAAGGAAGCTTCACATGAACATTTTTTTGAAAACATACAGTTGTGAGTTCTATCCAGAACTTAGCAAAAATGCACAGAAGTGTAGATGGAAGCTCTGTAAGCATCATATATAACTAAAAATTCAGAGTCTCATAAATATAACACCAATAATTCTATTTACACATTAAAACTGAGTTCTGAAAACAGCTATCAGTTCTGTTCAGGTGAACAATCACACAAGTGTTTTCTTTTGGATTTTGGAACCTTTTCTTGAACTGTTGGTAGGAGAGACAGACCAGGCTAGGTAAGCTATCCCATAGTAGTATCTGTATAATGTTGCCATGAGCTTTTACTCAAAACACAATAGAACAAATATATTGTACATAAATATATAGTATTCCTATTATATAACAGGATTGGATATTACTTAAAGAAAAAAATGTGCAAGACGGTTGCCAATCCATGAATAAGGCTAAATTTGTATTCTAAGATGACATAAGGAGTCCAGGTGTGAGTCCTTGATCACACATATCCTCCTGCTAATCATTCAGTCCACAAGCCTAGGAAGATCAAAGCATTGCTGGCATCACATGCACAATGAATACTGCAATCCCTCAATGTATCTGAGCATTTAATTCTTGTTCGTTCGGGTACTTAAACATGAACACCTTATTGAAACTTTTGAGGATGCATATGAAATAGGTTTTTTATCTGGATCTCAAATGGCTCTTTATCAAGTATTTTCTGTGATTGTTCAGTTTCTCTCCTCTTTGAAATGAAAAATACTATATTCTGCCATTTTTCTTGTTGGTGTTGGCAGATAACTGTCTGTAATGGAGCTATGTCATTTCACACCTAAGAAATCATTTTTCCTCTTCCCAGCTATCTCTTGTGCTGAATTGATCTGAAGCAACCATCAAGTTAACATAACTGGTGACCAAGAAACAGCCACAGTCTAATAATTTTTTTTTGATTACTTAGAATAGAAATAATTCAGTAGTATTTTAATAATTCCTCAGTGTCAAGAAGGTTCATAGGAAAAATATAAGCTATATGTAAATTATAACAGTGACAAAGTTTTCTGATGAGCTCTGGGATATCGACTGCCCCACCAGCACCACACTGATTTCAGCTTGAGCCAGGTGCTGACCTCAGTTGTACACCCTCTCATCATCATTTCCTCATTCCCAACAAGGCCCTTTTCTTCTGGTCAAACCACACACTGCAGAGCCTTGAGCACGGTGTGGTCATGCACATCTGGGATGGGCTTATTTACTTGCATTCAGTGGAGAGAAAGGAGTCTCTTCACAAGATAAAGACTTACTGTGCTTTGTGAGATGACTCCGTGTGGAAATGAGTGTCACAATAACCATTTTTGATATTTTTTCTGAGATCATTGTCCCCAGCTTGAAGGTTTGAAAGGCAAAATGATTTACAAATTTGCCTGTCTGTGAGACTGCCTATAGTGGTAGCTCATTTGTGTCACTGTCAAATATCTCTTCATGGTACAGTAAGAAACTCAGAAAAGTCACTGTCTCAAAATATAAAATGACAGCAAAGGACATAGTGATGTTACCTGATACATCATATACTTCTGCATAAATCTAGGAAGGTATCATATACAGCTCAGCCTATCTCTTGAATGTAGAGTTTGTTTATTTTTGTTTTATATTCTGTTTAATATTTCTGTTCTTTTATTTATTCCCTGCTTAAAATAAATCTTATATAATTAGTAGTGTGCACTAAGACTCTTTCACATTACTATGAGGTCTGAGACTAAAAAGTCCTAAATGACTCTTAGTTTTTCAGAAAGTAATATATATGTAGATTGATTCTGTATTGATTATACACTGCCATAGATTGACACTGGCAAATTGGTGCAATACAGTATAACGCTAATGTTATGGATACATCCCAAGTTTTATTAGTAACAGTGATTTTGGAAAAGTAAAGATTTAACACCCCACCCCTCCCCCCAAAAAAAACAAAACCAAAAACCAAAAGTTGAATGCAAAGAGGAAAATAAGATGACTTAAAAGATTAATTTAGTAAAATGAGAGTGAAGGGAATTTTTTTATATATATTCTCTTAGGGCAGAGATGCATATGCATGGCAATATTTTACTGTGGATATTTACATACTCATGGATTAGCAACGTATAATGCCAGAAGGCATATTTGGTATGATCTCATATGTCACAGACTACTAAACATCACAGTTAGATAGTACAGAATATCAGTTGTCCATCTTATCAAATATTCTGTTTGATATGGACCAACACTCTTACTTCTCATCTATCTGCAAGACTGATTTATTGAATATGTAAGAAATAGCTGGATCAAAGGAGTTTCTTCTCAACACTTAGCAAATTATTGTTGATGTGCTTTAAAATTTTATTCCTGTTAAATTCCAGTATAGTTTGACTTCATAGTTGCAAATAAGAAGTTATGCTTAGGGTTTTTTAATGTATTTACTCTTCCTACACTTACTGAGTTTGTTTTTAATTTTTGTTATTTTCCTGGCTTGAAATAACAGTGCTTGGTAACTAAATCTGAAAGCATAGAATTGAGTAATTGTTTTACCAGCAAATTGCTCATTCACGGAAGAATGGATTTTGGAGAAAATTAGATTTTTCACGAAACAGGAATAAAAAAAACTCACTTAGTTTTGGAACAGTGCAACCTGAATTTTCAGACAAGACTTACTACGTGACCTGACCTGAGTGAGACCTGAGTGAGAAAGGTGAGCCAGGGCAGAGTATGTTACTGTGCTTCTTTTGCTCAAGAGCCCATCATCTCAGATTGCTGACTGTAGTGAGGTGTCAGGTGTTCAAATCCTATCCCGATAAAGACTTGTGGACAGACCTCTCATTTCCCATGGGTCCTCTCTGCATCCTGAGCTGTTGTGTATTTAGGACAGGTCTGCTTGGTTTGTGTAACTGAGATACACCAAGTGAAGAAGCATCAATGTTTGCAGAGCTGGAACAGTCTTGCTTCTCACTGTGTCAGTCTTCGGGAAGTGCAGCTGCCTTCAGAAGTGCCTACCTCCTTTCTACAGCAAGGAAATGAGTAACACCTCACTCGCTAGAATATAAGAGGCCAGTCACATCTGTTTTCTCAAACTTTAAGATTATTCCAGCTGTTTTGAAATGCATTTGTAAAACTATATGCATTTGCAAAAAGGAGTGATAGCAAAATGATGAATTAAAATTATCCTAAATGCTTTTAAAAATGTTTAGTATTTTGAAATTTGAAAGTTAGGAAGTCAATGTCACAAAAAAGAATCCTTGAAATTATTATTTTTAGTACTGTCAAGCAGTTATTTACTGCCATCTGATCTTTTCTTATTAAAGGATGTATTTATTATTGTATGTCCCTTTTTCACATATTCTGATGATTCAAATGCCTATTTTATTTTTTTTCTCTGATACTCATTAACTTTTATATTCCTGTCAAACCTGTCCTCTTTTGGGGATATGCTCATAAAGTTGTAATAGGTGTTGTAAAGGGCATTTCTAACTGCCAGTTTTCCAACCACTTCTGCATTTTCTGTACCTAGTTAAATTTGAGGAAGCACAAGAGAATGCTGTTTTCCTGGAGAGAATGGCACGTTGATTTTTATTTTAGTAGTATTATTTCCACATTTTGTTCAGTCTTTGCATGTTTTTTTGACTCCTGGTTTAATCTGAACAGAATTGGATTCCACTGAGCTGCAGAATTCATGCCCCAATGTTTTTCATTTACAAGTCAATGTCAATCTCATTTTTTGCCCTGAATATAAGTTCTTGCATGGTGGTCAAAACTGAGCCTAAGTTGTCACTTTATTCTCAAATATCTTAGGAACTGGTGACTGTGGCATTCAACTCTGAGAAAATAACTTTTCCCACACACACACCCCCTTTAATTTTTGAATTTCCTTAACTATTTCCCTTGTGTTTTGTCTTGAGCTAACATCAGATAGAAATACTTAGTTTATAACCTTACCTATATCTTTTAAATTTTCCTTTTTGAACTCTATTAATGGAGGAACATGTCTAGACTCTTCACATGGATCAATTTTCTCTTCCATGACAAATAATTTGTGACTTTCCTATTTTTTTCTCTTCGAAATATACTCACTTCCCTAATTTACTTGCTTATATTCCTATCTCCTGGTTTTAGTTGATTTTTTTGTTCTTGAACAACAATGATTAGATAACTTCACGAAACTTGTTACACGACCATAATTTTATTTTACTATTTGGTTTTTTTATTTCCTTTTTTAGGAAAATGTGTCTGGCATTTTGTTTTTATGCTCTGCACATTGACATATATTTTAAACAATTCTCATAGACTTGCATCCATTCTGAACAAAAAAAAAAATCAAGTTATTCTTTAATTACATTTATAAATTTGTAGGTTTTTCTAATTCTCCTTTGCAAAATTTAAAATTGTCTAGTCTGTGGCATGATATCTCAACTAATATAATGTTTACTGTTGCTTGGTTGCATCAATATTTTTAGAAAAAAACCAGAAATTAACAATATTCCATGAGAAATAAATTGAGAATTATGATTTTATCTTGTGTTTTCATTAGAATGGACCTTTTCTCATGTGTGCTGCAGATCTAGACTGTGCAGAACAGCGTGGGGTATAAAGTATTTTTATACTGGTGACTTGACTTTCTTGTGTTGGAGTGTTTGAATCATCTATTGTTTCTTTGATTATATTTACTTTTTTTGTTTAATTTCAACAATGAGTGCCTAAAACCCCTTCCCTCCTGCATATCTGTAGATCAGACAGTCAACTGGTCACTGGGATATAAAGAATAATATACTCTCCAATACGCATTTGGCATGAGCATAGATTTTTGTCTTTTTAGAGAAAAGTCATACGGTTCATCAACATTATCTAAAAAAAAGCTTCTCTTTCAATTGTCTTTCTTACTTTTCTTGTCTTTTAGAAGAGGCTAAAATGTTGTTTAGATTTTTTGCTGCCTGTCCATTGGTTGGAGATAGGAGTCCCATTGTTCCTTGTAGGCCAGAACCTTAAACCTAGGTTCTGTGTGTCTGATAACACCAGATATTTAGCAGATGTGATGTCTGCTCACAGGGCTGGACATCTAATAGCCTGTGATCAACTCTGGAAGGACAGACCTCTTCATTTCTCCTGGAGGACTGGGAGGCCAAAGTAAAATTGAAGTGCTTGAATATAATAAACGGAACATATTATCTGAAACCAAACATAACACGGATAACATTATCTGAGCTTTTGTTCACAACCATTGACACTTGATTGCATTTTAATCTTAACCTGCAATAAGCTTTGTTATGTTAATCTGGACCTGAAACTGCCAGCTCTGCCATCCTCTTTGGCTTACATAACGTGGATAAACATCCATTGGGAGCTAGGACAAGGGTTCCAAAAACCTTTTTAATTGATCTGTGAATTAGACATAAAGAGTGGTCTTTACATATGCATAACTAGAATAATTAACCATTTCTTCTGCCTAGAGTCTTCATATGTCCTTATGTGATCTCTCGCAGTCTCTTCTAGAGAACCCCAAAACAGTATGGCTGTAGATTACTCCAAGCACATCAGTGTATTATGGAAGTTACGATTATTTTGTTATCCTTTTGGTACAGACTTACATACTGTCCGTTAACAGTCTGTTCTGTGTGGCTTGTTGACTGAAATTTGACAAAGTCAATATTGGGCATATGAAGAGGAGGAAAAAGGAACAACATTTCTTTCATGTAATCAAACTGACAATATACAACTTAGAAAATTTCAAAGTAGGTTTGTGGTATGAGGTTTTTTTAAATAAAAAAATCTATCTCCTTCCACTGAATGATCTTTTGCCCTCTTTTATTGTTCCAGGAGGAATACAGTGCCCAAATAGTAGTGCCCTCCAGGAAATACGCAGCTGTAATGAGCACTCTTGCACTGTGTATCATTGGCAGACCGGCCCGTGGGGACAGTGCATAGAGGACATGTCTGTCTCTGCTTTCAACTCCTCTGCCAGCTGGAACGGGGAGGCCACCTGTTCCGTGGGGATGCAGACAAGAAAGGTCATCTGTGTGAGAGTCAACGTGGGACAAGTAGGCCCAAAAAAGTAAAGCTTTTTAAAAATATCTTCATGCTGTAATTATGTTTGGATTTTACTGCTTTATATTTTTATCACCAGTGACTGCTTGCAAAGGCAAAAAGATGCTCTTCTTTGTGTTCTCATGAGGGAACATTTCGTCTTCTAAAAATACAAAACTGGCACGACAGAAAGACTGGATAATACCTTTCTCACTATGGATTTTTATGGGTAGTGTTTACAGTGGTGATTCTGCTGATAGCTGACTAAATCCAGTTGGCTCCTTGTCACCATCAGGTTGAGTCACAATGAAATTCTTGGAGTATGTGTGACATGCAGAGCAGCACCATTTCCAAGATCCTTGTATTGCGTCCAAATCAGCACTGCATTGTATGGATTCATGCAGTTCCACTCAAATATAGTGAATATAAATACAGAACAGCACTTATTTTCAAAACCAGACCAGGGAGGTATGGCATAGTGGAACCTGACATGTCATTAATTTGAAACATTCATTTGAACATTAGCTTGACAAACTTTGTGATTTTTTTTTTTCCCCATTTATGAGTTTAAGTTACTCCCTTGGCCCAGTGATTTGGTTTTACAGTTTAATGTGTGACCAGGGTTAAATACAGATTAGCTGCTAGTAAAATGCATTTGATAATATCTTTGTAGGGATTGGCAGTGTGTAAATATATCCCACTCAGGACAGATTCAAAACTGGAAGAACTGATAGCAGAGGTTGTTTAGAAAGTCCATGAGGCAGCTATTTTCACACTAAATATTTGCTTGGTGCCTGCCATTTGTTACTTTATTCTGCAGTAGATTTAAGCCTAATTTATTTTAAATGGAAATGTGGGGAGTAATGTCTGCACATTCAGTAATCTAAATTGTTGTATATCTGCATTAAGTTGCTGTTCTATTTAGTCATGATACCATTATATCTTTTGTTTGGTACATTTACATAAAAAAACCCCTAAACCTCTAATGATTTATCATCCTTTTTTAATCTACTGTAAATGTCTCTACCTTTGATTTGACCTTAAATTCTGGGAGGAGGACTATTTTATTCTTTCATAAATGAATCATGTGAAATGAAAAAAAGTCTTGGTTGATCCTTCAAATTGTCACATCAAAATCACTGAATCATTTTGAAAGACCCAGATATTTAACATGAAAATGTTAATAAGAACCTTACTTTAAAATCCCCTTAATAAAAAGGATTACTGTGGTATGATACAATCAATATTATTGGCCTTATCTGCCTCACAAGTCACAGACTCCAGCATGTATCTTTTCTGTTTAATTTGACCTTGAGTAAGGACTGCAAAAAAATCAATACTTTGCTTTAAGCCACATATAGTAAGTACAAACAATATAAAGCATAGAAATGGTCTTCTAATTGAACTAATTACCTTGCCTAAGTATCTGAAGAGGAATTGTAGTGTTCAGTGCTCTTGAAAGATGACGTTCTCAGTGAAATGGTGAATGTGTGTATTTCAGACTGGTTTGTAAGCTTATAATTTCTCCAGTTTTTTAAGGGAAAAGCCAATGCAAGAAAAGCCATTAGTAAGCAAACATTCAATGCTTCTCAGAAACATTTTTTATTTTAACCTTACAGAAAATTTCTGTTAACGTCGTCAATATATGTGATTGGTAGCAGAGGTTTTTTAAAATGTATCTGATCGTATCTAAATACACCCTTGCGTATAGAATCTGATTTTATGTATCACATAGAACCAAGGTACAAGCTGACTTAAAAACATGGAGAGAACTTACAGAGAGGTGATGGAGATTTGTGTTGCTGTAGCTATATTATTTCATGTTTTTTCACATTGTTGGAAGGGGAAAGAAGAGAAAGGACGGCGATCCAATTTTAAGAGGGAACCAAGGAATTGGTGCTGGTTCATGGTAATTGATTGTACACTAAGAAGTGAATGTGAATTGACAGGAAAAAGCAGAGACAACTGGTGGAAAACATGCACGAGCAAGAATTATTGCTGAAGAGTATGTTCCTGTAAAGCTGGAAATCAGCTTTTCTCCTCCTCACATTGCACAGGCATAGTTCTCTGCTGACCATGGAGACTAGATTTTCCTGATAGTCTACTATTAGACTTGCCTCTCTCACCTCTCTGGTCCCAGTTGCCCAGCACTGAAAAGAGGAAAAGCTAATCATACTAAAGTTTTTCTGTAATGACCCAAAAGCTCCCAAAACTGGATGTGATTTTTTTCTTATCTTACATATTCTTACATATTCTTCTGACAGTCCACAATCTGTATGTTTTTAGCACAATAGTAATTCTGAAATTATTTTAAATATTTTCAGTACTTCTGTGAGAATTATTGTATCATTCTCAAACAAGTATTGTGGCATAGAGAGTTGTTTTACCTTGATGGAGAAAGAGAATCCCCACAGAATGGGGAAAATGACCTGGGTAATGAGTCCCATATGTGGCAGTCCAATAATCCTTTTTATATGCTGATCAAGCCTCTTCCTAAAACAAGTAAGGTTTTCTGCCTTTTCTGACAGTCTTTCTCAGTTTCATTGATCTGGCAGTTTTAAATCCTTTTCTGGTTTCTCTCATAATCACAGCCAGCTTATACCTATTTGTTTCTGGGTTAGGAGTGTTATTTATTGTAAATATGCCTATGTAAATATTTATGATATAGTGATGAGACCTGAAAATGTATTTTACTAAGCTAAATGAGATGGCTTTTCTTCATAATTATGTGAAAGCTCGAAAATAACCCTGAAAATACAGTGTCTAGCATGGTGAGTGAGGAATGGTGATTATTTAAGTCCTGAGGTGCAGAATATACCAGGTTTGGTTTGCTTTCACCACATACATGTTACTAGTTTTTATAACTGCGCCCCATCCTGGTGAATTCTGGACAACGAGTACTGTCCTCATGTGCCTGCAGGCATTCAATACCTCACACAATCCACTACTTCATTGCAGAGTGATTGTTTATTTGATAATGCTCCTTTGTAATTTTTTTTTAGATGCCCTGAAAGCCTTCGACCTGAAACTGTGAGACCTTGTCTGCTTCCCTGTAGGAAGGACTGTATTGTAACTCCATTCAGTGACTGGACAGCGTGTCCTTCTTCATGTCAAGGAGGTAATTTTACCCATTGTGTGCTAATAGATTTTAAGAATAAAAAAAATGGGGAGTCAGACCAGCAGTCACTTTTGGCAGAATGCTTATACACATCTGTTTCTGACAGAGGACATGTAATACCTGGTACAGCTGCAGGAAGGACATAGAGTTTTTGCTGAAAAGAACAATTATTTCTATACATTTTCTATATGCATCTGTTCGGAATTTTTTCCACATTTTGCCTAATGTTACAAACTCCCATTTGCATCTTACACTGATAAAGAGATAACTAGTTATGGGGTAGATACATATCTCTTAACATCATCACCTTATCATCTTAACATCAGTACTTGTACAATGTAAGCATTTTAATTGTCAGATTATAAAATGGACAGATTTTGGTTTTGGAAATACCTAAGTCTATGCTGTTTGTTCATCAGAAAAACCTGAGTTTATATACAAGGAGATGAGTATGTAGATAAGTAGATATGCAATTGTATATAATTTTATCCAGCTCCTTCTACGCCAAGGAAAATTGAAGGAGATCTAATAAAAATCAAGACTTTACATTGATGTGAATAGCCTGATTTAAACATAAAATACACTACCATTTTAATATACTTGGCAAAGCTCTTTAAAACAGTGCATGTCTCCCCTGAATTTTTGTTACATTGAAATCACACATGAAGTTAACATGATGACAGGCTTAATGTTAGCCACATTTTTATGCTTTATTTCTCTTTTAAAGCTTAACAGGAGGCATTTTTCTAATATGTACTATTACAGACACTCTGTAATAACCCCTGTTCCACAGGGTAGTAATCCCTGTGTGGGAGATGGTGATTACTCACAGCTACCACATTGTCAGAATGTAAAAGATACAGTTATATCAAACATACAGACTTGGACTGTCACGGCCAATTCTTTGTGCTTTATAAAGGACACAAGCATAAGGCATTTTTGCAGTAATTCCTATCAGTGTTTAGTGCATTCTAACAAATAAAAAAGGGTTAGGAAGACTAAATTCATAACCTTTGAAAAAGAGCAGAGAATTGAATCCATTAAACCTGAATCTGTGAAGTAATTATTCATTATTAAATATGTGTTATTTCACAGCGGTATTAATGGTTCTTTCTGAAGTACTTTTGTTGAACAAGATCATATGGGGCAGAATTTCCATCCTTTTCTGTTCCCTTTTCTGTGGATTGTAAGAAAGTTCTTGATGCAATGAGCATAGCTTCATGAATACTTAACACAAACTAGTGTGCAGGCTTCTATAAAACAGTATATTTGTGAACTACAGGTGTTTTGTCTATTAGGTGAGTCAAGCTCTCTTTATACTACACCAGCAATTTTTATTTCATGGGGTTTACCCATTTGTGCCAGTGAGCAGGTCAATATCTGTGCTGGGCTGCACGTCTGTCTTGCCCCTTGTGCCAGCTCCTGGCATCTCCTGGAGCTGTTTGACTCGGGAGTGAAGGGTTTCCTCTGTGCTGAAGAGTGGCCAGGTGGTGGAGAGCCACCACCGGGATTCTCCTACTGCTCTCTCCTAATTGCAATTGCTTGGCCGTGGTCCAGCATGCTTCTGTGATCAGACAAGCTGCAGCTGCTGTAATAACCCACCCAAAGCTGATACCAGCCTGGTCAGCCAAATGCCTGCTCTACTGCTCTCTGTGAAAACAAAACAAAACAAAAACAAAACCTCCAAGACTTTTACCTAACATAGACATTGCTGTGGAACTAATACAGATCTGTAGCTTTTCTCTTAATTTTCTGCCTGAAGAAATGATACCTGAAGATGACTGAAATCAAAATTCCTACAGGAACTATTTACTGTTTATCATTAATAAAGAATGACCATAATAATTAAAAACTGCAAACTGTAAAGGAATTCCAGAGTGAAATTTCTGTTTCTGGTTTTACATGCAAATTATTAGGACAAACTTATACCTTTACACTGTAAACTGTAGCAGCAAACTGAGCTGGTTTAATTTTTGCTCTCTTGAACTGTTTATTCATTTCAACTGTCTGTTCATTTGTTCAGTATTGCTGGTATTGCTTTCTGTTTAGTTCTGCTTTCTGGTCTTGAGCTGAAATTGAAGTGTTTTTTCTATTAGGCTTAATTTTTCTTCTTATGGGTAAAATAGCATGTCAATATTATAGCAATCAGTTCAAATACCTTGTTTTCACTCTAATTAGTTTCATCCCTAGGTAGCAGCAGTAGAAACAAGCTATTCTGCTCTTTGCAGGGGGTGTCACAGTAAAGAAGCAGTCCCGTCACCGAGTCATCATCCAGCTCCCTGCCAATGGTGGTCGGGAGTGCCCAGACTCTTTGTTTGAGGAAAGGGAATGTGAAGCTTCTTCTGTCTGTCATAGCTACAGGTATGTGAGACAATCAACCAGAAACAGCTCAGACATGATTTTTAAACTTGTACTACCTCTAAAGCTTGCTGAATTCCATTTCTTACCAGTAGTTGTTTTTCTAATGTACTGTTTAGAAAAATAGGATGCATATCTGAATCAAGGTTTCAGAACAGACATGTAGAGTTAGTTGGGTCCAAAGGGAATCACTGGCTCAGTTTGTTCCAGTTCCTTTGCAAGAACATTGCAACAACTAAGAATTATTTTCCAGAATAAATTTTCCTAGAAACTGTTTTGACATTGTATACGTGTAAAAAAAACCTTTCTAAATTACCCAAAGTGCTGAACTGCAAGTTTATACATTTAAGAGAACTGAGTTCTGGTGCCACACTGTTCAACCTACCATACCCTTCATTTCTCTATCCCTGTAAGCCCTGAGACAGTCCAGAGTTGAAGATAACCCACATATGCCCCTTATCCTCTGCATTGTCCTGATCTTCACCACAGGATGTTGAGGACTCTTCCAGATGGTGGAACCATCGTTGCTTGAGAAAATGTTTAGGTAGTTCTGTAATATCCATCTGAGTGTGTGGGAAGGTCTAGACATACAACAAGATTTGGTTATTGATAGAAACAAAGTTTAGAAAATTCTGGTGCTGTTAGATTTACTTGACAAAATAATAAAAAAATAATAAAAAAGGTTTTTTGTTTGTTTGTTTTATGAATAATAACTCCCATGAAACTACTCTCTGTTGCAGAGGTACAAATAGAATTTAAACTTAGTTCAATGAAAAGAAATTGAGATTAAAGAAATGTGTTGCTTTCATCATCTGATAAGAATTATCATTGCAAATTCATTAGGAGATCACACTCTATGCAACTAAAAGATATGAAAAGATTGAAAAGAGCATTGGGAAGCTACCAAAATCAGTACTCAAACACCAAAGAAATAGAGCTCAACAACTTTTTATAGTCAAAATGAGTCAGAGTTTTATCTTTTAAAATGCTGGCTCCTCCTCATCTCTTTAGTTTCTTCAGTATCTGAGCTGCATGATAATGTGCTGAGCATAGGAAAGAAGAGTTGCTAGAGAGTGGTAGATGAGGTCATTTATATTTCATGACACGAACTAATACTAAACACATGTTCCATATATTTCCTTTAGCATCTTTCTGACCTGCACACATGCTGCGACAGATGGACTCTCACACTCAGCTGGCTCATGCCTTAGTTAGTTGATGTCCCATAGAGGCAGGTTGCAATGAAACTCGAGGTGCAAAACCATTGAGATAGCTTAAAACATGCAAACTACTGATGGCTGGAGCTGTGGACAACTGTGGATTATTTTAGAGTAGTGACAACAAACAGACTTGCCTGGCTTTGTTATATTTAAGGACTAGGGTATTCTGCAGCATTAGCAGGGAACTTTGTAAAAGTTTCATAGCAGTTTATATTAATGATAGAATAATTTAAGCAGTGCAATATTGCATTTTTTATCAACTTTTTTTGCAAGTTCTTTTTGTGTTTTATTTTTGATATGGTGTTGATATGTATTTTGATGCAATACATATTCACATTATGTTGGTTTTCTTGTCTGATTCCATATTTGTAAGGTGTTGCCTCTCAGCAACCCAAGATCCCAGGAATTTCCTGAGGCACCCTTGTAATCACTCAAGCCCACTGTCCCAATACTTTCCTGTAGCTACCTTTGCTTTCCATTTCTTATTTCTCCTTTTGGAATAGAATTTGTCAAATGAATCTTAGCGAAGGAATTTGTTTGTTGTGGCAACTTTACCTTTGTAATCATATCCTTTAAGATTTGTGAAGACAAAATAAAAATCCTAAAATCTTGCTCATCCTACCCTATCTGACTAGTTCCAAGACTTTTCTGTGTACAAGAAAGGCAGAATTGCTCCATTTATTTTTGTGTTGGAAGGCATGCCTAAGGGAGGGAGTGAAGAAAAGACCCGGGCAAGAGAGAAGTAGCACCTATAGTGACTGTATTTACTGCCCAAAGACAATCCCCATATTGCCTGAATCAGAAATCAACCCTGGAATCTTATCTCTGCAATGTATTTGGAAAACTTCAATATGCCTTTGCTTCACTGAGATAGGTGGAAAAAAGAAAGGAAGGAGAAGAAATTGGGAAAGAGGGGAGGTTTCTTAGGGTATGGTACTATTTAAAGTTTACTTAATTGGTCCATGTTGATTTTGAGATGTTTGTGTCCTTTCATTAAACCCACTTTTCAAATTCAATATGTCATTTTGTTGACTCATAAAATACTCTCAGTACGCTCAGATATAAATTCATAGCAAAGGAGTTCTCCTGTTAAATGGATATTCAATTCACATAATTTTATTGTTCTGTATAGTTTTCTTGTCTGAATTTTCTTTCTCATATTTTATGTAACTGTGTTAGTGTTTTGTCTTAATATATTCACCGTGTAATTTTTTTTTGGCACTGTTAATATATTGTTGTGCTTCAAAATCGTTGAAAATGTATATGGTTTGCTTTCTCTTTCCACCTTTGCTTCCTCCTTTCTTCCACATGTTGTTAGTGGAAAAGTTAACAGAATAGGAATAAATTTATGGTACTGTTAGTCAGTCTTTTGTGAATTGACTGTGACCAGTTAATAAAAAGAAGCAACAGTTTATAACACTGTCTAACACTTGCGCTGCCTCAGGTTTGATGGCTACAAGATTTAGATGGATTTCTTCCCCTCTCATTTCAGGTGGAAGACCCACAAATGGCGCAGGTGCCAGCTGGTACCATGGTACGTGCGCCAAGACAGTCCCGGAGCACATGAGACTTGTGGACCTGGGCTACAAGCAAGAGGTTAGACCCTTTGTTTCTGTCATTTGTTCCTCAGACATCCACAGATGCACTGGTGTGGGAGACGCCTTTTATTTTAGTCCTTGTAACCTAACATTAATTTTATCTTTATCATTCTTTGTCATTCCTTTGCATCATCAAAGGAAAATACTGAAAATGCTCCGGGCCTTGTCTCAGTATGTTTGGAGTCTTTGTCAGCATAGAGATCCTACAGCCTCTCTGGCACTTGCTCCCTGATGCAGTTTGTGTGTGTGACCCCTTATGTTTTCACTGTATATCTCTCAGAACAGTTTGGCTATTTCTTCTCTATACTCTGAAATTAAGGTAGTTACAGAAAGCAATGGGAGCACAAGAGGTGCAAGACTTTGCATGTACACTGTTAAAGTCCAGTGCCAGCCCATTTCTCCAGGTTGTCAAGGTCCTTTGAATGGTAGTCCTTCCAGGTAGGCACTGACTGCTCAAACTGCCATTGTCCTCAAACTTGCTGAGTATGCTTTCTGTACAGGTTGTTAAAGAGACTAAACAGAATTGTGTCTGGAATTAACCACTGAGGTGAAACAATCTTAAACAGCTGCTGGTTAAACTTCTAAACCACTGACCCTTTGAGCCCAATGATCCAGATATTTTTGCACCATTTCCAATTAATAACAAATAATTTTTACATCCAAATCCAGTTTTGCTGTCACCTGTCTTCATAGAGAATTTTGTGGCTTTAACAGAATTATGTATGTGTGACTCTGTTAAGTATGGCCAGGATAAAGACTTTTCAGGTGTATTAAATAAATTCAGTAGGAAAATAAATGCAGTTCCTATCTACTGTGTTACAGTAATTGAATTGTTTTGAACTACTGGTCAACCTTGAATTCCAGGAAGGTTTTTCTCCTTTGTTGTTTCTGATGCAAACTTCTATTTGTTAAAGCACTATTGGCTCAGCAGATTGTGCCATTCCTGAGGAAGGACATTGCTAACTGCAGAAGTGAAATGTTCAGGTCATTAACTTCCTTGCAGTATTAAAGGAGGTCATGGTATACTTAAAAAGTTATAGAGTAAATCTTAAGCTAGTAGCTCCTACCACTTACTCAGAAAGTGTTACAGGAGATCAATTTAGAGCTTACCACAAAATGAAACCTTAAGGCATTGCCTGCTAATACAAAAGACTTCTGGCTGTGGTAATTATCTCAAAGGTTTATCACAATGGAATCTATTTCTAGCAGCTCTGGAGGATACATTCAGATTACACACTGAGAAAATAGGATTTCTGTCTTTGATGGTAGGAATTCAGATAGTACAAGGTGTTGTCTTCTATTCTTCCACAGTAGTACCTAAATCTCTTGACTTTGCCTCAAAGTCGATTAATAAAGAAAGATAGCTGATAATAGTGCATGCAGATTGGATTTTATTATTCTTTTGTGTCATGAGAGTTTCTTTTAATTTTTTTAAATGTAATTCCAATCATGTACAGGGTACACATATATAGAATAACACATGATTTTGAAAGTAATGGCCATGTAGTTTTCAAATCTGCTAAAACAGACTGGCAGAATTTCCCTTTGGTACTACACAGAGTTTGATCTTGTGAAAGATGATGTATTCAAGCAGTAATCTTGTTCCCACAAGCAGATATAATGGAAGCAGCTCTCTAGTGTAATGTGGTCAAGTGGTAGGATGAGTAATCCTTAATTAGGAACCCCTGGAGCAGCTAAGCCTGAAGAAAGCAGGTGTTTTGATAGAATTCTGTGAATGTTTCTGAGGTAAACTGTTAGAATGGAAGATTTTTGTTTACTCCTGCTTTTTGTCAGGTCTATCCCATGTATAAATTCCATTGTAGAATTCACAGAGCAAGCTGTTCAAGTTGGACAACAAAAGTTTATTTGTGCCTCAGTCCAGATCTCGAAATATGAATGTAAATATTGTTTAGGCTGTTGCAGTGGTGAAAGTTATAGGCATTAAAGACAGAGGGGTTTTTTCCCAGTATTTTTTCCCATTTATGTAAGTGATGTAGATTAACACAAAATGTAAGTTTCAATCTCAGGTCTATTCGGTATCATGTCTTAGTGTTGTAACACCTCACAATGTGTTGACCATATATTTTACTTTTGTACTCAGTAGAGTAAACTGATAATCTGTAAGAGCTAAACAAAGTACTACAGATTTTCATTAGATTGAGACAAGTAAAATATTTTACCTTTACAATGAATATGACTTGGAAGTACAAGTTGAATCTTTGCACAAAAGTAAATTTCACTTTGGAAAACACACTTCTCTAATTCTAGAGATTATCAGATAAAATTTTATTTACTTCACACCTCAGAATTTCATTTTGAACATGAATAGTGTATTTTATTTGATAATATAATTTATATCCTACACACGGCATCAACATATTCCCTATCCCCTCTTACCTTTCAAATTCTACCATCAGAATAGCCATGTGTGAATTTTTAGTGATACACGTTATTTTGTTTGGTCCCCTGCACAAGAGTTGATTTCATGCAAGGTGCTCAGTGAAGGAAGGCTGACCTGAAAGCAAACATCTGCCTGACAGCTGTGTCCTGGACAGTATTAGAAAGATTTTGCCAGTTCCTAAAGGAAGACTCTGGAAAAAGTTTTATCTCCTCTCCCTGTTTATTCTTGGCTTCCTCCTTGGCTATCATAAATAAAATTTCTACAGGCTGTGGAAAACTTTGCATGATAATATGTCATTTAAAAAATCTGTACTATTAATAGTTAATTTAATGGCTATTTTGTGACGTAGATAGAGAAAAAACTGAGCTACTACTGTGCAAGTCCTTTTAACCACCCCAAAATCAGGAAATGCTAAACACTGAAATATTAAATCCATTTGGTATAACATTCCAATACTGCATTTATGATTGCTACTGTAATACAGATATTTTGAACACCACGTTTAACTGTTTGTTGGTGATTTCTGTACAAATATTGACCATACTGTGAAAATTGTTGACATACCAGCATTTCCTTTTCAGTTGGGAAAGAGTTCTCTTTCAATTTTCTGGTGCTCATAAATGCAGAAATCACACTTTCATCCATCTGTTTGTGCTAATTTACTTTTGATGACAAAGTGAAACAATAATTTTATAGAAGTAATCCCTGCCCTTTGGTTTCCTGTGCATTGTCCTTTCATTTTTTGTTGATACTCAGTAGAGCAAATAATTGCATTCTTCTGTGTGGAAGGAGTTCTGAGTTCCCCTTTTTCAGTGCAAGGGGATGTTGCCATTGCTCAGCTTGTTCTATTTCTGATCTGATCGCCCATGCACAAACACTGTAACACATAGATTATCAGCAAATGTGTTAAATGAGAAAGAATAGGAATGTACACCAGGGAAAAGGCACATCTGACCATGCATTCATTAGTAGTTTATTTTGAACAAAATAGTCTGTTACTGTTAATATTTTAGTTAGAAAGATAATTAAATCTGAAGGAAAAACTAGAAGTTAGAAATCATTAAAAACGACTGGCTAGGTATCTGATCTTAAGAGTCTGTGAGTAACTAGAGCATATGCATGTCTTGCTTTATATCACAGCTTTAATATTTACACTTCCATTCTTCAGCTTTTTTATCACATTTGGTCTTTCTTGGCAGAAGAGATACTTGGGTGAATCATAAAGTTTAGAATTATGATTCATTGTTAAAGACAGCTTTGTTTCTATCTGTCTTATGTAATGAAGGTTTTGTTACAAATCGTGTCAGTTTAAATGAATATTGTAAAACTGTAACCTGGGTCAATGCAGAGGAAAGAGAATAAAAGGACTTGGTGGTTCCTGGTTTTTGTTTTAAAAAACGATTTACTTTAGAAGTGTTTTTAAAAAAATACTTGTTAGCTATTCATGCAAATAATAGTATTTGCCAGTATTTATATCTGATCCTAAGCACAGTAAAATAGCATTTAATACTGAGCAGCAAATTCATTGCTGTTGTCATGAACTTTATTTGAAGAAGGCTATTGGTCATGACAATTGTGCTGAATGAAAGTCTGAATTTGTATCACTGATAAATGCCTTTTAACATGCCTTTCAGCAGTGGGTAAGCAGGGCAGGAATGTATTACAGAACTGAAGCAACTTAAGACTTCTGTCTTTTGTTGAAAACCCTCAAGAAGAGATGATATGGGTGCATCAGCAAGGAGTTTGAAACTTCCTTTTAACCCTACCCAACAAGAAAAGGAAATACAGAGAAAAGCCATATTTTTACTGCAACAATATTTATGTTTATTTTCATAAGCTGTTTCTCAACTAACAAGATTAATGTCATCAGATGTATTGATGAGCCACCTGAAATCCAGGAGAGAGAGGCACAGTGATGGCAAATACTAAATACCCCCCTCATCCCCCAAGAAAATAAAAATAAAGCAACAATCACCAATCAAAAAGTAGAACGAGAATAAATACTTAATAAACCCAGGCTACTAATATTTGATGGGGATGTGGGCTATCTCTCTCATGGTGAGAGGAATCTGCCTCAGCTGGGGTGTGCTGAGAGATATCACATTTAATTTTTAAGGCCAACATTTCTTAGCACATAAATTTAACTTCAGAACAGTAGTCTACTCAGAGAGAAAAATGAAGTTTGAAATTGTGAATAACTTAGGCAGGTATGTGTTAAATCTTAAATGTGTTAGTAAATCTCAGATTCAGTGACTTGGGAAGGAACATAGAAATACAGCTCAAATCCCTTTTGAATTGTAGGAAAACCTAAGAAAGTTGCTAAAACTTGTTTTGCCAGTAGCTCCTGCAAATTTAAGTAGGGCTTGTTGGACAGCATCCCAGTGGTAGTGAAGAGGACATGTAGCAGATGAGAAGCTTGAGTGCCCAAACTGCAATAGCCTAATCACATCATGATGTGTATGGATGGATGCACATGGTAAGGGCCATCCCAATGACTGAAAAGAGATTTGCAGAAGGATGCACAGCCTGCAGTCCTTGCCACCATGAATCTTCCTCAGAGTTTTGTAGGAGGAGTGGGATGAAAATTGTAAAATCTGTCAGCATATTCTGTAATGGCAAGAGGAAGGTTATTTGTAAATTTAAACAGAAGTTAAAGTAACCTGGGTGTCAGAGGAAATACCTGAATAGCTGTGCTTGACATCACTGGGAATTGGCCTTTAATAAAGACTAGGTCTCAAGCTCCTGCTATTCTTCATTCACAGGGTGTATGTAGTTATTTGAAAGACAGAGGAATGGGAGGAAGCTTCCCAGGATGGCCATGAGCACACAGAGATGCCTTGCGGGCTTGTTTGAGCCATGGGGAGGCTCGAAGGCAGAACCAGTGGTCAAAATCCCTTTTCTCGCTCCATAGCTGCACAGGGACAGCAGCCTCCTTCTTCAGGCATCGTTTATGGAGGCAGGGGGCTTTGCTGTTCTTTATGCCCTTATTGAAAGCACAAGAAAGAAGTCAAAATCATGGAGTGCTGCTCTTCATGGATCTATAAACTATTATTTTAATGTCATTGAGACTTAACAGATGAGAGTGCTCTATTGCCTGGTTTGTATTTTAATCACTGAAAGTACAGTGATCAACTTCAAGAGTCACAAGTAAGAATTTGGACAACTATTCAAAAGCAGTGTTTACATGAGAAGTTAATTTTTTATTTGCAAAAAAAAAGAGCCACAGTCTCCAGACAACTTTGTTTGGCAGAAATACATTACTATTGTCTTTGGAACATAAAGAACACTCAGGCATGTATTTTCACATTATTATGGGCATGTGCTCCTTCTTAAGATATTTTGTGGTAGGAATATTTCGTCATACTGTGTCTAGTCTGCTGTGTCCCACAAAGAAAGAAACAAACATAGATGAAATCATAGCTTAGACAACATGGATGGAAGGCGTAAGAAAAGTTAGTGTGCTGAAATAATTCTTGTTTTCAGGAATTGAAAAAGAACATTTTTGTTGTTAAATATACTTAAAAATTGAAAATAATGGGAACACAGATGTAAAAGAAAGTTGTAAAAGAAAGGACAATGGAGCACTTTCAGTAATAAAAGAAAATTTTAGGTATAGGAGTCACTGAATCTCACATCTCAGTGAAATGTCAGTGAAGTATGCTAATGAAAGTAGCACTGAAAAGGTTTTTATATTAAAAAAATGTCACACATGACATGACTTGCTAAAATACAGTCTCAGTGTTTCATTAAGCCAGCAAGAAATATACTAGCCTGTAGTCTCCTGTGAGGACTTGGTGGAAACAATGCTATCCGATAAAGTTTTAATTACATCAAAGTCCCTTGTCTATGAAATTTAGACTGCTATTTATTTCACACCTTTCTTCTGGGAGATAATAATTGTTAAATACCAGAACAATTTTGTAAGTGAATGGTTTCCATGTTAAATTTGGTTTTTCTGTTAGCTGTAGTCTTATTTTATGTTTTAGCTTAATAGTTACTGTGTTTAATTCAGTAATGGAGGAACCATGCTCTTTCCACTTACTGCTAATGTCTGTAATAAATACAATGTGGTTGTATTAGCAAAATAATTAGCCTGGTACCGTATGGCTTTATAGTAGTTGAAGACACTTCTTGGTATAGTGAGTAAATCATCAATCTCAGCAACTTCTACAGAATATAATTAAACAACCATAGGTTTGATCAAAGATGCCGGGGATGAGTTTGCCCAGATTAGCTTGTGAGTGGAAAAAGTAACTCTTCTAACAGTGAGAGCATTTCAGATGTCAAGACAGTTAGCTGGCCAAAAGAGTGCATTAATGGAATGTATACACTTATCAAAATCTCTGCTTCTAATAATGGAAAAATACCCACTTTTGAGCAGTCATGAGGAGTATAAAACTTTCACATTGATACCTGAATCTGGAAAATAACAATAGGAAAATGGAATATAGAGCAAATCATCCAGGTCTCGTCAACTAGAAGTAGTATGAATAGTTATGGACAGGCACCGTGAAAATTGAGATTCAGGAAGTGATTTAGTATGCCAAGCTGTCCTCTAATTTGTGTTGTTATTAAGGTGAAATATTTAGGTCTTGAGAATGAAGAGTTTTCCTGCTTTGATTGCGACGGTACAACTGACACTTAATCTGGAAAAAAGCCAAAGTGTTAATCCTCAGGGGAGCTTTTCACCTGGGTCTGCCTGATGTAAATTAGATGCATTAATATGAGTCTGAAAAAATTTATGACAGAGTGGATATCTGCTCATGGAGTAATGTTTAATAACTAGGAAAGATGAGAGAATGAATACTGGCTTTAAAAAAGTCAATTTAGCTAGAAAGAAAGAAGGTTCTTTGGTGGACAATGTTTATTGTCCTATCAAAGGACTAGAAGGAGAGGCAGTTTGTAAAATGAGCATTAAACTTTTGAAGAAAGTTATTAAAGGATATTGGCTAATTAGTCGACTGTCTTTTAGCCCTTGGCTAGGTATAGTTTTCAATGTTAAAAATGATGACCTGCATCTGCCTGAGAATGCAGTGAAGATAGTTTTGCTGAAGTGTGCACATAGCAAGGTCAAACTCAAGACAGAGGATTTAGGTTTGACCTCTGTGAATTTCCACATGGTAAAACTACTCTGAACTATGTTTTTACCTTAGGGAAATAGATGTATGCTATTAGCAAGGAAGAGTATCTCACAAGAATCCAAAGTCATAGCCTAGGCTTCTATTGGAAGATAGTGGTTTTACTTGTGTTTTTCCAAAAATATTTGTATAATCTTCAAAATCTGATAGTATGGATTTTCAATTTTTAGATTTTTGATTTGATTTTTCTCACTGAATCACTGTAATTATATCTGGAAAAAATATTTCCTCATGTAAACTACACTAATAATAATAGGATTTGACAGATTAATTGTATTAGACTGTGTGCAGCTGGTCAGTCCCCCAATAAGCACAACTTAGTGCAGTACTGAGCCTATTACAAACAGTGCTGGCAGCCCTGCTCCAAAGGGCAGTCAAGGATCAGAGAAGACGTTTGCTTAGTATCTCAGGAAAAACACCCCCCCTCCCTTTCAGTGTTGTACCACAGACATGTGGCAAAAACATTTCCCTTGGGACCTTTGGATATGTTTTAGTAGGTACACAGACTTGAAACAGAACTTGATATGAGTCATCAAGTTCAGCTACCTACAGTCATCATGAGGCAGAAAATTAGTGTAGAACTGTCAAACCAAAAAGCTTTTTAAAGAAATCAGTCACTAGACCATTACAATTACCTTAAAGAAATAAAAAAAATTAGTTTCCTTAACTATGCTTAATTTTTGCCTCCAGGAGGAAATAGTTATAGAATCATAGAATATCCCAAATTGGAAGGGATCCACAAGGATCATCAAAGTCCAACACCTGGCCTAGCACAGGACAGCCCCAAGAATCACCCCATGGGCCTGGGAGTGTTGTCCACATGCTTCTTGAACTCTGTCACGCTTGGTGCTGTGACCACTTCCCTGAGAAGCCTCTCCCAGTTCCCAACTGGGTGAAGAACCCTTTCCTAATATGCAAATTAACAGCCCCTGACACAGCTTCAGGCCATTCCCTCACATCCTTTCAGTGGTCACCAGAGATGGGCACCTGCCCCTCTTCTTGCCCACTCATAGACAGTTTTCTCTTTTATTTTGAAATGTTGCATTCAAACTCCCCTTTTCTCCAACAGTTGAACTTGATTTTTTTTTTTCAGTTCATGCTAATAAAGCAATTATTGTCAGCACTATTGAAGAGCTATGCTTAAATTATGGAGTGTAATATAAAAAGCTATATTCCTTCATATGTATACAGAATATTTGGGTGCAATGCATTTGCAACAATAGGTGACCCAAATTATTTTACAGTCTTGAGCTACTGCATCTACTGTGTGCTGTCAGATGCCAAGAAGCATAAGTATAATTCTATTGTGTGAACAAACAAGTAGAAGTCTCCTATCTTGTTATTGCATGATAAGTCTTATGTTGTTTTGGGAAGGAACTAAAGTTAAGTTTACTGAGCTTAGGATAAAATAGATAAGCAACCATGCTTGAAAAAATATACTTGAGAAACAATTATAGAGCATTGTTGACTTTGATGAAAGGTTAGAGTACCTCCTCGGCAAGTTTGCTGGTGATACAAAGCTGGGATGAGTGATTGATACCCCTACTGGCTGATGATCCTTCCCTAGGAGACGTTCTGTGTTCTTCAAATCTTTTTCAAGACTAAAAATTGCTGAAGAACATCAGGCAGCAATGCTATTGTAAAGGGTTAAGTGGTATCGAGAACTCAAATGTGCTTCTAAATTTTATGTCTATCCATTTTCCTAAAATTCAATATTCTGATAAAATTTTATAACTTATACAATTATATTACTTAAGATGGTATTGCAAGTTTTTTAATGTCTGAGATGTAGGCTGTGTCAGTAGGAAAAATTCTAATGTGTAAAGTGGTATAAAAGGTATGGATAACATGGTGCAACCTTTATAATATTTACAGTTTTCTGAATTTTTTTTTTTTTCCTGGTAAGTCCTGATAAACAAAATCATTAAAAAGTGAGAAATGTCAAATATATTCGTCCAAGGTAAAACTGGTGGCAAATATTAAGTTGTTGTATAGGTATTCTGGGTTTTCAGTGTGATTTTCTGGTAGAATATTGTAGACTTTACTTAATTGAATAGAGACATTCATAAAAAAATGCTGAATTAGACTCCATCTCTTTTTGCTTCCAGCAATTACTTGTCGCAGACAAGATGGAGGACCAGCTGACATCAGTGAGTGCCTTAAATACTCTGGCCCATTACCACCCTTAACACAGATGTGCCAGATTCCCTGCCAAGATGACTGTCAGTTTACGAGCTGGTCAAAATTTTCTCCCTGTAATGGGGACTGTGGAGGAGTCAGGACAAGAAAACGCACTCTTGTTGGTAAGAGTAACAAGCAAAATAATGCATCTTTTATTAATTATTGATACTGTTTTGTTTAAAACCTGAGGACTTTTGAGGTTCCCTTATGACAAGTGTTTGTCATAGTGGCAGAAAGCAGATCCAGTGTCATGCACTATACGCTGTTGGTGGAACACCCAGGAGCAAAAACTAGTGCTATATGTCAGAGACTCTTGATATGGGTAAGTGGTTAGAGAGAAGATGGGAGAACATAGAATGTCAACTTTTTTTTTTCTAAATATAGTGCACGTAGTAGGGGTGGTTTTTTTTGTTTTGTTGAAGTTTTTTTTGTTTGTTTGACAGACAAGTCAGCAGTTATCTCACCTTAACAAGATGTTAACCCACTTACCTTCCTCTTCCCACATCTGGTCTCAGCTAAAGCAGACTTCCCTCCCCGATGGTTTTTTTTGGTGCATTTAGAATTACTACAGCAGCTGGGTGCTTTTCAGCATTTTGCTATAGATTACCATTTTCAGCATTAAGCTTTGGTTTGCCTCTTTTGAACTTAACTACAGTCTTGAATGCCAGATTTATGATTAAGCCAGTCCTTTCTCTGGCTGAGTGTTTGCTCTCCAAGTTCTTTCCTTCGCCATTCTTCCATTGTCTACATCCTGCAGCACGGACCACATGAGGCAATGCACTGCTTAATTTTCTGCCTTATTTCATTAGACAAGTAATAATGCTTTTATTTTGTGTCCCAAGAAATCTCTTTAGGTTTTACTTAGCAGAATAAAAAGATTTTCCAGTGATGTCCTTACCACAGACTTGTCCTAGTTCTACATAATGGATACTGTTCCACTTTGAAACATTTTTTTCTTTGACTTCTTATTAATCTGTTGTTTTGTTGGGGGGATTTTTTGAAATTATATTTTCTTCGGCATGAAGTGAAGAGAAAAAAAACATGCTCTGCTTCCAAATTATAATTGAAACCTCAAGAGTGAGTCTTGGCCTCTGTCACAGCGCTCTTTGCCAATTAGTCTGTATTGTCTATGGTGGAGGGAAACTAGCTAAGGGGGGTGCCCATTAGCAGCCTCAGAAAGAATGTGACAGGATCCAAACCATATCCCCGTCTCCGTGTCCCTGTAAATCAGAAGACCGGTGGACAATGAATAATTCATGATCTTCAAGAAGCCTCACTGTGAGTGTCTAATAATTCCAGTAAACTTTATGTCAGGTTTGCTTCCACAAGGAAAAAATGAACAAAACTGACTAACACTATTTTTCCTTGTTTTAAAAACAGAGCAAGAAAGTACATATTCTCCTACCACATTATTACCATTTTGTGATACTTCCTGTCCTTATTTAAGTTACCCCTTCAAACTTGCTAACTCTGTGATATATGCTATGGTGTATTGTCTGTGGTAATGTGTTACCCAGACTAATTCGTAATGCTTGACTTGGAGCAAATTCATAATTATTGCCAGTAAATGCTTCCAGAGGAGAAGTGTACATTAGTAAGAAATTGTGTTGTCAAAAGAATGACAATTTTTTGTCCAGGTACCCTTTTTCTATTCTAAATTAAGACAGTAGTAAATACAAGAACTAAGGATGCTGCAAAGTTGTGTTCAGTGCCTTGTTTTGAATAGCAAGGAAAATGCAGGATATTAATTTACAGTAGTATGTAAGTAACAACTACTTAGATAATACATACTAACAACAATACTTTTGCAAAGACTGCTACATTAATTTATATGAACTGTCTGTTATGGAAACAAAAACTAAGCAAACTTTACCAAAGAGGAGATTTAAATAGATTTAATGGGAAGGGGCAATTGAGTGGATGACTATGCTCCAGTTAAAGAAAGGAAACAAGAACAGAATTGAATGGAAACAAATTTAGAGAAGGAGCTTATTCTATTAGAGGGGAAGAATGGTAATTATGAACAAATGTACAATAACAGATAATTAAATTAAAGAATTTTGACATTTTGAAAGAAGATACTAGTGTAGCAAAGATGCATGTTACTTCCTTCTGCATTTTCACTCAACTTGAAAAGGCTTGGTCCAGATAGAAATCTTGGTTTTGAACTGCACACTGCTGATGAAATAGGAGGGAAAAGGTGTATTTGTTTAATTGCTAACTTTTTCAAACTTTACTCCCCAAATATTTTTATCCAAAATAAATATAAATTACATCCTCTTTTTAAAAAAGACATTGCCTTTGTGCAAATTGTAGGCATCCACTACTTTAGAAATTCAAGTCAGTAACCTAATTTAATAAAGATTAATGTAACTAGTATTAGGGGCATGTATGTAGTTCAAGCACTTGTTACAGAAATCTAAATGAAATTTTTGGGAGATAAGCTGTAAACTGATACAAACTTGCTAAAATAACTATTTCCTCTTTCTAGGAAAAAGTAAGAAAAAGGACAAATGCAGAAATTCTCAGTTGTATCCCCTGATTGAGAATCAGTTTTGTCCGTGTGACAAGTACAGTGCTCAGCCTGTGGGAAATTGGTCAGACTGCATTTTGCCAGAGGGAAAGATGGAAGTATTGCTGGGAATGAAGGTACAAGGAGATGTTAAGGAATGTGGACAAGGCTATCGTTACCAGGCCATGGCATGTTACGACCAAAACAATCGACTTGTGGAAACATCACGATGCAACAGTCATGGTATTTAGACACCTATTTTCTGTTATCTGTTGACTTATGTGCTTTATTTAAGTTTGACATAATATGTGTACAAATAGAATTAGCAGATTGATATTTATTGGTTAGGCTGCCTTTTATCCCAAGATGCGTTCAACCCCAGCACATGTTTTTGCTGATTTTTAAAACAGTAAAACTAAGTAAAATCATGGTAAGCTGCTCACTGAGTATTTGAAGTGAAAAAATTAAAATATTGTTATTTTCCCTGGTAACTGTACCTAGATATTTGAGAACAAAGCCATTTAGAAGGGACAAATTTTCAAAAAATAAAAAAGCACAGAACTATTTTGGAAAAGCTGAAATTATTTCCACAGGTTCTTTAGATAGCTTTAAACTCCTTAAACAGCCTAATCTCTACCATTTGTTCTTCAGCACCTTAACAGGCATGCATTGACCTGAGTTCAGCAGCACACAGCACTTCTTCTCCGTGTAAATCTGTCATGTAAAACTAAGATTATTAAGGATTTTATATTCTTTGTATTTACATTGCTCCAGGAAGGAACAGTGTTCCTTCCTACAGGGGATGCATCTGTAGCATTAAGACCAAAATTGGCAGTTTCTGATTTTCAGTGAGCCAGAAACATGCTAATTGACATCTATGGAGATTTTGTGCTCATTTTTTTTTTCCTGCTTGGGGTGCAAACTTGTATCTGAGCAATTGGTATGAAAAACTGGATGTTAGTGCCATTAAAAGGTCAATGTAAGTTTAACTCACGTATGTTGGCTACTCTCTAATGTTAAATTAAGATGACAGAAATTTCATTTATTTACTTGGATATATTTAAAATAGCTAATCAAATAAATTGAATTAAATAAAGAGATTTTAATTTGCACTATTAATTCCAGTTTAGAGATATAAAATAGAAATTCAATGTATCAAGTCAGGATGTTAGCATATCTCTGTTATTTGATGGAAAAGGGAGCATTCAACTAAATTCCTCAAAGGAAAGATGGAAGACAATTTGATGGAGAATTTTTTTCCATTTTTTTAAAATTCAAAATCATGTAGATAACTCACACTTGAAAGATAAGTTTGCTTAAATGTATCTGAGCGACAAAGTCTAAATCCTAAATTCTCATGGGACAGGAAATCTCTCTTTTTACTCTGAGGATGTTCTTTAATTCTGTTCTCAGCTATTTGCTCAGGGATGAGGTCTGCAAAGATCTAGTTTTGTGTTGTGTAGTCTAAAGATGATGTGCTATACTTGCTCTGCCTGACCATGACCACTTGACATCTTTGTAGTACCAAAAGAAGCATCTGCTTTTAACGACCAGCAGTCATGTGAGCATGGATCTGCCTGAGCTGGGCCGTTGTCCTGAGGGAATTAGAAATTTCCCCAGCAACCACTCAAAAAAAGTTGTGGAATAATCTGATTTGTTCTGAAGGCACCATTATAAAATAGAGAATAGAAACTTTTTCCTATGTCTTTGCTGATGATATTTGAAATTTAACAGTATTTGACACTGTGTTAGAAATTCATGTTTTTTCAGCATTAAGTTCAGAGTGACCTTTGAAAAATGGAAAATTGTAAAAGCACGTCACTATGTAGGAAACCGATGGCCCACTGCCAATCAGTTTTCAATGACCTGAAGAATGGGGACTGCCAGATTTTGTGTCAAAAAAAATGAAAGAAACTGCTTGTCCAAGAGCAAATTGTAGGTGTCATATGTGGTAGGTAACATGGTGCTGCTAAGAACAGGTTTTTTTTATGTAGAACAAATAAGGATGGAGATGCTTTCAAGCCCTGGCAGTCTATTTTGGGGTGCAATTCTATTGCAAGTATTTAAGAGGTATAAGAGGAATAACAAATTATAAAAAAGGATATGTTCAACCATCATTGTTTACCTTGACATAACTCTCTCTTCATGATAGTAATTTCTGATCCAATTGAATTTATCAGTGAATGTGGCCTACATTCACAGTGGCCAAATGAATAATAATCCTGTGGAAAAGCTACTAACAATGTATTACAGTTATTCCTGCTATAGCTAGGGCTACTGTTTATGTGCTATTAGCACTCACAGGCTTCCTTCCAAAAACACAATATAGCATTGCTTTGTTGTGATTTTTCTTTCTCCAGTTCCATCCCATTTTTCTTATGGGAGATTTGAAGTCTCTTTTCACTTTGTAAAATGGAAGAGCTTTCCTGTCATTGCTATTTTTATTGTGGGTTGTGAAGCCTGAACCGTTTGTTTTTAGGCGTTGTTTTCCCTTGAATTCTTTCTTTTTAGATCAGTTAATTAAGGTGTCTGGTTCCTTGATATTCCACCTCACCACCCCCCACTTCACGTCCCTCCCCACCTGTGTTTTCTCATCAGTTCAGTTTGATGGGGAGAGTAGATGTTAACTTGGTCCATGGTGTAGTGTGTGAGCAGATGAAACTCGGAGTTCGTATTGAACTAATCCTGTATTCATTCTACTTTCCTAATATTGTTTGACAGGAACTTCGTGTATACAGGGAATGAAGTATCTAACATGACTTTGATGATAAAGGTTTAAACTGATGCTAATGAATATGTCATTAAATGTACAGTTTCCTTTCCAGTAGATCCTCTGTTACTGATGGGTTTTGTACATACACATAGTATAGGTTTATATAAAGCCTACCTAATTTATTGTCTGCCTTCAGCATTTTTCCAGGTTTAGCATACTTTTGCAGATACAAGGGAGCTAGAGCAAATGATATAGATTTTTCAATCTACTTTCAGTATGTTTACTGCCTTTTCTGAACAACTGCTTTGTATTCATGGATGACATTCTGATGATTTGTTTTATTTGTCTCAACGTGTACAAACTGCTGTTTTGCTAGTTAAATCTTATTTTATATCTTCCCAGTATTTATTTGCAATGCTTTTCTTGTTATTCTCATGCCCTTGTTGCATGACAGTTCTTCAGTTTGGCATCTTCCGTAGGTTTCAGTGTGCTCTTTGTTTTGGTTTTTTGTTTTTGTTTTTTAAGAACATACATAAAAGCTATATTATGCCAAATCAAAAAAGGACTTCTGTGGTGTCACAATAGTACCCTACCTGCTAGGAAATAAAAATCCCTTGTAGCTTCCCATCAATCTGCATTTGCTTTTCAGATGGAACTTGACAAGACACATAATTCAAGTTTGCTTCGGTTATTTTTGTAAATTTTAACAGCGGTGCTTATTTCCCTACAGCAGTGATTTTTCACTAATTCTATAACTGATTTTTCACTGGATTTTTCACTAATTTTATGACTGATTAAAGTGTCATCAGGTTTTTCCAGTGTGTTATCTGTTTTACTCAGAAATTTGTTTAGCCCTTAGTTCCTGTGGTCTGTTGTTTCTTTTCCAAGTAAGATACTATGTAAATGCAGTTTTTATAGGATATGATTTGGCGAATTAGCTTGCAATAGGAGAGAAACAAGACCAACATTTAAGGGAAGATATTTCCTGTCTGATATCCAACTTTTACTTGAACTTTTGTTGTCTTCTGACACTATGAGATCCTGAGGTGGGAAATGGAGATAATTGAACTTCTTCAGCTGTGACAACAACCTCTAAATCTGACAAGAGGGATAAACTGCACCCACATTGATGTTATTAATACATCATGAGATATGTTATGTGATATATTCAAATGACACAAGAAACTCAGATTGTGAGACTTTCAAAAGTTTTATGTAAATATTGCAATGTAAATTTACGAGTCCATGAACAGGTCGGTGTTGCAAGTCATGTTGTTTTGAGTGAAAGGAATGAAAAGACAGACCTGCTCTACTGTGCCAAAAAATTCATAAGCTGTTTGTTTTGCAAAATGTTGTGTGTTTATCATCACAATTCAGTTGATTTATTCAGAAAAGAAAAGGTAAACAGGAGAAGAAGAATAAATACTTCAGGACTCTTTTTCCTGCTTGACACTTCTCATGTTTGAGAAGAGTTAACTAACAGACAAACTGTTTCACAGACACCAAGGAGATAAAGTACAGAAGTAACACAAGGACCACCCTAAATTATTTTATACTATAAATTAGTATAGCCATCAGACGGTTCTTATGATAATTTTTGAAATTTTGGGTGCAGTTATAAAATCCCAAGTGCAAACAAGCTTCTCAAAAAGACAGGAGCAACTATAAAAGAAAAGGCAAAATATAGTTAAATAAATCTGTTGTTACTACTGGTGAGAATGGTGGAAAGAAGAGGGCAGAAGTCCTTTTGTAGAGGGCCCTTAGCTTTCTGTAGCTCTAACAGGTGCTTCAAAAAAACTCCCAAACAAACAGCTGAAAGTAGACCTAAGTTCCAGCTGCAGAGAGACAAGGTGGTTTGTTTTTCCCTTACTTTATTTATTATCTGTGTTATATAGGCCAAATACTTTGACTTTTATTTTCAGAATATTTTGTTTTAAATTTGAGTTAAATTTATTGGTGAAAGAGTTTACACCTTTCAGCAGCCATTTGAAATATTCTGCCACTGGTATTTTTCAGCCATTCCAGTTCCACAGAGTGTGGGCAGGAGCTAATGGCTTCCAGTAGCCAGCAGATGTGGTAACATCAGCTAAAAGTATTAACTGAGCTGTTGTTTACCTGTTTCCCTTAATGGAAGACATACAAATTGCCCTTTCTCAGCTTCCTGCTTTTCCTCAATACTACATAGGTAATTTTATTGAAGAAATATGCAAACATACACTTAGTTTGTTAGTCAAGTGTGAGAGGTTTTTTTTCCAATAGAAAAACAACAGTTGTTTTTCATAGGTTTATCCCTGTCATGACTAGTGTACTAGAGCTCTGTGGATAATGACATGTGTCTGCCAACAATCTGTTTCAGTGTATTTGTGAAAAAAATTGAGAGAGATTCTCTTCATTGTTCCTGTAAACTGTACCTTGGAATTTTCATGACAAAAAGTCAAAATCAAGACACTGCCATGGTTATGAACTACATTATTTGCTCTTCAGTATTTAGCTTTTTTCCATCATATATCAATTATGAATCATGACCCACATAAGCTGAGCGCTGGTTGTGTTTGTGTGCACCTACTGAAGGCAAACAGAGTAGCATGGCAGACAGATGCAGCATTGCTATATAGGTCGTATCACCCTTCTTAATTCATGTCCGTTTACTGTTAAGACCTTAGGCACAGTCAAGCAGTCAGGATAGTTTGTCTGCTGCCTTATTAGTGTGAGATTATTTCCCCCTTTAGCATTAATTAAATGAGATGCATTGATTTGTGCTGACTCTACAAAGCCCTCTGTGGCTACAAGGCTTATGTGGAGGATTAGAGAGGAATATCTGTGTATCAGTGAATACTTTTGCAACAGCTGCTAGGAGTATCAATGTGAATCAAGGAATTTTTTATTTAATTGCTTATATGTGCAATAAAATAAAATGTTGTACGATATAACAGAGTCTACAGGGTCCAAGACGTCTATTACAGCTTGCTTTATCCACTTTTATTAGGGTTTTTTAAATCTGTTTTTTTTCACTCTCAGTATTATAACCTGAAGCAATGCAAATTTACCCAGGAAAAAAAAATCAGTGTTAAGATTTAATTGAGACTTTCTGCTGAATGTTTATTCAAAAGTAAATATATTTCCCATAGGAAATTCTAATCTCATATGGGAGTAAGCCTAGATTCTCAAATTGTTATTAGGATACTTTGCTGTTTTATAGGTTATGTATTTTCTCATATTTAAAAAAAAAAGAAAAAATTATATCATGCGTTTTCTAGAAATATGCTACCTATTGCCCTGTTTCAGAAGTCCTACTTAGGCCTCTATATTCTGGTGCCACCAGATCTGCCTTGTCAACAAAACATCAGTCTTGAAGCAGTCATCCATCAATTCAAAAACCTGTAGTGAGTTAACCAGAAAAAGAATTATTGATGCAGGAGATAGTTAAGTGTGAACTACCTCTCTCAGATTTTGAGGCTTTAACGGGTAACCCTAAAAAAAAAAGTAAAAAAAAATCTTATGATGTTCAATCTATCTTTCCATGGCTCAGCAGAAATATGAATATTCTCTAAAAATGCGTATCTTCTGTTACAAATGAAATGCAAATACTTGAATATTTATCTGTCCTGGAAGATGAGATCCATGAACTTTATATTTCCTGGAAAAAAAAAAATCTATGAGAACATAAACCATTTTGACATTGCAGGTTTTTTTTCTTTGAAACATAGCATGATATTTACTCATGAAAGCAGGAGCATAACTCTGTCAGTCCTAGGGACAAAAGAATTCACACAAACATTTTGTAGAATGTTTATGTTTTCACCCTTCAGCTGGAGTAGTCAGTGTGTTCCTACATATTGCATGTGTAGTTTGTGAGGAAAAGTCTTATATCTACGTACTTATCCTGCTTTGCTATTAGAGAAAGCGTGAAGTCCATTAAAGTCCTCCCTTATAAATTATCCATCACATCTGTTAATGACTTTGCTCTAGGAGTCCAGATTTTATAGCCAATTAGCAATGGGACAGTAAACTTTTCCCTTTTACTAATGAGTTCAGTTCATACTCCTAGCGGTTCAAAGCCATTTGTTAAATTGTGGTTCAGTAATCTTTAATGACAGAATAGCCATGTTCTCACTCATAACAGACGACTGCCCATTTCACAGCCTTATAGAAGCTGAAATAATTGAGAAACTACTGCCCTGGGAACTGACATAGGCCCTTAGATACAGGCAATTCTTTCCAACACCTCCCTGGACCATGCAGGGCCTGTACCTTGTACCACAGTACACCAGGGTCTGATCTCTCCAACATCCCTCAAATGTTACATGGAGAAGGAAGAGATGCAGGAAGCATGCAGTGAAAGACTTTGGTCAGGATGAGAAACAGCAGGCAAAAAGTGAACTGTCAGTGTCCAGAGAACATATCTCCAGTGTTCGTGTTCTATTTCACTGTCCCTCCCTAACCTTCTCAGCTCTTCTTCATAGCCATTGCACTGCTCTCATTCTTCTCTCTGCATCTATTGTATTTTACCTTGGTAATTTCTTGCTTGTTCTTTAAACCTCAAAGCTCAGATATGACTTTTTGTGCAATTATATTAGCCAACCAGTCTGTGTGATATAATCGGGTGACATTGACCCATACACTTACCCACACACTAGAGGCTTGTTTATGTAATAAGATTCTATACTAACATGCACACAGGGTTTGTCTAACAAAAGTGGCACCTTTTCAATGATGATTTGATCAGACTGAAAACAATACTGAAAATTTAAAAATGGCTCATTCATGTCCTTTTCATGTCAGAAACCATGTATCTGCATCACCAGTCCCGTTTGTATGTAGTGTTTCTGGTGTCTATGTTTCATTATTTTTCTATATAACAACATGCTGTCTTCTCATTTGCTAAAATTTTTATAGTGTGAACAAAGTTTACAAATACAAACATCTGAAATTTAACAAAAACAACCAAAAAACCAAAAAGTATAAACTTTTCAAAGTTCTTGAACATCTCCTTTCTTGGATTTGAGGAAGGATTGCCATGAACTTATGGAGATCATCCTTAATCACCCTAAAAAATGACTTCATACACAAAGAAAGGCAGAGTCAGGAGACAAGTCCAGAGAAGCTTTTCCTGAAAAGTATCATTTGATAAGTAGTAAGTGGAGTGAAAGAAGTAATTTGCAACAAGTAATTTATTTTTTTAAATCACTCTTCTTTCTTGACTAAAGTGTTATCTGTAAGCAATTGGAAGTCTGCTTCTGCCTCAGTTCTAAGGGAGTCCAGTAGCATAGCATAATGCTAAATAGTCGGTTGAGCAAAATATTGAGGCCCCTGAGAGGAAATATGCCAAGAGATGAATATGCCAAAAACTTTCTGATGTTAGATATAACAAGGTCATTTTCATACTGCATACTAATTACATATGGAATGCAAATCAGAGAGCATAGTGTTTATATTTCTTCCCTTTGTCCTCTGTTTCGATTTGTGAGAACATTCTTCATATTTCACTGTCTGTCCAGAGGATACCAGAGTAAGGTCTTGAGAGCATTTTGTTCTGTTTGTGCTTCACCAGGATATTACTTTTGCCAGGATGTTTATTTTCTCCTCTTTGTTTGCTATCCCTATGAATTGTCTCCACACAATTCTCTTGACTTTACATTCTGAGACATTTATTTCCTCTTCCCTTTCCACGTCTTTTTTCCATGTCGCTTTCCTCTATTCCTCCTTAGTCTCTCTTTTGTTTTGCATTTCCTCTGTTGCTTTGAATTCTGACTCTTTGCCATGAAGAGTAACTTCATAGAATCATAGAATATCCTGAGTTGGAAGGCACCCACAAGGATCACCCAAGTCCAACACCTGGCCCTGCACAGGACACCCCAAAAGTCACACCATGGGCCTCAGAGCATTGTCCAAACACTTCTTGAACTCTCTCAGGCTTTGTGCTGTGATCACTTCCCTGGGGAGCCTCTTCCAGTGCATGACCACCCTCTGGGGGAAGAACCTTTTTCTAATATATAATCTAATCTTTGTGTCCTTCATTTATTTATTATTTTATTTTCCTTCTGTTTGGAGAAGATGTGAAATTCCATTGTGGATACTTAACAGTGTTCTTATTATACCAGTGGTTAGGAGATTTTTAATGCTTGTTTAGCATCTTAAAAAATAATAAGTGTTTTTCTCTCTCCTCTCCAAAGTGTTCCACACTTCCAGAATGTCCAAGCCTTCCTACCTTGTTAGAGCCCCTTTCTGATGCTTTCATTTATTAACTCCATTCTTGTTCTCTTGTAAACATGTCTTTTCCATTCTTCTTGTTCAACTGTTCAACTTTCATATGTGGAGTTTGGGTCTTGAAGCTTTCCTGAGAAAAAATGAAAGAGGGAGAGGAGAGCATCATAGGCCAGATATCATGGAGATGGCACAGGAAAGAGCTGTATGGTGAACAGAAGCTATTTCATGAAGCTTGCAGGATTAAGGATCCAGCATTAGATTGCAGTTCAGTACTTTTTCATTATAAAGTGTGTGGGTAGTATCAAGTGGACCACTGCATCCTCTACAAAATGCATTGGCGTATCACCAAGGTTGCAGTTTTCCATGTTATAATTCTTACTAAGACTCTATATCTGTAATATGATGCTGTTCTGCCTTTTTTGCATTCTATGGTAAGGCAGTTTTAGTGACTGACTTCAATGTAGATATTTCATAGATAATATAAAGGTTGCTCTAGCGATATGGTTTCATTTGATATTTTATGGAATCACTTGGAATATAGCTCAGTGTAATTAAAATGTTACCTGGAAATTGCGTGTGTATAATGTATTTGATACCACTTCTGTCTGCAAGATTCTAAATATGTTGTTAAACTTTTTGCCCTTGTTTGGATAAACTGAAGGGAAATGAAACAAAATAGTTTCTAATTTGTCAACTTTACTTTACTTTAGCATGTTGCACACAGGTTCCTTTTGGTAGGCTATGAAATGTTATCAAAGTCCCAAAACACCATGATATCCTGGAGAAGATCTTGGCCAAGATTGGGAGGATCCCTTTGAGAGTTATTAAGAAAAATTCAAGCCCTATGGAAGTCCTTAAAATAAAGTCTTCCTGAAGCAGTTTATACCAATTAAAGTTACCTACTTAAGGATGTACAATGTATTTAAAACAACTTGACTTTGGGTTTTTCAGACCTTAATTACCAGAGACAGAAATTTAGCAAATGGTAAATGGCATAACCATGCTATAGTAGAAAGTTTTCTCCAGAAAAACAGTACTTAAAAGTTATATTGAAAGTAAAAGCAGCATTTCAGAATCACAAGAAATTCCATAGAGCAATAAAATCTGCACTTAGTTATATCAGAAAATAAATATCATTAAGCACTTATTGTTTGGAGGGAATTGTTTCTTTTAACTTGATTTGGGTTTTTTCCATTTTCATTCAGTAGCTTCCTGGTTGTATGAGTACCTGGTTTAGTATAGCACCTGAAAGGGCCAGTTGAAAGCTCTTTTCTGGTGAAGATACAGACTTTGATACTTATGCAATCAAAGTTCAGTGTAGGATGGAGCTCTGAGATAGGGCACATCAGATTTCTAGAACTCAGAGATGTCAGGTAAGGTGAAATGTAATCTATTTTGCATCTACTACTGCAGGGCAATCTATGTCAGCACCTCTGATGTGCAGGGATGTGATCTTCAAAAATGTATTTTGTCTAACACAGTGTACCTTTCATATAATATCACTGAACTGGTCAATCAAATGGCAACAGATATTTAATAAATATGCTTGTAATTCAAGCTAATAAAATTCTAGGCATTTTAAAGAAGATACATTTGGTGAGCTGAGTTTCCCAGTGCTCAAATCCAGGATGTGCTCTGTATATTTATTTAAATATTTAAGACTTCTAAACAGAGTAAAACCGTACAGGATAAAACCATCATATGAGTTTGACCATAAAATACTCTGAATGCTACTGTATGTATTTAAAAAACCCTTATTTTCTTTATATCTAAAACAAATTAACTACTAAAACAAATTAACTATATCTAAAACAACAAATTAACTCAAAATAGGTATATGGAATTGAAATCTAATCTGTTTTGATTCTTTGCAAACTTTGAGATTGGTTGCTACCAGTTGCTTTTAGAAGAGACAGGACAACTTTACTTAGAAGCGTGGTTAAAAACAATTCAGCTCTGATGAAGGCTGATTGCTTTCGAATTTAAAAAATTCAATATATCTGACAAACAATTGAAACATTTGAAGCCTAGCAAACTGCGTCAATCTTTTGAGAACGGTCTTAGTCAAGTATGTGCCAATTTTGCAGCTGTTTTAATTAAATATTTTAATTAAATATTTTAATACAATTTAAAATGCACCGAGGTTTCTCATCTGTAATGTGAACATTTGCTAATGGTAAATACTTTGCAGATCTGACACAGGAAAGGGGAGAATAGAGCTCCTGATATAGTTGTGGTAAAAATGCAGTAAAGGTCAGCTTTTTATTTGATGTATTATAGCTTCTCCTTTAAATATTGAAATAAATTACACATATTGTATAGCTATGGCATATGTTGCTTTTGAAAGAAGGACATTTTCACTTATTCAGTGAATTGAGGCCTCATGTTGCTCCCTGCAGACCATGTCCCCCTTCAAACCTCTCTGGACCGATGACTTATCCAAACCAAACATCTGCTTTTCCATTCAGTGCAATTATTCAGTGTGGTACTGGGGGCAGATGGTTGTTAACCGGCAGATCATTAATGTGGCGGGCTACTCTCTCTTTCTAGCCTCAGAAAGGTCACAAGGTGTTAAGTTCCCTTGCTCCAGGCTGGTGAGCTGCATTTCTTCTCGATTGGGTTTTTGATGTATAACTACAATTGAATTACTTGATACAGTTGTGGAGTATCCTTTAATTAAACCTTTTTTCCTTAAAAAGGTTACATATCCTTTATACAGAGTAGGAATGATGCCGCCAAGAGATGGTTAGTGTCAATTACACTGTAGCTGTCAGAAAGTTTGAATGCTGAAATCTGGAGAGTGTGAATCCTAATCAGATGGGATGATGAGCAGTGAGGATGCTCAGCTGCTACTCTAACACAGTCTTCAGCTATATGTGTCAATTTTCTGCAGAATTTAATTTAGCCCTAATGATGAAGAAATCTCTCTATTCACACAGTCCTGTCAAGTCAAACTTTGGAGAATCTAAATGAAGTAGATGAGGGCTTCAGGGAGAAGTGGCAAACTGACATGCTGAAGAGATTTCACTTTCTTTTCCATTCATACAGGGTATATTGAGGAAGCCTGTATTATTCCATGTCCCTCAGACTGCAAGCTCAGTGAATGGTCCAACTGGTCTCGCTGTAGTAAATCCTGCGGGAGTGGGGTAAAGGTTCGGTCTAAATGGCTCCGTGAAAAACCCTACAATGGTGGAAGGCCCTGTCCAAAGCTAGATCATGTCAATCAGGTAATTTTATTATATTTGCATTATTGATATCGTTTTTTCCACACCTCAGATAACCCTTTTATCAGTATTTTTTGTTGTTGTAGAAAAACGGTATAATGTAAGGGGCAGATAGAGGTAGAGGGAGTATGTGTTTAGAGTTCCTCAGGCAACAAAGGATCTGCTTTCACTACTTCTTCATCTGCAAGAATTTTGCATATTTTCTGAACTGCAGATTGGAGACAATAAAACATGCTTTGCAGATTTTGAAGACTGTGTTTCTGAAGATCTCTTTCCTGAAGGGATTCTCCAAGAAAGATGGAAACTTTGTACACAGGCACGTAGTGACAGGACCAGGGGGAATGACTTCAAACTGAGAGTAGATTTGTATTATATATTAGGAAGAAATTCTTCACACAGGGGGTAATGAGGCACTGGAACGTGTTGTGCAGAGAAGCTGTGGATGCCCCATCCCTGGAAGTGTTCAAGGCCAGGTTGGATGGGGCTCTGAGCAAACTGGTCCAGTGGAAGGTCCCTGCCCATGGTAGGGGGCTTGGAACTAGATGATCTTTAAGGTCCCTTCTAACCATTCTATTATTCTGTGAAGTGGGTAAAATGTCTCATTACAGTTGCTCAAACTGGCAAGATTTTTAGTGTCAGTCCCTGACCATTTTAGATCAGAAGACAAATTAAAACTCTCAAACAGTCACACAATATCATTCCAGTGTTCCTTAGTGTGTTCATGTCAAGCTGGACCTTGACCTTCTTGGGTGCACTTGCCCTGGCAGTGCAGGTCCAATCACACATGCACTTCTGAAGTCAGTCTCCCAAATGTCCCATGAACTGCACTTTATATTGCAGTGTGGAGCAGTCTGACCATACTGTCTAGATCGTTTTCAAGTGAAACTAAGCCATAAAATGAGATCCAAGAGCACTGGGACTGCTTGGACCACTAATAAGCACTTAGTCTTTAGGACCAAGTTTAGCACTAGCCCAAGTTAAACCCCTGAAGGTTCTTTCTTTGGAGAGTTTTAGAGAGGAAAAACATTCGTTGTCAATTAACTTATGCTCTTCAAAGCTGATTTATATTCATATTACTGTTGAATTTAATTTAGTCTGCAGAGGCATATTAAACAACCACAAGGTCTGTTCTGTAAATATTCAAAGATTTTTTAAAAATGTGCTCTCAATCTACATTTGAATAAAAATGCATGTACTTAATATTATCCAATTGACATTTTGCTAGCACAAAATGAAATGGCTTGTTGATCTAATTTTCTACTTTAGGGGATGTAATTAGTTCTAATTTAGAGAATCATAAGTGTTAAACTGCAGCTAATAAACTAAGTTTGTGATCTACTTTAACAAAATACAAACTACAATGAGGGTTGTTGGATTTGGGTCAGCATGTAAATATGCTTTAAATTAAGAGGAACATGTTTCAATAGGAGCAAATTATAGTCTATACAAAAGCCTTTTCCCCTCCTTTAATATTCATGTAGTACATAATAGGCTTGTATTTTTCTGCATCAAAGGTGATTTTACTGGAAGTCTGTTTGCCACTTTTATGCAACACTATTGCCCTCTGCTGGTACTCTGACTCATTTGATTTGCGGTTACGTGGTACTTGCCAAATAGTAGTAGTTGATTCAAGGTATAATTATTGTAAAAATAAAATTGAAATATAGTACTTTCATGAGAAGGATGTTCCACAGATAATACAAGGACGTTGAAGAGTATAGAGGCTGTATTTTTCATTTTTAAATGCATTCCCCCTCAACGCAGAGGGAATACACAGATCCAGAGAAATACACAGATATTCCAGTTTTGAATTAGTTATTTAAACTAAATATGATCCACCATTCAACTGGAAAAGAACTGACTTTTCAGAGTATTTATTTTAATCATTAAATGTAATGTGGTTTAGTTACAAGTGTGTTATTACATATGTGACATGATTATTTGCATACATATGACCCATAGTAGTAAGATTGGATCTTTGGTGCCCACAAGAACGTGGACTATGATTTACAGAGGGGCTATGCTGTAAGATGTCATCTAGGAATTATGAACCTGGGGAAACACTACAACATTCTTTCTAGCTCAGGGAACAGGAGATGGGAGGGAGAATGCTGGCAGCCTGTAAGTATGCACATAAAGAACTGTTGCAAAGAAGGAGGAAATAATCCATTTTCCATGGCCATCACGGGTAGGATAAAAAGCAGTGGGCTTATACTGCTGCGAGCAGATTTGGGTTAAGCCTTGGGAAAACTTTCTAATAGTAAGGCTAGGGAAACACTGAAACACTGAAATAAAATGCTTAAGACCTTGTTAAGAAGTCGTTCAATGTCTCTCAGGGCTGACAGGCATGTCTGTAATTTGAGGAAGGACTGAGCACAGTGAAGGCTAGATATGTCACTCAAGGTCTTTCCTCCTGGGCTGTGCATGCCAGGGTGGCTCCCAAACCACTCTCCAACTGAATACAGCTTGCTCAGTACTCACTTCATTAGGCTAAAAGACATCATAATTACAGTAATAATAGAGTCAGGTTTGTTATAACATCATGTCAATGGCCATCAGATGATTTCAAATGAAGAGGCTAATCTGAGGACTGTTAGAGAAATTAAGAACATCTGTCTTTTCATTGATTCCAGGCATTATTTTCCCCCTTATCAGGAGCAGGATAGGTATGCAATTCTTATACCACCCAACTTCTGTGGCCTGCAGTCAGAGCTACAAAAATGCCAGTAGGGTCAGGAGAACACCATTATCATGAGCAATACAATATAGAGTTCTTCTCTGGCTTTCTGTCAAGATATCCAAATTTTATGTAACTGCAAAAGCTATTGAGTGTGTGGTGTTTATGTATTTCTTATGCTAACCAGGGTCAAACTTACAGTCATTTCCCTGAATTAAGGTTTCCCTATTATCATTTTGGAAATTCTGAAGAAAAATTCTAAAGAACAAATTTTCAGTAGAGTGCAGTCCCTACATTAATATGCATTTTCACCAACCACTTTTATGCCTTTTATTGTTTATGTAGTTCAGAGAAGGCCCAGGTATGCTGACTATGCTGATAGTCTTGTGCATGGGCAGATCAGGTGCATAGTGATATGATATCAGACTCTACACATTTAGTGTACAAGGCATTATATATTCTGTGATTGGTGGTATTTGGTTGCAGGTTAGCTATCAAAACATCAGCCCTCTTTTTCTACACAAGCAGTGTTGCTCAAAAGAAATCAGGGACTTTTTAAAGACAAGTCGTAGATTGTCCAGCAGTTTTAGTTGTGCTGAGTTGATACCCAGAATGATATGTCAAATTAGCTGGTATAATTTCAAGGCAATGGTCTTTAAGTAATTTATGCATAATTAAGATATTCTATGAAGGACTTAGGAACTTTGGAAGGATGAGAACTGCCAGTTCCATTTATTCATTGGAATCTATTGGACTTAATGCCGTCAGAAGAATTTCAATTAATAGAGCAGTCCAGTGTCCTCCAAAAACACTGAGAATTTTCTCTTATCTAAGAGAAACTGGATTCCCTACTGTGTGAAGGTTTGATGCTCATTATAGGCAGAAAGGGGAAACAGATCTACTATCTAACCAAGAAAGAGACTAGGTAATATACAGTTTCTTCCCACCAGTTGTGATTTATAAAATTTATTTTCTTCCAAGGGCAAACTTTCTGCAAATTACCTTATGACAGCAAAGGAGATCCAAGAGAAAAAATAGATACCTTTTGCTTTGCAGAAGTAACAGAATTTTGTCTATAATAAAAGCTAAATTGATGGCATTTAAATACCTATGCTTCACTCTCATAATTCTAACTTTTTCTCTTTGTTTTTTTTTATCTTTTGGGTTCATGAAAATACTTTCTTCAGGCACAGGTAAGGCTTTCTAAAATGGAGATATAAGCTCGACATGTGCTTTCTGATTGTGTCTATGTTGTCTGTCCCTTTTTTTGGAATGTGTGTTTGAGTCAGTATGTGGAACACTGTAGAAATTGGTATATGAGATGCCATTTTAAATTTTCATTCAAATGTAAGCATAATACTAATGCTGGTACACAGATACATTAGAGTGATTTTAAACATGCACAATGAATAAATAAAGTGAATCAATATATATTGGTATAATTTCCCTTGAGGTCACCTCTCCTTAGAAACACAAAAACCCCACAACTAATAACTGAGATAATAATATAATAATAATGGGATGGAACTGTGGAGAAGAGATGAGAAGGATAGAGATAAAGTGCTAGCAGAATTTTAACAGCATTTTAAAAAAAGTTATACTCATGAGCTAGCCTAGTTAGAGAGCTTATGTTAGTTGTGTTTATGTTTTTAGTGGAAATGGCGCAGCATGGGCATAGTGGTAGAGAAAACCAGAGAATCCATCATTCGATAGCTTCTGTCTTTTTGGTATTTCGGTGCTTTTCTAGCAAGTTTTTAATCTGTATTATTACTAGGGTGTCTAAATCAGCAAAATCATATTTGTTATCCTTACCAAAAAGAGCATAAACGCTTTTTTTTGTATGATCACTTTTGCATGTTTACCTCACTTGTGTGCACCAAACCTGACCCTGAATGTGGATTCCAGGTGTATGAGGTAGTCCCCTGCCACAGCGACTGCAGCCAGTACATATGGGTTACTGAGCCCTGGAGTGTCTGCAAGGTGACCAATGTGGACTTAAAAGAGAATTGTGGAGAAGGTGTTCAAACAAGGAAAGTCAGGTAAAGCAATACTGCTCCTCCTTCACTTTAAAGAACCTTCATTTTCAGTTTTGGCTGTGTTTAATTTGATGTAATTCTATGTAATGCCTAGCATTGGGTCCAGACCTGGACCCTGGCTGATATAAATCAGAATAGATTCAAAGAGTGCAATACAACTCTGTCTACTGATCATGGATATAGACCTTGATTCCTAATTTAATCTATTGGTAATTAAAAGGCATCTGTGTAAATTAAGGATTAATACTAAGAATAGAAAAAATTTAAAGTTTTAATAGTTCTGGCTTTAAAGTTATCAGCTGAAGTGTGCACAAAATATGTCTAAACTATAGCTGATTTGCATTATTCTGGTTTAGAGGTAAGCTAATGTCAAATCACCTGTCCAGGGGCTCTCAGCAAATCACTGAGAGGGACTGTCTAAATTATGTGCATGCCTTTATGTGACTGTCATCTGTAAAAACTAGGATTAGTTTTGGCTCTTCAGCTTTTCTTGGATATTCATAGATCAATACTTATTTCATTTATGTGCTGAGAAAATGTTAAAATGCCTCAGAATACTGTAGAACACATACCATACAAAATCCACGGCAAATGCAGTTTATGTGCAGTTCTTTTTTCCAGGTGCATGCTAAACACCGTGGATGGTCCTTCTGACACTGTAGAAGACTATCTGTGTGATCCTGAAGAGATGCCACTTGGTGCTAGAAAATGCACATTGCCATGTCCTGAGGACTGTGTTATGTCTGAATGGGGGTCATGGTCTCAGTGTTCTTTGGTAAGAAGTATACTGAAGTGTCACATTTAGAGTTTTGAGAGATACCTTAGAAGTGTACGTATGATTTTTTTTTACAAAGATGCTGAGCTGATTACACCTGTAAATCTCTGTATATAGTGTCAATCTTTAGGGTTGTATTTTGTTGGCTGCAAATAAAGTGTGGCAGTTTTCCATTAAGCTAAATTGCTGCAGAATACAGACTAAAATGTCCCCAGTGGTCACTCTTCCCAGTGTGGGGTGTCTTCTGTGTGGTGGAATAGCTTTGTCAGTGGCTTGTGAGTCTGTCTTTGAGCCTAGCTCTGAGCCTCTCCATAGCAGCACAGTCACTGAACTAAAAATGTCACTATCCTGGTACGAGTGAAGTCTGTAGATCAAGACTGAGCATAGAAAGGTAATTTTGGGTCTCTTCTCCCCTTTCTTCCTGACAGCAATTTCAAAAAGAAATGTCAAAAAAACCCAAAACAAAAAATAAAAGTGTTTCAGGACCTCTGAGTATTGAGGACTTGGTGCATTACATTATAGCATTTGGGAAGTGAGCATCTCAATATCCTGTTTATGAGTGAAATCGTTTCAAAACACTAGTACTGAAAAATGCACAAGTTAGGAAAATAGAGAGGTATTAGCAGGTTAAAGGACATTACCCTTTGGGTGGTACCAAGGTGAAAAAGCAGACTAAGTTGTCTCTGAAATAACAAGGGAAGGTTCTCTCTTATACAGTAGCATGAACCTGTTATTTTACACTTGTGTTCTGTGAAGGGATTATTTGGAAGGTCGTTTTAATGTTGCATAAAGAGGTATCAGGGTGCCAAAATATCTAAGCTGTTTCCAATTTTACTTTCAAGCCATGCAATGGAAGTAGTGTCCGTGAAAGGTCAGCTGAATCCCTAAGACAACCAGATGATGGAAAGCCTTGTCCTGCTGCCACCGAGACAGAAGCCTGCACTTTGAACAAGAACTGCTACCACTATGACTACAATGTGACAGGTATTTGTGTTGTTATGCTCTAGTGACACCCTGGGACCACATCTTACGGCTCCCTTCCATTTACCTTACAGGATGGATTTTTCTGCTTTCTGTTCTTATCCAGCTGTGAAACTTGTACTGAAAACTGATTCAGGCTATTTGATCCAGATAAAATATTAAATGGAGAATTTGCAGGTGAAATGGGCATACTGTAACTCCAGGAAAAGTATTTCTCGTATCATTTTGTGGTTTACTCAAAATCCGTGCAGACAAAACCAAATATGGACTTTTCAGGAAGGTACCATGGCATTGACTATTTGCAGTAAAGGTCACTGTTTCCAAACCTGTGTAGCAGCTGGTCTCCATGAGCCTTTGCACGTGTAAAAGTTGCTTGTGAGGGTTATTTTAGGCCATGAGAATTAAGTGGGAGACTGGATCATTATGAATTCCATCTGAAAGTCTGCAGCACTAATGAATTCCTCCTTTGCAGACTGGAGCACGTGTCAGCTCAGCGAGAAGGCTGTCTGTGGCAGTGGTATCAAAACACGGATGCTCGATTGTGTTCGCAGTGATGGCAAATCGGTTGACCTGAGATACTGTGAAGAGGTGAGTGGGTGCCTGTGAGTAAGCTCCCTTCTAATGGTGCTAATTAATACTGAGCCAGCTGAGCTGTATGGCATCTTCACCAGATGTTTTGCAACACTATTCATGGATTGTTAAGTACCTCTGAAATGAACTGAGCTATCAACTGATTTTTTTACTGTTTCCTTTGGTTACTTTTAAGTGCCTCCGTGAATATATGCTAATTATTATGTCCTGAAGGAAATTACTTAGAAACAATAATTAATAAAGTAGAATAAAGGTAATAAATCTCAGTCAGTATACTAATCATAATTCTAATTTGATACAATTTCTGCATGGAGTCTTGGACACCTGCCAGTATCTATCATTTACTTGATGTACTGGAAAATATTTCTCACCTGCCGTTCTGCAGCTGGCCTGAATACTAACTTCTTGTATCCAGCTGTATGATACAAAAGATACCCAAGCTAGTGTGACAAAATGTGCAGCATGAACGTAATATTAAGTAGGAGCATATATGGAGAACTAGCTAGCAGACAGGAGCCCTTAAGTTTTGAAAGAGTCATTTTGCAAATGTTCAAACTAGCATCTAATTTGACAGCACTGGTTTCCTGACATTTTGTGTGTCAGTCTTAATGCCTTCATGCATGGAGATTGTAGTATGAAAAAAAAAAAAAAAGTGAAAGCATCAGAAGTACTACATTGAGGGCAATCCTACATGCATTTCTGATGGAAAGTAACTGCACTTGTTTCAACTGCCATTCTCCCACCACCATGACATCAGAAATAAAATTACTTGCAGTGGGGGACAAAGGTGGAAAGGCCTCCACAGCAGCTTTGGCACCAACAACTTTTCTGTGGGACCCTTCTGGCTACTAGCTGCTCTTCAGGATGTGCCCATAGAAAAGAGTCTCATCAGAAGTGAAGAGAGTCAGGAAAATCATTTACTTTGGACAGTAATTTTGTAATAGTGTATCTGATCTACTTAAACTTCTCCAATCTCCTCTGACATCCTGGATTCCTGAATCAATAAGTTCTTATCAAAGGCAGAGAGTTCCAGCTGAGACTTATTTCTGTCCCATGTTCCTCTTTCACACATAGTTCTTGGGTATATAGTCAAATCTAATCATTTCATAGAATCATAAAATGGTTCAGGTTGGAAGGGGTCTTAAAGATCATCACCTTAAAGATCAAACCCACTTCCAAGGGCAGGGTCACCTTCTACTAGAGTAGGTTGCTGAAAGCCCCCTCCAACCTGGCTTTGAACGCTTCCAAGAATGGGACATCCACAAAAATTATGTCTCAAGAAAAAACTCAGGATATGACTACCTACCAGCAAGTTGCTGTGAAGTTAATAAGGCAATGTGTTAATGCATTTTGCTAATGTTTAAATGTGCTTAAAAAAAAAAAGAATGTCTGTCATTTCTGTCATTTGTAAGAGAATGCAATATTGATTAATTAATACCAAGACATGATGTAAAATATCCATCCATATAAATACTTCAACAGAAAGAAGTATTTATTTGATTTTATGGGAAAATATATTTCTTCTACCATAAAGCCAAGAAATTATTCCTGTTAAGCAAACACTTAAAACAACATTTAGAACTGATTACATCTTACACTGAAATCTCATTTCAGAAAACTTCTGGAGTTTTCTTGCATTTAAGAAATGGAAGTTTATTACTCAGAGAAATAATTAGGGCAAGAATAGAATATCTCAAAAGCTACTTGTTATAAATGACTGGCCAACAGACATCACTGCAGTGAGGTCCTGGATTTATCAACAGCCACCGTGCTACATTCTTATTTACGCTTTTGATTTGCTAGACCGTATAGGGTATATCTTCTTGTAGAAAGTTCTGATCCACTCCCTAGTCACACTGTTAAGACTCTTTGTTGAATTATGGATGTGTAAGCAGTGGTACAACAAGGTCAAAGGCTGATCCAATAACTGAGTAGTAAAACCTGTTAACCTGATTAACAGGAAAGCCAGGCTGTTCAGATCTTAACAGACCCTTCACTCTAAAATTGTGAAAGCCAACTCTGTGACCTTCCAGGTCGTGAGAGGAGAGTATTCAAGAAATTATCAAAATGCGAATACATACAATACACTTCTTGCTAAGGATCCTTGAGGGAGTTTCTGCTGTGTTTTTGCATTATAAGGGCAGTGCAGAAAGACTAAGCAAAGTTCAAAATAAGGTGCATGTGATTGTAAAAGCTGATGAATGGGAGAAATATAAAGTAATTTTGTAATGATCTAGCTAATGAATTTTCTCTGGGCTATCATAAAACTTTGTACTTGATGTATGAATAAAGATTTGCTTAATTTATGTGTAGGTACATTTACTGAAATATGTTTCTTATTGTTACGCAAAGAAAAGAGGTCATAATACATAAACTTACATTGATCCCTAAGAAATTTAGACACATTATTGCAATGCCTGAGTTTCTGTATAATATATGGTTCAAGAAAGTAATAAAGCCAAATATAAAAAAAAACTCTTCATGCTGAATTTTCTCTCACCATCTCCAGGTATGAGCATCAGCATAGTTGAATACCAACATTCCATCTGATTATCTGAGTGTTCTGGTTTCCTTATGTGTCCGTATGATCTTGTGTTTATTTGAGTCAATTAGCTAAAGAAGGTACCCAGTCATCCTGATTACTGCCAAGATAAATCAATTTCTAGAGCTTATTTCCAAGTCCTGGTTATGTTAATGTAGTTCTCTTCAAACTCTCAAAGCGTAGTAATACTGGATTACTTAGTTTCTGCTTATCACAGGAACTTGACTTATCTTTCTTTCTTTGAATAGTTGAAAATCAAATCACCTAAAGCAAGCTGATTCCAGTCATATTCCTATTTATAGACTTATTTTCATTCATTTACCATTAATTAAAGATGAGAAAAACCTAGAAACCAGCAGTTGTGTCTGCATTAAAAAGCAGACTTTGCTGGTTTATTGGCAAATAGTCTGCTTGTCAGATTACATGATTAACCTCCAGCAGCAGGGTTTAGTCTTTGGTGCCAAACATTCCTATAAACAAATACAGACACTTCTTGTGGATCACAGGATTTAAAGATCATGCTGGTCTGGGCAGCCTGCTGCCCCTGGCATGTGTGACCAGAGCATAGAGTGCACAGGAATAGATTTCAGTGCTTACCATTGTCGAGTCAGAAAACAGAGCTCATCCAGAGCAAAGGCTTTAAGGTAAGGGAGCTACTGAACACTTTTTCAAATATTTTCTAAGCTCTTCAAGTTGAATTACAGTTCATCAGTTCAAGGAAGGAGAGTGATGAGAAAAGAATATGTGAATACTATCGAATTGCAGCCTGTCAGTTGTTCCCCGGATCTATTTAAGCACCACTTCAGTATCTAAGACATGCAAATAGAAGGTCACTGTGGGTAATCTGGCCTTCAGCTTTCTCCTCTTCACTGTTAATATCTTTCTTGGGCTTTTCCCTCTTGAGCTGCTGAAGCCCAGCTGAGAAGACCAGTCTTGAAAGAGAGCAGTCATGTTTCTATAATTGGCAGGAATCAATTCAACAGGCTTAAAGCCTTTGCTCAGAAGGTTTGACCCAAATATGGACTTCAAAGAGGGTTCTCTAGCTTCCTAATCATCCAAATTCCAGATTATCCAAAGGTTTCAGGTGTTGTCTGTGTGTGATAGCTGTATAATTAAGGTTATACTGAACCACTGAGAAAAGCCAGGAACTCATTCTTTGATGTATAAAAGAGAACAGAGGTCTAAACCCTCATTTGTCTCAATAAATGGTACTGCAAATGCAAATTTAAAGCTTGGTGAGTCTATCAGGAGGAGACATTTTCAGTACTTATAGTATTTTATTTATGGAGGGCATGTTAATGTTGTGCCTTATTATTGCTCTATGCTTATGTTTAGTAGGAAATAGTGAGTTAATCTCCTTTTTAAAGTCTTAACTGCTGGTTTTATATCATTACCCTTTCCAGTCATTAAAATTAATAGGTTTTGAAATGTCTAGTTTGCTTTTTTTTTTTTTTTTAAACTATGTGGAGACTTTTTTCTAGTTAAAGATATTCACAACTGCCTGGGGCTCTGAAGGGCCTCAATGATGATCAAGGTCTGCTGGTGAGGTCCAGTGAAGAGGACAATCCTTTGTGCTGGAAAGCTGTAGATCTGTTCATATTGGCAGGACTGATTTTCTTTCACATTTTGTGTCATACACCCTTTTAACTCATTCTGAAGCTGTGCAGGATGCAGGTGTTATTATTGTTATGCTAATATTCTTACCATCAGTCATATTTCATCTCACATCATATGTTCTTATGTGTGTTAGTGAGAATATCTCTTTCCTTCCATGGATGGGGAAAATCTGGAGTGTGGGAGTTTGTAAGAACACAGAAATGGCTGTCCAGGATCAGACCAAAGGACCATGCCTGAGCCATGTCCTGAGCATGATTACAAAATTCTCCCTTCCTTGGGGCAGGGCATTAGAGAAGAACTGAATACAGAATATATTTTTGGGAAAACTTGAGTCTGATTAATTTCTCTGTCCCCTTCTCTCATACTCCTCCAGCAACTGGGGCTTTTATTTTATTGATGATAGAGGATTCTGATTTTTGCAAAGTTTTTCAGAAAAAAAATGCAAAGATTTTTTTCCCACAAATCATTGCCATGTCAATATCTTTGCACGGATAGCATAATATGTAGAGTAGAATAGAATAGAATAGAATAGAATAGAATAGAATAGAATAGAATAGAATAGAATAGAATAGAATAGAATAGAATAGAATAGAATAGAATAGAATAGAATAGAATAGAATAGAATAGAATAGGAATAGAATAGAATAGTCATGCACTTATACAGCATATTAGAAAGAAAACAAGAGAGGCATTAGCAGATGCCTAAGAAGAGTAAGAAGCACAGACATACAAGAGTTTCCATCTACTCCTTTCATGGCCCTTACCTGTTTTCAGCTCTTGGACTGCATTTGCCTGATGGGGTTTCTGTGTGTTTAAACCTTCAAATTTCTCTTCCGTTAACTTGTTCAGTCTCTCCCGAGCTCCTGTAAACTTTAAGCATCTGCAACATCTTCTGACTACCCAAAACATGCCCTTCGTCTTCCTTTTGCTAGTTTGAACTTAACTGCTAGTATCAGTTCAGTTCAGTTGTTTAGTATTTTTGCATTCCTCTTGCAAAATACTTCATAAATTATTTTGGCCTTCACCTATTGTAAAAAGTGATACTGTAGAGCTGAAGATCTCCATTTATTGGTTCTAGTTTAAAAAACGATTGATGAAAATAGGATTTATGCTTATATATAAAGGTCAGTATATGCATTAGGGCTGTCTTGAAGTGAGAATTTTAAATGTCCTAATTACTTTATTTTTTTACGTTGCATTGATGATACAGGTCTGAAGTTATGTGCTGACCATTTAACATTTTCTTTCAGCTTGGTTTGGAAAAGACATGGCAAATGAATATGTCCTGTGTGGTGGAATGTCCTGTGAACTGTCAACTTTCTGACTGGTCCCCTTGGTCTGAGTGCTCTCAAACATGTGGCCTTACAGGTCTGTACATACTTCTGGTATATTTTAAAGACGGAGTTCTCTTTTTTTTTTTTTTTCTTTAATAGAAGTAATAATACCTCTCTTTGCAGAACTAAAAAATGTAGCTAGATAGGGAGAGTTGCAGGGATGTAAATCAGCCTTATTCGTGGAAATAATACGCTTGAGTGAGACTGTGCTCACTGAAAATAATGAGAATTTGGTCCAAATATTTTCTGATTCCAGGAAAAAAAAGTGAGATATGATGAATGATATATTGAGATAAAAGTAAACATTTATTTGAATATTTATTTTACAGCTGGTGGGGAGAAGAAGAGGAGGGAGGGATTTTCTCCTAAATTTCATTATTAGTGGTGAGTTTAGACAACTGAAATTTTTTCAAAAACAAATTGGAAGTATCTGGTATTTTTTCAGTTAGTTATAGCCATGTAATAAGTCAAATAACCACAAATCTTAACTGCTTTTGTGCACCCATACAAATATCCATCTAGCTGAGGAAGAATTTTGTGTGTAAGAAGTCTGCTCCTTGCTGTTCTTTGGAGTTTTTTCTCCAGTACTTTTCAAGAAAATTTTTTTTTCTCCTGTAACATCTCAGTTGGAGCAGCTGTGAATTCAAGAATGATGAGGCTCCACTTGGCAAACATCTTTCTAGCTGTCTGCAGTGAGCACAGCTGTCTGGGAGATTGATATTGTTCTGCTTATGCATGGTGGCTTGTGTAGCTTGCTCTCAGAAAAAGATTCATGTCATTATCATTAGAGCACTCAATTGTGAATTCATGAGATTGAAATGTGGAATTAAAGATGAATTCTTTTGGCTGGCTAACGTTAGGTGTTATATAGGTAAATCTTTGTAACGCCTTAGTTTATTATAAGCCTCACTTTGCAAATTTAAATAAATACATATTTTTTCAGACTTGGCTGTTATATTTATCTATATATATAACCCCAGCTGTGTTGATTTTGTGGAAATCTTTGTGAGGTGACAACTCTAGACCAGCCATTTGACCACTCCTTCTGACACGGAGGGAAATTTTTGGTTATATCATACGAACTCTCTGTAATGAAGCATAATGATCTTATGTTTACTGCAAGATGAAAGGAGAAAGAATTGCAAAAATGGATAAAAATCTCTTCCTCTTTCAGTTTATATAAGTATTTTAATTAGAACCTGTATCTCAATGAAGTTGGGTAACATATGTAACATGGTTGAAGAGGAAATAATTATATTATATTTTAATTTTCTTTGGGCCTGAGTGAAGAATCTTCCATCTCCTCCAAAATCTACATGTAATGTTTTCCAACAGACAGTGACAGAAATTTGCAGGTTCTTGTTTGCTGGAATCAGACAATTATGGGACACATGTTTCTGTGTTAACTTAGGGAAGAACAAAACATGCTGGCCTCTTCTAGCAGCAAACTCCAGATGAGGAGCAGGAATCTCCACTGAAATGCCACAAACATGTTGTCACATTCATAAAGAATATTTTTCTGCAGACTTCAGAACTAGAAAATTACTGCTTTTGTTTGCTTTTAGTCAGACATCCTCCTGCACTTCTTACACGGATGCCAAGATGGTTTTTGCTTTTTTCTTCTATATACCTTTTACACAGTTCTGTGTATCTACAAGTATTAACATGCATGCTTGTAATTCTTTAAGTCTGATAACTTAGCATAGTTTCAATATCCTGTATAGGCAGAATAACTGCTGCCTTTTTCCCAACCTGGAAATGAAACTTGAGATAGTTTTAGTATAGAAGGTAATATAAAGGTGGATCTTTATTTGGAGGCCTCCGGGGCAGTTATGGAAGTGTCCACAAAAGCCCCTGGAGGCCTCCAAATAAAGATCCACCTTTATATTACCTTCTATACTAAAACTATCTCGAGTTTCATTTCCAGGTTGGGAAAAAGGCAACAACGCTACAAAGAAATGACAGAGTATAAAGTGTCTGACTAGGAAAATATGAATCCACACAACAGACAAGAGCCAACAGATCTGCTTTACAATCCAATTTGTCAAATTTGGAAAAAATTACTTTATTCAAACACCACACTTTTCAGCAAAATAGAACCATCTTGAGGAATAAATCAGTCTAACCACTTTGTTGTTAGTTATATTGCTGTTTTTTGTTACAGGAAAAATGATCAGAAGAAGGACCATAAATCAGCCATTTCAGGGTGATGGGAGACCTTGTCCTTCTCAGATGGAGCAATTCAAACCCTGTCCAGTAAAACCTTGTTATCGATGGCAATATGGTCAATGGTCTGCCTGCAAAGTAGAGGTAAAAACCATGTGGGACTTTGAAGTTATGGAATGTGTGGATTCGGGCATATTTGTGATATGCCTGGATACCTCCTTCACAACACTATAAATAATTTGCTTCCACCTCTCTTAAACAGAAGCTAAAGTTTGAATTTTTTCTTAGATTTCATATTTGTCAATGGATGCAACAGTGTCCTACAGATAAGCAAAGTATAAATGTAAATTTTGGTACCTCAGCAACATCTTTGCTAATGATTTAAATCCTTCTATTGTAGAAGAATATCAGCAGAAATATATTTACATATTAGAAGATATCTTCACTTGGCATACTGCTGTGGTTGCAATTCAAAGGCATAGTTAGCTCCATAATTTAAGAAACAAGTAACAATGACCAGAAATTTTGGGTTGGATTTTTTTTGTTTGTTTGTTTGTTTCAGAAGTAATGAACCATGTCTTCTCTTTTTTGTCTTCTTTTTCTCCTTATTCGAATGAATAAGTAGTTAAGCAAAAATGAGATAGAGTGACGTGAAACTGAAATCTAGTCTTTTGACACTTTCTTCTGTCCAGTATCAATCAATATATGTTCTTCTTCCATAGGATGCTCAATGTGGAGAGGGAACACGAGTGAGGAACATTTCCTGTGTGGTTTATGATGGATCCATTGAAGATGTTGGCAAAGTAGTAGATGAGGAATTCTGTGGAGAAATAGAGCCTATTATAGATGGTGATAAGAAGATAATACTTGAGGAAACCTGCACTTTCCCTTGTCCAGGTAACAAAGCTGTTCAAATAAATGTTGCATTTCAAGTTTGGTTGGGTGTCATTACAGCTGTTAGTGCCTAGCATTAGCCACAGGCAATTAAATCTTTTACATCTGCTTTACTGATTGGATTCATCCATCAAATGACCAACGGAGTTACTTTCTAGGAGTGGCTTCATGACAATAACTCAATTAGAAAAAATACTAGATTTTAAATTTACAAAAGACATGGTCTCTGTCACAGATTGTATCTAAGATGAATATATTTTTTCATAAAATCTATTGAAATAAAACCTGTGCTTAACTCTATAAGAAAGAATGTTGGTTTACAGCTAAATATTAGTATTAAATGTGTGGGTTGCCTAACGATTTTATTAATGCTTTTACCAGTGGCTAAAAACTTGATGCCTTTTATGGGTGTCTAAGGAAGTCAAGCTAAGGAATCTTATTTTTTTTTCTTTAAATGTTCTATTCCAAATGAAACTAAAGTTTTGGTCTCTGAGAAAACATGAGTGCCTCTGTTTAACTCTCTGCATGTGACATGCACTATCATTGCCTTTGTGAACTGAATCTAAGGGAGCTGTTATTAATTATCAGGTCCATGATGCTTATACAAAGAAATTTTAAGAGCATATAAGAGCTGTTTAATTTCCAGTAAAACCCCTCCAGTTCATTCCAAACACGTGTAGAATTTGAGGTATACTGCTGTTGTTCAGTAGTCATTAATGATGTACCTTCAGAAGAAATGATAAACTCCTTCATTTGTAATGTAGCTATCATTTCATACCAGTACTCTTATTTTTGTTCTCTTGAAACTCTCCTCTTTACCAGAAATTATTTCCCAGTTTATTTCAGATTGGACTGAAGGTAAATTTGTCTCAATAAATAGTAATTATTAAAAAATGGAGATATTTCCATCACTGCTTTGTACATAGCATTCCAACTGCATGATTTTCATGTATTTCTACTTCTTAAATAGAAATTGGAAGAATACAAAGTCTCTAGTTATGTTTTCATATTAGTGAATTTTCTAAAAAATTATAACTGCTTACTGATCGCTTTAAAAATTTTGCTGAGCAGCGACCTGTTCTTCAACAACCTCACATTTAGCCAGCAAGAATAACTGCCCTGTGGGGATGTGCTAATGATATGCTCCAACTAATGTTTCCAAAAATCACTACTTGTTTTCCTATTATGTATACATCAGTTCATCAATTATTCATTTCTTTGCATGCTTTCCTAAGGTTGGCAAATAAAATTCCTTCATTAATCAGGCATCTGGTCAACACAGTACTGATTATATCTGTCATCAGTATAATACAAGGTAGCATGAATTTTTAATGGCTTTCTCACTAAAATAATGAGAACTAAGAGGTTTATTTATGAGTCTGTGCACAGTCTAGTCCCATTTTCAACTGCAGTTTTAACAAAATGATTTTTTTGCGTTGTGCCTCAGATCTTCCTTAAATGTTTTTTAGCTGATTGTGTTAATTAGTGGCATTAATATAATTTTATTTTTCAGTTTTACACTATAGAATGCTACAGATCTATTATCCTAACATGAAATAGCAAGTGCAGACATTTTAATCACGTTTCCATTTCCCTTTCCTGCAAAGAATGTTCCATCAGTTGCTCCTATGTCTGTTTAGAGACAATCTACATGGGGATAAGAAATAATTAATCTTTTTAATACTAGGCAATGTTTTCTAAGCTCAAAGAAGAATTGAAAATATATATGTAAATTTAGCATAAGGCATACAGTGCACAACATCTTAAAATGTACAAAAATCCAGACATTAGGTGGAGCATGACAAAGAGATACATAATGAGAGTGATCTTATGGGAATGCTACAAGAAACTACAACTGCTTTAGAATAAATAGACCCTCGTATAATCTTTTTATAAAATTTTCTGTGACATAGACTTTTAGATAGTATCAAAATGTTATCTTCTCTTAACTGTGAGTCAAGTTTAAAAAGCGGAATTAAAGGAACTAAAAAGAAGGAAAATTATGAAACTGTATTTGGAGATTTTTTTTAAAGACATATTCAGTGCAAAAAACTCTTCACATACAGTGATCATTCATGTTTTAAAACTGCTTTTTGACAGGGGACTGTTACTTGAGAGAGTGGTCAGAATGGAGCCGTTGCCAGCTAACCTGTGTTAATGGTGAGGATCTTGGTTTTGGAGGAATACAAGTCCGATCTCGAGCAGTGATAATTCAGGATTTAGAGAATCAGCATCTCTGTCCAGAGCAGGCTTTGGAAACAAGACCATGCAATGGTAAGCACCAAAATATACGTAAAGCTTGTTCCTGTAAGAAAAAAATACAGAACAACCATAATTTTGGTTTTTTTCTATTTATGGTCTCAATTTTAGGCAAATGCGAACTTGATAGACAGAAATGCACTTAAATTGTTGTTTTCCATATATCAGCTGTAAACAGAAAAACTTTCAAGTGGTAACTCTCATATGTTACCCCTTTGGAATTATTCTTTTCTAATAATGATGTTTCTTTTTGTATGGGACAAACAGTTTCCTTATCTGCTTAGTAACATTAATAAAAAGAAATCTCTGAATTTTGAGTCATAACCATATTTAGACTTCTCTTTACCCTTTGAATTGTTAATTGCATGACAATGTCATTAAAATGTCTTAGCCATGCTTACCACTGGTAGTAGTCAAAATATCTAAGAAAAGTACAGATATTTTTTGTCCATTAAGAGGCCAGATCAGACAAAAAGGAATTTTATAATAGAGAGCTAAGGTGCAGAAGGACTTAATAATTCATCCCAGACCATACAAGATGTGCACAGAAGGGCTGAGACGTGAAGCCAGATGCAGCCCTGACCACTTCACCAAGCACTGGAGCCCTGATTGAAGCTCAGTGTTACCAGGAAAGGAACCTGATTCCTAAATGACTTTTGCACAACAGATGGGTCACAACCATTATGAGGTTATTGGAAACATTTTTTTTGCCCATTGACTGCATTAAGCTTGCACATAATCATAGTGTCTAGGACACATCTGGTCTATTCTCTATATGTCCAGTAAGTGCAGGGGACCCTGGGAGCTCCACAAGTGCAGTGCACCCTTCTAAGTTGCTGGATGAAGGAGAAAGGGGCTTGCTTAACTGTACAAGCCATTAAACATAATGAGCGTGGCCACAAAATGAGTATGGTCTGCTGATGAGTGTGGCTGCTGCCCATGATAGTCTAAAACCTTGTCATCAAATTTCTTGAAATGTGAATGTTCTCTGTGCAGATGGCCAGTGCTATGAGTACAAGTGGATGGCTAGCCCATGGAAGGGATCTTCTCGGACTGTGTGGTGCCAAAGGTCAGATGGTTTAAATGTCACAGGTAACTCCTCTTTTTATATACACAAAGCCTGGAAAACAGGTGGATAATATGTTTTCCCAGCAAAATGAAAAAAAAAATTTTAAAAGGATCTGCTAGAAATACTCCCTGATGTATGAATCAAAATCATAATTTTTTTGCATATTAAAGACGTGGTTTCTTTTGTAGAATTATGCAGCATGTAATGCTAAAAGTAAATTTAAATATTATCTTCTGTAGTGGACCTGAAATGTTTTACATTGTATATGTTTGAGGGTTTTTTTGCTGTACACATATTTACACTTCTTAATTTAGGGTTTCAAATTTCAAGCCCTATGAGAAATAAAACTTTTATGTATTACAGATCATTTCAGTGCCTATACAAAGGCAGAGAAAGTTGCAGAGCTTGATAATATCATCCATGTATGATACATCTCCTTAAAGTTACAAAATATAAAATTTTAATAAATTTGCTAATATAAGTTTATTTCTTTACTTCAGTGTCATAACTCTATATCAGGATATGTCAGTGCACTGCTATGGGATGTAGTGACTTTTTGTGCAGGCCACAGCACAAAAAACATGAATTAAGAATAACTGAGATCTTAGAAGAAAATCTTCATATGAATCTGTTCATAAGGATTTGCATATTGGAAACAGGGATTCATTTAAGCTAAGAGTTATGCATTTATTTAAATAAATTTTATATCATACCAAGTGATAGTAAAAGAATCCCAGAGACTGTAAACACATCCTCAATGCCAGCCACTGTCAGGTCAGTCACAGGAGGGGAGCTGTTATTCATATATTGCCACCACAATAGTTCTTGATGATGGAGTTCACCACTACTCTCTGTTGTAACAGTAGAAATTAAATATTTATATTATTTTTACAAGGTGTTGAAATAGCTCAAAGTCTCTTACAAATCTTACCTTGTGGTGTAGGACTATTTAAACACATCTTGCTCACAAAAAATGCAACAGGGCATTATTTATATACCTTGATTACTTCCTGCTTAACTAAGATGTTTCTATGGTAAGTAACCCTCTAAGGAAGAATTTGTACTGAGACTAATACAGGATATCATCTATGAAAAGTCCCATAGGATTTGAAATAAAGACCATCTGGAGATTATGGCTCTGAGATGTTAAAATCAGAATGTATTAATAAATCACAGTCACTTAGATGTAAATAATAATTTCTTCTGATGTGACTGAATACAGCTGTGTGATAAATTCTAGGAAAGACAAATGTATGGCTATGTGTTGTTGGCAGATTTTTCATAATGGGACTTCCAAGGCATACAAACCTCAGACCTATATTGTCTCTTTTTTTTCAAAGTTTGTTTGTATGTGGCTTTAAAGCTGTGGTAACTTTCTGATTTGAAATTAAGACTAATGGAATATTCCAGAACATGCAATCCCCAGTCTCTGTGCAATGTAAAACTATATTTTCCATTTGTTTCTGATAAATGTAAAACTATAGTTTTCATGGTGTTTATGATAGTTTTCAAACACAGGACTTAAATATAATATTCTGTGGGAACTTTTCTACATTAAATATACAGTAGTAAACTAGATTTTAATTTACATTTGTATACATCTTTTGAAAGGGTTGTGTATAAACAACAGTATTTAAGAGCTCATACATGTGATAGCTGCACATACATGATTGATTTAAATTGAGATTACCTATTTTGATTCAGAAGCAACCCATATCTCTCATTACTGTGTCTTGTCTGCCTTTTCCTGCACATTTGGCTGTAACATAGTGTATTTTAATGGAGACATTATTAAATAATTATTGTGAGTTCCGTTGGCATTTTAAGGTCTTTATCTATTTACTTACTTGCATAATATCATCGTGCTGAGAAGTTCTTCTTTACTTGAAGGTGTTATTTCCCATGGGCGATGAGGCAACTCTTTCCTTCTCCAGCTTCCTTGGATGACTGATATTTTATTACATAGATTCGCACAGGCATGTGATTTGTATGCTAGGATGTATGATTTTCTTTTCTGGGGGTGGGGAGAACTTCTGGCAACCAGCAGGGTTTTCTTTGTTCTTCACCAGCCATCCCGTTAACACTTGGATCTATGTAACCACATCTAACTGCATCTGCTATGGTTGTGACCAACCTCAGCTATCAGGATTTCATCATCATATCACACCAGTATAAAAAGGGTATTAATTTGAGAGATGCAAGTTAAGTTGTCCTGTAGAAGTATAAATTTTAAACAATGTGATGCATATCTTTCTTCTATGAGCTAAAAGGAAACACAGGTAAATTCAAACTGAAACTGAATGAATTTTAAATTCATTCTGGCTGAAATGATAGTGAAAGCCTGATTGTGTGTATTGATCCATAACAATAACTGCACTATATATAAAACTATAGAAATGAAAATTAGGTCTGAAGAAAAAGAGAAAAGACTGAAACCCACATTATCATCAGTATTGTAACATTCAGTACATGCATTACTGATAAATCTGCTTTCCTTTCATAATATCTTAGACTAACATGAAGCCTTGATTCATAAAGGCAAGCTATAACATGTGTAAAAGTGACCCAGTAGCAGCAGAAAACAGGTATCCTTTCATAAACAGTAAATTGTTCTCAGTTCAACAGGAAATGATATAAATAAAAAATATGCTTTTATTTCTATTGTGGCCACAGTTTTAATATGTAAGTGATAAGAAGGGCCCTAGAGAATTAAATCTGTTCCCTCAAGTACAACAAAACATTTAAATTGGTTTTTTAAGCAATCCACCAAAGGAACAGAGGGGAAAACAAAAGGCTCCATTGCCAAATATTAGTTCTCTAAAATACACATGAAATTAAATACATTTCCTGTATCCTTACTCTACGTATAAGAAAATACTTGATTCCAATTATCCTTCATCTTGGAATAAATGGACTCTTACATTCAAATTAGCAATAAGATTGTCATCCATGATATACTGCAGCAAGTAATGACATCAGTAATTTCATCAGTGGTGAGGTATTACCATGTGAAAATATGATTTTCTGTCCTACAGGGGGCTGTTTAGTGATGCGCCAACCAGATGCTGACAGGTCATGTAACCCACCGTGCAGCCAACCCCACGCTTACTGCAGTGAGGTATGTGGTACTGCATTGGGAGCATAGAACACCCCCAGGAGGGCTTCACACACATCTATTACAAAGATTATGCCAACAGAAAGTATTTTCAGAGATTTTGCTAGTCACTAATTTGTTAAAATCCACCTCCCACAATTTTCTACCCTTCAATTAAATGTTAAATAATCTCTATTGATATGGTATGAACTTGCGTAAAAATACATGAAGAGGTACTCTCCAGGCTAGCACTCATCAAAACAGTCTTCTCTTCCAGTCCTTCATGTTGTTATGCCTTATAGCTCACAGAGAACCTTGTTTTTCTGCTACACGGTGTAAAACACTTGTTCCCTACAGACTAGAACGTGCAGTTGTGACGACGGATACACTGAAGTTATGTCCTCTGATGGCACGCTCGAACAGTGCACTCTCATCCCAGTGGTGGTGATCCCCACCATGGAGGACAAAAAGGGAGATGTGAAAACCAGTCGAGCTGTGAACCCTACCCAGCCCTCCAGTAACCAGTCAGGACGAGGAAGGACCTGGTTTCTACAGCCTTTTGGGCCAGGTGAAGTCATGCAATGAGCAGTTCTTAGTGCTAAGTACTGCTCCAGGGTCTGGCATTTACATTTTTGTGATGCCTAAGAAGACAACAAAAATGCTTAAGAGTTCATTTAAGAAGGCAGGCATCTACTGTCACTGAAAACAAAAGAAGAGACATAAGTAAACCCCTAGCCCTCTCACTACTCCATCAATATATTTAGAGAAATCTTATATTGCAGATTTCCTTTAAACCATTCTGCCTGTTAAAATTCACAGAAGCCATTTGAAATGTGATTTTAGAAGGGAGTTTGCCGCAAAGGTGCAAGCTACTATATTAAATTATGGAGTTTCAACCAATAATTCCATTGACAGAGGAATGAAAAGGTAGCACTGAAGACTGCAAAGAGTAAAAGCTTCTTAAAATTTGCAGCCATAGCATAAATTGTAGGAAAATAATCGGCATAGGTATGCTAATGCTTTTCTGACATATCCATATGTAAACTAATTCGTGTTAGTCAAATGCTAACCATATTATTGATATTTAACATAGACATGCTCTAAGTCTCTACGAGCAGTATTTGCTTTTATGATGGACTATATTTTTAGAGCTGAGCAAAGACTTATGTGCAAGAGTGGCATAAAATACAAAAGAGATATTTCAGAAAAAAATACTTCATAAAGTCCATCATGTAATCAGACATCAGTAAATATTTCCTAGTGCTATTGAATAATTAGATAAAACTTTAATTAACAAGATACTTTCACATAAAGAGATATGTTGCTTGCCCAAATTGTTATTAATATGGAAGACAGCAATTGGTTATCATCTTAAATGTCTCTTAAATCACATAGGGCTAAATATACTATTTGTGTATTAGGGTGGTCGTTTATTTCTGAAGGGTTTTTGGTTGTTTTTAATTGCAAGATTGAAAGCACTATCTTTACATGCATAATTCATAAGATGTTTCAAGTTGAGATTTATAACTATATTTCTAATAAGAAGATTAAATAATGTTTGGGTTAGAAATTAGAAATATTTATGTTAGATCCCATTAGTCCTACTAGTATTTACTATTATTTGTACTTTGATATTATATTTGATACCTGCAATAAAATGATCTTTACTCCAAGTAACAACAATAAAAAATAGAAAATTAAAAACTTTTCTGGTCCTCTTTTAAAAAACAGCATCTCACCAAATATGTAAACATTTCCTCATTTTAGCTAAGTCCTCCTGAAAATGGCAGAGGGTGTGTTGTAGCAGCCAGAGTGACAACAATAAGCAAATATCAGACAGTCACCTTCAACAGTTTAGGAATGTGGATGATCATGTGAGGTCAGGGATGGTTTTGGAGCAAGGTACAGTTGAGAAACTTCATGAAAACTCACCAATTTTATGTAATTCGAGGTAGGAAGGAGACATAACTCAATTAAGATATTCCCAAACATACTCAATAGAACTAATGCTTTATGCAGCGAAGTTATGAGCAAGTGTGAGAGAAAGTGAACATTTTCCAATCGACATGAGATTTAGGCTTGATTGTTTTGTTTCAGGATTGGATATCTGTTGAAAAGGTTTGGACTTACTCTGGCATGATTATTCCTTTCCTCACAGTTTCTAAGTCTAGATTTAAAATAGTTCTTTCATTTTCTTCCACAAATTACATTGCAGTTCCAGAAAGGAAGGTATTAAAACTGTCCTCTTCAGTTGTCTGGGCTGAGGTATTACCACAAACAGATGAGTATGAGATGCCAATTTCCTTGTATATTTAGAAATAATCTGTCCAGTGGAAATTCAGAAAGCCTGAGTTAGATGTCAGTAGTTGCATAACAGAAATGACCTCATTAACAAGGTTCCTTGCTTTGACAAAAACAAATAAATCCATATACAAGGTATTGCCAGTCTTTTTCCCAAGGAGATATTATTCTTTTAAAAGAATCCAATCGAAAAAAACCTAAACCTCTTATATTTACCAATGGAAATAAACCAAGGAGAGAGGAAACTAACCTATTTAGCAGTAGTAAAGTCTGAATTCCCTTCATTGATATTATCATATCATAGGCTATGTCAGGTCAAATCTACTGTTCCATTAATCTTTAATGGATCAGTTATTTCAGTTATGTCAGTTATTATCAATTATAATGTTTCATTAGGTTGATTAAGGTAATGAAGGTAAAATGTTTTGATATTGATTAGTCTTGAACAACTTGTCCATGTGACTGCAAGACTTTGCATTGCTACAGACCAGAAAGCCTGAGCTTAACTGCATAGCAATGGAGAGCACTAGTGTGTGACCGAGCAAATTTAGTCTAACTTCTGTTATTATTATTGTGGAAATGGAAACCACATTGATGATGTCTTTTGGTTCTACAGAGCTAATGACAAGCACTCTGGTCAGAAAAATTTTATCTGTATTTGTGCATGTCGAAAATATACACAGCTTCATGAAATAAAACTTGTACCATTTGTAAATGAAATAATTCAATTTTATAATGAAGATTTTTTTTTATTGTCAAGGAGATGTAACAAGGCTAGCTAACCTCCTGGAAAACAATGCTTGTGAAAAGCCATTTAGAAATTTGAAAAATGAGTTGGATAAAAGTAGTGAGTCAAAAAGCAGGCACTCGCCCTTAGTTGTGACATGCTCGTTTGAGGGCAGAGCAAAACTCCACAGACAAAGCTACATCATTTTTCCTGGTAGACGTGGGTGCATCCGAGGCAAGGAGAGTGATATGTATGCCTGAGCCTGCAGGGACTTCATGTCCAAAATACAAACTGCACGGGCTGCATATAAATACAGTCCTTATTAACAACACATGGTTGTTTTATTTATGAGCATGGGTTATCTTTTTTTGTGTATTTGTATTCTGTGAGAAGTTATTTATAACAACAAAACTTGAATTTGGTAGGGAAAGAAATTTAAAAGGTATTACTTTATGCAGTAGTAAAAGTTGTGTATGTGCAGTTAAGGTATAGATGAAGTATAGCATGCTGAGGGTATTTAAAAACACAAAAGTAAATAGAAACAAGAATAAAAATAACAGGCATATTGTTTTACCAGAGCTACAATAGAAAGTGATGCCTAATGAGCACCAGGCTGATGCACTGCCCTGTGATCACACTGAGGGATTGCTCGCTACCAGAGGGCCCCAAGACTGAGTTTCTGGGTATCCCACCTGCTGCCTCTCCCCCAGATCTCAGCTCCATTTGAATTGCCCTGACTTGAACTGAAAAACAGAGCACAGAGAAGTCATTGCTCAGTTATTTAACAATATTTACTCTGATTAAACTGTAATTGCTAGCAAGGACATTTATTTTGGACTATTTAAGAATTTCTATGCTGTATCAGAACTAATAATTCAACAAGACTAACTCAAACACTGCTGACTAACGTTCATTCCTTTTAGATGGGAGGCTGAAGACCTGGGTTTATGGTGTAGCTGCTGGTGCATTTGTTTTACTCATCTTTATTGTTTCTATGATCTATCTAGCCTGGTGAGTTCTTTAATTATTTATAAAAAAACAGTCCTCTCACAGACTGTAATGCAAATGTTTACATCTGCTACTGTAGAAACTGTAGGCAGTTCTGTGAACTGCATTGTTTAGTTTCCCATGTCCTTTTGTCCAAACTCAGGTTAGCAGATTCTGGTTGTACTTTAGATGGTGGATAACCACATGCTCTTCTGAGGGTAGAAGAACTTACGAATATGGAGCAGCTTAGTGTACAGTTTATTTTTGCTCAGTTTATCTCGGTTGTTATGTACAGTGTGCAGAATAATTTTATGGTTTGTATCACAAAATGCTGAGAAAAATAGCAAGAAGGAAATTTAGTAACCAGGGGAATCATGTTTTTTATTTGACAAGATATAGAGATACACAACCAGAAAAATTCTGAAAACTTTCTCATCTTTTTAGTACATGAAATAATATTTTTTTTTTAACAAGTCACCTCTGAGAATGTGCTGCCTGAAGTTTTCTAGGTCCTGTTTGAGATTTCTGATCCAAATGACTGTACAGTTGAAAGGTGAGGAAAGTGTGGTCATATACATCAGGCTCTTGCCTGTACTGCATTAGGAGGTGTTTAGGGGGCTTCTGGGTATGTTTGCCATTCAATAAACTTTGCCCAAAACCTCACTTCTGTCTAGGTAATATAAAAATTCATTTGGGTTTTTGGTTTTGGTTTCTTTTGGTTGGTTGTTGTTTTGGGGGCGTTGGCATTTTTTTCAACAAAAAAGACATCTGTTAGCATTCAACTGCACTGCAGATTATTTGGACTGGAATCTGTGGCTACTGCAAGTCATTGTAACAAATGGTTTCATATAAAAGATTCAGATTTGAGCAGCCTAAGTGACATATCTGAGATAAGATTTTGGACAAGACTGAGGATGCACAGGCCTGATTTAAAGAAATGCTTATATTACACTCTAAAAGAAGACATGTACTAAAGCATGGATAAACATTCATTTTCCTTTGGCCTGGTAATTTTTGAAAACTATATCAAATAGACTGGAAATACTGCTGGATTAAAATGTAATTCAAGGCTAGACAAGGAATGTTATGGCTAACAACCATACCTCTGCTATTAATGATTGGTTTGATTGTAACATCTAGAATTAATTGTAATCATTCCAGCAAGTATAATGAGATAAAACCAATCAAAAGGTGGATCTTTCCTATGCAAACCCTTGATGTGTCAAGAGCAGTTTAAGATTTCGGTCACATAATTTAAAAGAACCTGATTGCAGCTTTGGTACATGACCAAATATTGCATGACAGGCTCTGAGTTCTTCTGAAAACTGAGTGATGTTGTAAGAGTACCTGCCAAGGATTTCATCAAGTCACGTCAGCACCACAACAGCTTGTTTCTGAACAACTGAGCTTTGAATTAGGTATTGCTTTGGGTTGCTAAAGAGATAATTACTGATCCCAGTGAAGGTTTTAGGCTTATATCTTTTATAAACAAACAACTGAATACATTATCAACATGCTTATCTTTCATTTAAGACTGAAATACAATTTTGTATATTATTAGTTGTTTGTTCTATTTACAAATTATCTTATTGTTTCAGCAAAAAGCCAAAGAAGCCCCAGAGAAGGCAGAACAACCGACTGAAACCTTTAACCTTGGCTTATGATGGAGATGCAGACATGTAAAATGCAACTTCTCATGGTGACAAATGGAATCTAAACTATAGGAATGAAATCAGAAGGTGTCCAAAGCCACAGGGATTTTCTATGGAGTGGATTAAGTGTTTTGACTTTTTCTTTTTTGTAACTGCGCCATAGATAAAGAAGGATGGATTTCATAATGCCTACTGATATTCAAGGTATTACTGCTTTACTTAGACCATCAGCACTGAGAAATCAGGCAGAATCACGTTAATAGACACTGCAGTTGGAGATCTGTCGCGTTTCCTCAGTCTTAGAACTGAGCATCACTTCTGCCTCCAGAATACTGTAGCTGACATAGTATTAACACTTGGAAGCCCCTGCATCATTAACCAAGTATAATCAGTACGCATGACGAGTTTGTACCAAGCTATGACTCTTTATATTCAAACATAACATATATACTCAGTTGAACCATATGTATTATTCTATCAGATTATATATGTGATGAAGAGCATTTTAGTGCTTAGTACAATATTAACTTTTAACTGGGATTAACCCACTGAGTAAGTTCAACAGTTTGCCAGTTGATGATAACTTGTGTTAACCTGCATTTCAGAGGGCAATGACTCACTTGCAAAATTCTGTCCTGTTACCACTCCAAAGTATAAAGGCCTCATGTGTACATCCAGAAAGGAGGCATTCTCAGATTCACTATTTTCTAGTGGTTGCAGTCTGGAAAAAAATACCTGCTGTAAATGTTACAATACGTTTCTACTTTCTCTAACTCAGACTGTTGCCTGCATCTTTTTTGCTACATGTAAGGCAAATTTTTGCACTATATTAGTGCAGCATGATATGCACTTAACTAGTATTGCCATAGAAACTGCCTCTTTTCAGAAAGGATAATGATGTATCTTGTGCAAGGAGTGTCAAGTAGACAGGTCTTGAATCCTGAAGAGAGTAGTGTTCGGTTTGGACTGTGACGGGATGGAATCGGCTACGACGTGTACTGTACACACCGTTCCTCATCACAGCAGCCATTTGTGCTCCACACCATGGCAGTAATACGAGTGTCTAGTTTCTTGCCCCATCTACCTGTACTGGTACAGATTGTCCTGCTGGTTTCTAATTGTACTTTGAAGGCTGTTTATGACTAGATTTTTTATATTTGTTAACTTTGTTAGAAAAAAAAGAAAAGAAAAAGTGGTTGCCCTGTAATCCTGAGTGACATACTTCTTGTCTAAAAAGGTGTTCTGATTGTTCAAGTAAAATAAAATGGTTTTGCTTTTTTCCCTTCTGTTAATGAGAGCTTTTTCACTGTAACTGGCAGTGCAATACTCAGAGACGTTTTGTCTTTTCTAATTAGGATAATTTGATAGACTCTTTTAATTATTCACTTAAATTCCTGAGTGTACTGGCAAGTAAACAGTAAGATCAATAGTTCTGCCATTTTAATGCTCATGACTTTTTTAAAAACTCTGGCAATATGAAAACTCACTGTTAGCCTCTTCCACGGCTTTATGGCATTTCAGTGTTACGCTTCCAACATGAAGCTCTTTGACTTGCCACTGTACATGTGACATGCCTGTTGCGGATGTGATCCATGACCTGAGAAGGGTTATTCTTCTCAAACGGCTTCTATGTGCAGCCTGAACATACAAGTGACTGTGCCACTACTAAGCAATACAAAACTTTATCAGGCAACGTCTCAAAAATACTTGTTATATAAAGTTCAATATTAGCTTCTCAGGTCTTTTTTATAACCTAAACCACTTCTGCCTACTCATCACTCTATTTACTCAAGAAGCACCAGTTTTTGCATACTGAATGAAACTAGCTTTTCAAACTTTGGCCCAGATCCACTGAAATCAATAACAAGACTCTCATGGACATCAGTGGGTAATATCAGTTCTTAAAATTACCTTTGTTCTATGTAGAATAATTCTTGAAACCTATGAGCATTTTGTGGATGTTCAAGAGAGATTATGGTCCCACTTTAACTTAGCTGACATATTACCAGTGTAGTGTTGCTGCATCAAGAAAATTACCTTCCTCCCACAGTGTAAGTATTCCCCAAATGGGAATGACAAGCAGAGGAACAATGATAACAATCTTTGGTACAGGTTTAATTTCTCATTTTATACCTTGATCCAGCTGCAGCTGATGAAGTTCCATGGCTCCCTGCCACAGCAGTGGTTCATTCATATATGCGTTTCAGGACCTCAGTCTTCAGTCTTACATCACTTTGTAAAGATCCATAGGAAAAATACAAATCTTAATTTTAATTTGCAACATTCTTGAGTAGAAAACAAGAAAAACCTGGTTGGTTCCTCTTTGTCAGACATACAAAATAAACCATGGAAAAACTATAAAGTATTAAAGAATGATAACTACATGTGGAGACAAATTTTAATAATGATTTCTGTTCTTTTAAAAGTGTGATTCTGTGTTGTCAAATAGTTTTGGACCAAGAGGACATTGAGGGAACAGGGTTTCTTTCATTGGCAATGAGTCATCTTTATTTATGACACTGGCTGGTCTTAGCAGGAGCTGTTGCCTGGTTCTTGCCTTGATGAATTTTATGTCCTAAATCTAAGCATTTAATAACTTGAAGTTAAAGGTTTGACATCTCCTTTTTCTTACCATATTAAATGGACAAACAAAGAGATAGGAGGGTTTTTTAAGTATGTTTGGCCTTTGCAATCCATGCAAGTATTTTAGTATGTGTTACATTTTATATCTGATCAGTGAATATCTGGTGCACATCTGCATCATACTAGTGCTGCATTTAAAATCTAGAGTGCATTTTTGTTATTATTTTTTCTACTAACAAAGTGCATGGAAATTTGAAGCCAGAATGGCTTCCCTCATTGTCAAGAAAAAAATACTAGGCTGTAAGGAGGGCTGAAATTTTATGTAAATCTAAAAGTTGCAAAGGTGATTAAGCCCTCTAACATTGAAACAGAAATAAATAATATGTGAATTATCAGTATAGAATGAAAAGCAATTTGCTTTAAAAATCAGAGTGCTTCTACAAATCCAGTGCCTAAAGCAGCCACTACTGTAGTTTATTAGTTTGTGAAAGTAATGTTTCCAGTGATCAAATAAACCATTCAGAAAATAGCAAAGTAGATATTTTCTTGTTGATGTGGTGGTTTATATTTTCCTTTTTAAAGCTGTAGTTTCTAGCTTACTGTGTCTGCTTTGAGTCCTGGAGCAGTTCCTTTTTGAAGCTTTGATGCAACTGCACAAGCTTGTTTATATTTGGTATAAAGTATCAATTTTGAAACCCCCTTCCTCCTGCCAAAATGTAATAAATTTTTTTTTTTCCCATCTTACAGTTTGAAGAGACCAATTTAAAAACTCTATGTGTAAATCACTGTAAAATATACCTTGAATTAAATGGAGATCTGTCTTTTTACCTCTATGTAAATTGTTAAGAGTTAAGAGTTTATTTTGCCTAACTTAATTTACTTGAATATTTATTTTGTAGAATGAGGAGGCAGCTGTCTGAGGAATGTTTACCTTTTTTTTTTTTTTGTTAATGTTAATTTGTAAATTGTGTAATGCATTTTTATTTTTTAAATTATGTATATTTCTTTTTTAATGCACAAAATGTTTACGTACAACTACTACTGCAAATTTGTGTATATTGTCACTAAGCTTCATTCAGTTAATACAGATGATGTGAAAATGTAACAAGTCTTACATTTTCACCTGGGTTATTTTTACATAACTGATGTATTGCTGACAATAAACATAAACACAAAATCATTTACTGTCTTTTTTTAATACATGTAGTATGCTATGCTGAGATAGAGTAACAATAAAATCAAGATCCCCAAAATATGACCACCTTTTAAATAGTGTCTTTTTTTTTCTGAAAGGCACTAGCAAACATATTCTTGTTATAAATTAGTCTTTCTCTTTTAAAAAAAAATACTTTCTGATGCTAGGGTAACAATCAAATCTGTTGCTACAGTCCTAGTTGACTTGTAAACTTGCAAAGCATATTTAATTGATTGATAAATATCCAATAAATGAAAACAATCAATGGTATTTAAAATATTCTTCCTTGCCATTTTTATATCAGAAAAAATGTTCTGTGGAGAATAAGGGTCAATCAAGATCTCACTAAAAGATGTGTTCGCCTCAAGTGAAGCTGAATTTGTCACTCTCCCTGTGCAAGAAGAAAGAGAAGTCACTTTGCATTTTTTCATAATTGCTCATATTCTATCCCTGTGCTCTCCAAAACTCAATTTTTTTCATGTCCAGTTCTACTGTGTAATTTATGCACCAGATCATGGGAGTTTGTCCTGTTTCAGTAGTTATTACCTCCCCAGTAAGCCTTCCAGGCTGACCTTTAAAAGATTTAAACACAATTTTGAGAGCAACCAACTGATTTTTGAGGCATTTCAGGATTTTCACAAGTAACTCCTACCTACATTTTCTCCTGCTGGAATCCACAGTAAAATCACAGAAGCATTGTTCTTGAATTCCCACCTACAAGTTGGTAGGAATTTTTAGATCATTTAAATGTGTTCAATATAAGCAAAATTTTATAACCAGTTAAAAAACATCTGGGAAGAGAAAATTTAAATTCTTATTTAAACTCTGCAGAAGAGAATTAGCTGTGGTATACTAATGAAGATTATAGGGTCTTCACATTCAGTAAAGAAAATGTGGTAGGACTTTGGCAGCTGTTTGCAAGACTTCTAGATTAATGGGAAAGGCAGTCTTCATTTAAAAGAAAAACCCAAAACATTACAGGAGAATATGATTTTCTAGTACAAGTGTAATGAAAGGACATAAAGTGAGAGGTAAATCAAGAGACTTAGATAAGCCATGTAAATATTTTAGCCTTCTAGTAATGTCAAGACCTAGAGTATTGGATCTAGAAAATTATCCTGCTGAAACAGTAATGAGCTTGAGCAGCCATTCAGGATCTGCTTGGTATCACTATCAGTTCAGCTACAGAAAAGGTTATCTCTGAATCTTCTGATTGTTTTCTTAGATACAGGAAAGCTGTCTGTCTATCCAAAAGCAGGTTATGACAAAGCAGATGAACAAACATTTATATTTGGGGAGAGGGATAGGGATGGGGTGGGTGTGTGGGGGGGGTGTCTGTGTGTGTGCGCATATCTTAGTCTCTACTTGCCCCTCCATTTATTTTTCAGCAGAGGGTGAGAGTGTAATTTTGCTGACCTTCATTTGAGCAGTGCCCCTGGCTGTGGAGGAGGTTTGCTGTGGTGGCATTCTGGTGAAGCATCCTTTCATCCTTTTGTAAATGGGCATAATTTCTAAGTCCTGCTTAAACAGAAAAGTTGGACAGCTTACTTCGAGGCACACCTTAAATGATATTGAATGATATACCCTTCCTCTTTCTGCTGTCAGGCAACTCTGCTCTGGGACAGGACTGAGCCTCATGAGAGCACAACTGTGCCAGGGTGGCAGGTTGTTAACATCAGCCTGTGGCTATATCCACATGTGACAGTGCTGGAAGTTGACCCTTCCAGCCTGATGCATAAGCCAGTTCTGGTATTGATGTTCTGACCTGCCTTGGCAAGCTGATGCTGTTGGATACTGCCTAGTCCTGCGTGTCCTAGTTTGGTGAGGTAACAGCACTGCTGAAAAGGGGGTGAGTGGACAGCATGCTGACCACAGCTCAGCTGCAGACTGGCAGTGAGGGAGCCAACTGCACACAGGCTGCATGGACAAGAGTTCAAAGGAGGTCTTTAGTCCCCCCTGAGCCTTCATAAGGCGCTGCTGGGAGCCCCAGGACTGATTTGGACCCCCTTTAGGCAAGGAAAAAGTCCTTTGATTGGTCACTATGGTGAAGGTAAAACAGCCACAGGACCATAATCCATGATCATAACAGTTGTTTTCCATTTTCAAAAAAATCGTATTTGAAACAGTTCAAGGTTGAACATATTTAATTATCATTATGGGTTTATGAATCTAAAAATGTTTGTCTTATAAGAGAAAATAAGATGTGGTTCTTGTCCATTTATAGATGAGGGGTTAGAGGCTCCCACACATTTTAATATTTTGTGGGATTTATTCAGAACCTAGATCTCAAATTTGTTAGAATTATATTCTGAAACTGAAATTATAAAATTAATGAGGTTTTCTTTTATTTGTAAAAATACCTTTCAGAGTGTCATATAATACTTTAAAATGGCAGAAAATAGTTTCTCAGTTTTGTTTAGTTTACAAATAAATAGCGTTTCATCACAACTTCGGTGTTGCATTTGAAAGCAAATATAATTTTTTCTTTCTCTGAATAATTGTAAAAACAAACCCTCTTTCTTACCTATACATGTCAAAATGTGACTTAATTCTCAGCTTCTTGATTCTTCCCAGCACTGCTCACTAAGATACCTATATGGAAATAGCAATATGATTTGAGCCCGTGACCAGAATTTGGTTAGCAGTTCTGTGACTGGACATTCAGTTGTTGGTGGTCCAGTACTGAGAGATTATGATTAATGCACTGCGTAATGAAGTCCTACAAAAACCTCTCCCAAAGTCAGCCCAAACTAATTTACACAACTTGTGTCATGCAAAAACTATGAAACTGTCATATAAGACAAAGGGTGACATACTGTGTCTTGCTTTCATATCCTAACCCAATTCACGTAACAGCTTTCTTCCTGTGCCCCCATTGTGTCTTGGTGCTTGACACAAATGCCAGATTTCAGCCTTATGTGGAACTTTTCTGATTTGCACTGAGTGCTGTTACAGCCTTAATTCTCTTTTGATGTGTCTTCTCACTCTTAAGATCGCAGTGAGACAACAATAGTTGCCAGTTGACAACTTGCAAGTATATGAAGACATGCTGTCAAAAGCAGAAATATGCACATTGAAAATGTAAATTTTGGGGCTGAAGTCATTTTTCCTCTCTTTCCTCAACTAAGGGTGAAACTATGTATTTAGAAACCTTGAAGATATCTAATTCTACATATTTGAATCACGCCATTCTGTTGTTGTTACTTTACATTTTTCTTTACTGTTCCCTTTTATACTGATTTTATGTAAATTTTAATTGTAAAATCATAGTAAGGTCTCTCTCCTCTGTGTGTACAATCATAGCAGAAGGGAGAAGTCTCTCTTTGAAACCCTGACTGTGATACACCTATAAACAATGATTAACATAAGCTCAAATCTTCAGCATCTCTTATTTTTCCAAGAATTCTGGGCTAAAACCTTGATGTACTAGCTTGGAAATATTCTCAGATTGTAAATTACCTAACGAGTAAATTACACCAGGAGTCAATCAAAATCCCTATTCCATGAGCAGATCCATGGCAAGAGGTTACTCACATTTCATGTTTTGGAATGTTATTTTAAACATACGTGGATGTTCTGATTTGAGTTACTTTATCTATAAGCTATACCGATTTAAAGTAATGGGTAGCACAGATGATCTCGAGGTATGTTTACAACAATTTCTAAGAGGTGTGTTACACCATCCCTGTGTTAACAGAGCTGTGTTCAGGTGGATATTCTGTATGCAAGGTCAGGAGGGACAACTCCATACATGTATCTTTCAATTTTGGATCTCATCTTTAGTTTTGATAGTCCACAAAATGAAAGCAATTGTCGTAATTTAATTTGATTTGTACTGAGATAACAGAGATTAAAACACCCCAGGTACTCAGTACTGAGGAAAACTGTTCAGCCTCAGGTCTGCTCCTTTTCAACCAGAGGGCAGAACCCACGTAACCTGAATCTCCAATCTGGTTATTAGTCCCCAAAACACAAACTAACAGTTATTAATAAAGACCCTGTGACCTACTAGCAAAGAACCAATGTCCCATACAGAGCCTGACTCCCAAGATAATCTGACAAACTGGTAGGAAATAAAGTTCCACTGATTGAGTCTTACCTGTTTATATAAGAATTATGTTGCTATCTTCCTCACTGCTTTGTTTCTTCAATCAGAATAAAGAATTCTGTAGCTCCATTTTGTGAGTGGAAGTTGGTGACACCAGGATTCACTCAGCTGAGGAAAGAAGAAAATAATTAGCTGGCAGTTTTGTGACTGCCTGAAGTTGAATTTAATGAACCGCACAAAAGCTTTCTGCAACATTAGAACAGCAGCTGGAGCTAAATCCTACATTTCTGTCTTAAATGGCCTCCACTTACTAGTTGATGAGCAAAACATTAGTAGCAGTCATTTGTTCAGTTTTACAGAAATATAAAAGGAAGCTTTGCAGCATGAGCAGGAAGTTAATCATCAATCTCAAACTGACTCTCCAATCGCAGAATTGCAGTGCTGAAGAAGCCAGGGCAGAAGTCTAATGGCCTCAAGACTGTAAATGGGCTCTTTCAGAGAGGCAAAACATTATTTACATTAAAAATTGCCATACTTCATCTCTGTAAGTGCATGCACTTTGAAATGAGGTGGTACTGCAGATGACAAGACTTTCATCTGCCACCTTAGATCAATGAAATGGCAGTACAGTATGTTTCTCCAGAATACTTCATATGGGTCTCATCAAAATGCCGTGCCATGACATATTAAAAATTGTCTCTATGTTTAACAAATTCTAATAAGCTATGAAGCTGTCTGCTAGTATTTAAGGATTTCTATACCAATAATAACACTATAAAGATTATAAGAAAATAAGAGATAATAACATGTATTATTACTTAATTTACATTGTTTAAAGCTTTTTATGTTCTACTTAAGCAGTTGTCAATTCGTATGCAAAACATCCTGGGCAGTCTCTGCTTAACTGTATTGAATTATGCATGTAACAAGAAAACACATATGTAACAGGATTGGGAGGGTTTTTGGATTGCTGGGGTTTTCTTCGCAGTGTAGGGTCACAGGACAATTAAATAAAAGTACATTAAATTGCTTTTAAAGAGGAAAAAAAATATCATTTTATAGAATTCTCCAAACCACTGTATTCAAATTGTTTTTCAAAAAAGCCTCCCAAATCTACCATTTATCATACAGTCCCTAAGGACAAGGAAGTTCATTGTGCTCTTGGCTTCTCTGTGGAGAGTTGGCACAATCAATTGCCTGTGCACGTCTTCATATTCTCCTAGCCTTTTTTGGTTTTGGTTTTTGGGGGGAGTTTGGGGGGTTTTTTGTGGGTTTTTTGGTGGTTCTTTTTTGGTTTGGGTTGTTTTTTGTTGTTGTTGTTGTTTGGTTTGGGGGTTTTCTGTTTGGTTTGGGTTTTTTGTTTGTTTGTTTTGGGGAGGTTTTTTGTATGGGAGGGAGGAGAATCTTTCGTTTTGTTCTTTCTGTCAGCATTGTACATATTTGACTGTCAGACACGTGTCAACACCCATGCATTTTTATTCTCTCATGTTCTGGAAGTCTTTTAACCCAAGCTGAACCAGTTGCTAAGAGCATCAACAGGGGAGAACAGGTTGGAATAGCAGGAAGGGTACCAGATGTCTAAATTTAATGTTTTGTCTTTGTACAGTGGAACTGTAGTTCTATAAAGTAGCAGTAAGAAGCAGCTGTTCTGTGCAGAACGGTGTTTAAGACTCTAACATGATGATTGCAGACCTGGAGCTGGACAGAACTGGTTTCAGAGACAACAAAGAAATAGTGTCTAACATACACAAAAGACACCAAATGTACTAAGTTGGGTCTAATATGGAACTACAGACCAATGAAGACAGAGCAAAGGTGTAAAAGGGTGTTGGCAGACACATAAAAATGGCCCCAAATTAATCCTAGAGCAAGGATTACCACAAACATCATATTCTTCACACTGAAAGACTCCAGAGTCTGGCAATTCTCTAACCCCTCCAACTGCCGCCAGTATGGAATCCCACCAATCTCAGCACCCAGAGGAGCAGTGGCGGCATCAGCCTAACACTGGGAGGTAGGCACTAGGAGGTGTATGTATAAACATTTTAACTGCGTTAACCTTCTTTTTTAGACAATTAGATCTGGACTAGTAATGGTTAGAGTGGTTCACTTTCAGTCATGCTAATAATTTTTTAACATTGCTTATATAAAAGGTGTGCTTCTTCTATGCCCATGAGCAAGATTTTTAGTGTAACAACTCTGTAGCAGCAGAGACAATTCTGGGGCAGACGGATAAGAAAAAGGATAGATGACTTTTTGAGTTATATGAGTATAGATACACTAATCTTCTCTTGATACATCAAGTTTTAAAAAAGAAACAGAAAACCTTGAAAGCTAGATACACTCTGGCTTAAAATCATTAGAGAAATGCATAGAAATGAAAGAAAAGGCTGTCATTAACTTAGAGGTACATCTTGCTATTTCTAGTGAAGAAATTAAACTAGCTTAGTAGGATAGTTTAATTTAGAACTGAAGCAAAAACCCTAAATTTACTAAAACTGCACTGTGTTCAAAACAATGTGATTAAAGAAACAAATCAACAGTGACAATTTTTGTAGGACATATATAAGTATTTATGAGCATGAATAAGGCTTTTATTTGAATCATGATGGCAGAAGTTGTGTCACAAGGGTAACCAGTTGTACTAATTTTGTCCACCTATTATACCAATGAGCTAGAAAACTGTTCAATATGGACAGAGAAATTGCTAATGCTAAAAAAAAATACTGACTGAGCAGATATGGTAAAGAAGCCTGTGGGCTAGTTATGGAAAGTATTAAAATTATGTGCAACTGGAACAAAAAAGTGCCTGAAGTGAACTAAAGAGTAGCTAGAATTAACTGAAAAATGCTGCAGGATAGCAGGGGGGGAACAAAGAAAAGCAAGGGAAAATATGTCATAAAGCAATGAGCCACAGCAAAATCTGATATGATCAAAGACATGACAAAGCATGTGCTGTGAGGCTTCTCTCCCTCAAGAGCAGAGTAGTATTATTTTAAAATAATTTATATTTGTGATAGTTAAAAGACAAATAATGCCTTTAACTACAGCTCAGCAAATGACTGGTGAAGACAGTGACAGAATAAGCAAAGAATTGCTTAGCAGTAGTACATCTTACAAACAACTTACTGGCAAAAGATATTGAGTGAAAAATTTGAAATTAATCTTTAAAGAATAATAAAAAATGCAAAGTTTTCACAGCACCCTGGAGGGCTTTTTCTTGCATTTACACTCTCAAGACAAGTATTGTTTGTGTCAGGACTCCCTAGGCCAGCAGTTGTCCACCTGCCGCTGTATCTGGCAGACTTAGGTGGCTTTAACTTTTCTGATGGGGACCAATTTGTTTTTGAACTTGTGCCATCTCTTAGCATCTACTGCCCTTCTGGTTCCAGGGTGGTGGGTTAGAAGCAGATCTGGGGTATGGTCTACAGCAGGTACCATTGCCATAAATTCATAAAAGACAAGAAGCAGGAGAGCCTGTCAGTCTTCATTTTCCTCAGAGTGTGATTGTTCTCTGAGCAGCAAGAATCACAGCACACTGGGAAGCACCTTAAACAAACCTGTCAACCCCATTGCATGGTGGAAAGAGGCTTGAGTTGAAGAGAGAGGAACAAGATTCTTATGAAAGGAGGATTTGAAGGAATTTAAATGTCATAATGAGGAGAAATAAGAACAGTCTAAAATTCCAGCGCATTCAGATATTCAGTGTTCCTTCAGAATAAGGCAAGAAAAACATGTAACTCAAATGCATGTAGACAAAAACATACTTTGATATATAGTCTGATATATGGCCTTGAAGAAGCATCAGTGAAAATTTCAGCTCCAATATTCATATTCTTACAATTAAAGCATTCTCTCTCCAGGCAGTAGAGAAAAGAAAGCAGTAGAAGTCCCATCTGGCAAAGCATTCAAAATAAACTGCCTAGAGCAGTGGAACATTTGCAGAGACAAACAATCCCGCTGGCTGGGGAGGGCACCCAACTCTCTTGCATTAGGGAGTGCTGTGCTGCTCATAGGCCAGGTGGTCTAGCGTGACATCTTTGCAAAGTTAACATTATGACAAAGTGTTTTGCTTACTTAGACTTTCATTGATCTTTATGCAATTTAACATTGTTTTAAAGCTTCAGCTAAAGTTGGATGCCATATATTGCCTTTCTAATTAAAAAAAACAAACCCTGACAGCCCTTTGGTAAAAGGCTTACTTTTTTTAGTTGTAGGCCTTATCTTCATCTGTCAGGGTGATGTAAATTTTCTGTAGACTTTGATGATTTAGTTGCACTTGGATGTCTTCTTTGGCAAAACAAATATCTATTTCATAATCTTTCAACACTGAACAGTCAGAGTCATGTTTCTGTTTCTTCTCCACAGAAAATCACTCTAGTGCTGCAAGATGCTCAACTACCAAGTTTGGGTTCACCCCAACACCACCTATAACCAGGGCCTACATGACTTTCCAAAGCTCTCTTTAACATTTGGGATTCTCATCCACTTGACTCCCAGGCAAAGTACCTTGAGGTAAAACAATGTCTGTAGCCATAAAACAGGTCCAATCTGGTTTGATTCTCAAAAATTCTCCTATGCTCTAGTGAGAACAGGGCCAAGGCACAAGGCTTGAGCACCAAGTTCGGGTATGTGCACAGTGATATGAAACATAACTGTGTGAGCCTATGGAAAATAAACCACAGCCACATCAGTAGAAACATTTATAAGCAATCATGCTGTTAGGAAGGGCTAAAAAAATTAAGGGCAAGCTGCAATGCTTATTTGCATAGCAGAGGGCCAGAGCAGCAATACAGCTGTTCTGGAAGCATCTAATAGCAAATGATTCAAAGGATTAAAAAAGGTCAGCTTCACTGAATTGGGTATGAAATAACTCACTGGTCAGCCTGACTCACCAAACTAGGAGATGAGACATTTAGGTAAATATAAACTTTACAAAACTTTCTATCACAACACTCCTTAATTATTGCAGATTTCTTCTGTTTCACAAATGAAAGCTAAAAAAAAATAATGTCTGGTTACATGTCAAAACAACAGAAATTACCAAAGCAATGACAGCTTGTGAGGACCTTAAATGACTCAGGAGATCAATGAATAGGCAATATGTGAATTGAAGCAACACAAAATAAACTTGTTCACAGTATCTGCTTTGATCATGCAGCTTGCACTAGAAACTGAAGTTCCAGTGAGTACTGTGCTATGAAGAGCAGAGAGCTGCGACAGCATTACAAGATCGTGCTGCAGCAGCAAGAACAGCCAGTCAGGCATAGAGAACTCTCACTGTTGCATCTTTTTCTTCTCCAAGACTAACAACTCTTCAAGAAACAATCAAAAACAGGAAGAAATGAGAGGGTTCACAGAACATGGGCAAACTGGTGTGAAAACCCATAACCATCTCCTCCCAGGGACAATACCAGAGAATTTCGGATTCATTAGTTGTGATTGGAACACAGAGTCCACAAAGAATACTATGGTATCTTGACAACAGTCTAATATGAAGGCAATATATGAAATATTTATTTCAACTACAAGGGGAGAAATAGAAAAATATTAAGGTTATAGAGAATTTGATATGTCTGATTTCATATCATCAACTGCAATTCTTAGAAGACTTAAAAATTTTAAAACTAAGTGAAACATGCCTCCTTGGAATATACATACAGTAACATATACTGTGAATCCCTCTGTTCCTGCTCACTTTTACAGAAAAGCTATCCTGGCTATGTACAACACACATTCACACACCACCTTGTAAGTGAAGAGGCCGTGGACTGAATGCCAAGGATGGCTCATCCTGCAACAGCTGGGAATTTCCCAGGCAATGCATAGATGGAGTCATGGCAAAGCCTCTCTGGGCACTGAGGGATGTTTTGGTGCTGGTGAAAGGAGAAGTGCAGCTCTGTTAATGCCAGATGTGCTGTGTTGGTTGCTCTCAGATCTGGAGAAGACACTAATCTATGGGCCCTCATTAACATGGATCTATCCACAAGGGCTCCAGAGGATGCTGTAAATGACTTAATTACTCAGGGAAGAGCACCTATACTTCCAGGTGTCACTGTGGTAGTTGAGATACTGCAAAATAGAGAGAGTCTGTTAATATTTTCTTAGACTTCATATATATATTCTATAGAACTGTTTGACTTTTTGCAAATAACATATTTATACTTTCATATGCTTCTTCAAGTACATATTGTATGGAATTGCTTAGTTTCCTTTTAACCAGTTCAGTAAAACCAGGTGCCCCCATCTTTTTACTGCTGTGAAGGTAATAACACCAGTTATCAAAATCCCAGTGTATGGACTCTCAATATTCTCGCCATAGAAAAAGAACAAAGACTCAACAGTTTGAAACATTATCCCCCTTTCCATTATAGCTCCGTGTAGTCTGAGGTAAAAGCAATTTAATGAAGCCTCCTTCTGATGTTTACAGCTTTAAAAAGAATAAAGGACAAACTTCAGAAAAGTTTAACAGAACACTAAAACAAATTGGGGGCATGTTTTTTCTGTCACTTTTGTGATGTCTTCTAAGCACTTTCACATGTCATCAGACCAATTAGCCAAATGGAGACCTATCAGTGAAAAAACTGAGTCAGTGACTTCATTATTTAGCAGGAATAGCACCTTTTCAAACAATCCCATCCAACTTTCATTTTCTTGAATCAAAGAGGGACTTCAAACATGTTAGATTATCAGCAAAGAACCATAACTGATGAAAAAAAAGTGATGGACCAAGAAAAAAAGATTAATCAAGTAGAGGTGCAAATGAAAGCAATGAATCTTTAGCAGATTTTTTTAGTATAAACATTAGTCTTTGCATGTCAAAACACGAATGACGAAAAACTTCACATTTTTTCAAGTGCTAATTATCACAAACTTTGGACTCCTGAAAAATTTACTGTTTAAAACTGATCTGCTTGTATATATATAAATATATGTGTGTGTATATATGTGTGTGTGCGTGTGTGTGTGTGTGTGTGTGTGTGTGTGTGTTACTGGAACTACCAGTTACAATGTCTTAGTACAAGACCAGGGAGGAAGAACAAAGTGTTGCATCAGAAACTTTTCTACATATATAAGCTGGTTTTAGTTTGTGTATGTCCAACATCCATCACTAGGGGACTAGCTCTGGAAACCATACTGATAATACCAGTAATAAATGACAAATGGATACAGCAACCACTGCACACAGGGTACCAGCTACCTGAGCAAAGTTCCATTGAGCCAAGACATACTTCTAAGCCCAAGACATAAGACAATTTTTCAATACGTAAGGCCTGAACTTGGTTATGTGGATGACAATACATTTTCAAAGGCTTTCCCTGGAAGGTCCTGACTTTACCAGCCACATTTTCACTCTTGCAGAAAAACAGAAAGCATACAACACCTAGGAGTCCCCAGAGGGTACCCAGGAGTCCAGTGCTCTGCCTTGCACTTTTGAGGGGCTGAAAAAAGTAGCTACACCCTCTGGATAAGTATTTGTTGAAGTGAAAGATAATTATTAATTTTTAAGTTTAGTATTACCCATTAAGAGCTCTTCCTGTGTTTATAATAACTTTCCTCTTATCTTACAAATCAAATAACATCTCTCTCAGAAATGAAAACAATCGCTATCAAGAAAAGTAACATCTCTTTTTACTATCAGTGCTAAGCGCAGTCCAACTCCAAGTGAAACCTCCCAACAGGGAGGACACATTCAAACACGTGTACCAAGTTAAGGTGAAGAACAAGGAGACACCTCCCTTGGAATGAGTGGTCCCTGTGGTGTCCTGGGAAGGTGAATTTTCTAAGTCTAGGCAAATTAAACCTGTGCTTTACCAGAGGTTAAACCAAGGAAGGTTAATGGTGGGCCTGCAACAGAGAACTATATAAAGAAAAATAACTTTGATACCTTGCTTATAAAACGAAGTCCTGCCCTATTTTTACATTTGGAGTCTACAATTATTAACGCTATTGCCAGAGGTTTTGTTACTCTTTCTTCATTCCAGTGCTTCTACAACAACCCAACAGATATTTTCAATTCATTCCTCAGTAACAGATGGGTAGGAGAGCTCCTGCACTGAACACATGAATAATGAACAAGGCACAATTTTTGGATGAGAACTACACAACTGAGGTGTCTCTCGTGTCCTCTACTTCTGTCTGTGTTGATTTTATTCCCAATTTATTATTATCCTTTCAAAGATTTTCTTTGAGAGGACACTGGAATTAAATTACCTCTCTACTTCTGACTGCAAAGCTGCTGTCAAGTAACCAGTGTCACCAATCTCCCTCACAAACTACAGTAAACAGCTTCTAAGATAAACTTAGCCGAGCTGATTATGTCTAGCAGTTCCAATGCTGAAATGTGCACTGGGCTTAAATAGGAGGAGAGAAGAGTATTTGGCAATAGGTAATATAATGAAGAGACAAAGCTCATAAGATTCCAGCCACTGTGAGCTTATATGTTTTGAGAATGATAAAAGATAGAAAATGAGAATGGAAATGAACACATGGGTAATGCCAATATTTCATATTTGGTTATTGGAGAGCCTCATTACGTGAAAAATATTTAGTCTTTTATTACGAAAACACCTTGGTTGCATCTGAAAAATCTTATCTCTGTATCCATCACAATCTGTGATGAGTGTTTTGGATGTGACAAAATCATATGTTAATTGTTTTCCTGGTAAAGGACCCATCTAGTCTAACGTGCTCTTCCCACCTAGCCACAATACCAGAGTTCTTACAACCCTTCAGCATTCGTGGGCTTCAGCATCAATGGCAAGCTGTGGGTCTGGCAAGAGCAGCACGGTGCCTTTGCTGGAGCCCCGGGGAACTCTTCACTTACTGACACAGGAACCCTCTCTGCTGCTGTAAGATGACAGTCCTACAGCGGTAACTGGGGTAGGCAAGATGCAGAGTGAAAATAAAATATAAAATAAAGTAAAATAAAATAAAATAAAATAAAATAAAGTCACTGGGGAGCAAGGAGGGAGGAGATATCGGCTAGCTTCTTCCCTGTGAGAACACTGTCCTTTGGAAAATCGAACAGAATGTGTCATTCAGCAAATCCGGTATGTTTTAAAATATTGTCAGGGTTTTTTGGGCTGTGCCGGTGCTTCCCGGAAAACCACCCGCAGCGCCTGCACCAGCCGGGAGCCGCCACCTGGTGGCGCTGCGGACGGGCGGCTCCTGTGTGCGGCGCTCCCGCTCCCTCAGGACCAACACTCCTGCCCAAAATATTCCCGCCCAACATCCGCCTGATGTCACGTTTTGGAGATGCATGGTCTGAAAATTCTCCCGAAATGCTGTCTGTGTGGCAGACGCAGAAATAAAATCGGGGCAATGTAGAGATTTAGCGACGCGGATTACTGCACTGGGAAGGTCCCATCAGAGACCAACATTTCCTTTTTCTGTTCCTGCTCTCATTTGCATCTCTTTGTATACAGCATTGCGCTATTCACTACAGTATATCTGGCACATCCCTGCTCTGCCAAGGTTTCCCCTGGCTTTAGCTGTCACTGCTGCCACTGCCCCAGCCCTTTGTGCTGCTTTTTTTGCTGATTCAGCACCCCTAGAAACACGGACATGGAAATCTGCAGGATGTAGATCTCCCATCCGAAATCAGACATAAATTCAGCGCTGAACAGAGGGGACTAATGACCCCCTTCAAGCTCTTATTCGTGCAGCCCTGTGTGCAGTTGTCTCTCTCACTGCCAGCATCTGCAGCTGAATCATGACACATGGTAAAAGTCTAATGGACACACAACAATTTTGAGGAAAGGTTTTAATGATATCAATAAGCTTTAAAAAGAAGATGAAAGTAAAGTGATCAAATAGAAGGAAAAAATGCAGTGTCATATTCTGGTGAGATGATACAAAGCATAGTTCATGTTGCTGATGAAGAGCAGGTAAAACCACATGCACCAATGAGCAGATTCTGTAAATAAGTGGAAGAAAGGAATAAGGATCAGAAGTTTAACAAGTTTTTCAAACATTTTGGGAAAATGGAGTCTTAAAGGCAAAAGTGAATCCTGGGTAAAAAGACCAATCCTATGAAATAAGTAGCATTCTTGAAGAAATTAAAATCTGCAGAAAGATTTTGTCTCTCTTATTCCCTGCAGAAACTCAGCAAAGTGAACAAACTAGAGGAAAGAAGTTTAAACACAACCATTTGCTACAAATACAACACTGAAGCCTTTCAGAAAAAGTGCCTTAATTGCCATTAAATATCACATCAATCTTTTGTGTGTTAAGAATGATACAAGTAGAATATAATCTCTCCATTATGCACTGCTTTTGCTACTTTGACTCCTTTGGTTGGATTTTCAGTGTAGTTTTATCAGAAATTCAGGGTGCCAGTGCCATTCTCCACTTTATTCCAGTGGTCCTCAGACCTCAGCCAACTCAACACAGTTCTGATAGGTTAGAAGCCTCTAGCCCAATTTGTACAACATGAGGCAATTCTCTATTTCTTGCCTAAAAAGTTAATGGTGTAACTACTCTGTGTGGAAGTCAGCATTTTTTCCACTCCTAAGTAGGCAACAGAGAATACATAGCTTTTCTTTATTCCTATCCCTTTCTGGGCAAAATTAAGGGTCACGACTTGCTAAACTAGTTATATACTTTGTTTGATTATTTCAAAGGTGAAAAGAATTTGAAGATAATTAGAAAAATATACAAAACAAAAAATAATTATTTCCTTAAAAATGTTGCAGAGAGATTACAGAAGTGCTAAGATGGCTCACAGGCCTGGAAATGGGTCTTGGTGGACAACACACCAACCATGACTCAGCTGCAGACCCTGACAGAGGAGCCAGCTGCACACAGGGCTGCATTAGGAACAGCTTGAAGGATGTTATTAGTCTGCTCTTCTTAGCCCTGAATTTATATCTATCTCTATAAGCTGCTCAGAATCAGAACCAAAAGTAGTAAACAAGAATGACTCCTGATTCTTTATTAGTAATAAATCAACATATTCTTCTATTCTATTACAATCTACATGGAGTAAACCAGATTATAATAATGATTGCCAAAGTTATTTGCTGTCTATATTAGGTAATTATCATATCATCTTTACCTGTCATAAAGGGCTCAGCTTTCAAATATTTCATTAAAACCAATAAACAAATATTATAATTTAAAAAATTCTGTAAGGCTCTTGAGAAGAATTTTAATACTGCTCTTTACATCCTTAAATAAACTTTCAGAAAGTGCAGGGGATGTAATAGAGTCATGACAATCTTGCTGCTAGTAACACTGATTATAGCCATGATTAAACTGTGACACATTTATGTAGCATGAATACTGATACTTCTATGTCTGAGCCTTCTCTGGATGAACGTATTCATAGAAAAGGCAAGAGAGACCCTTTCCACGTCATGCATACACCCAGTACCTTATCCTAAGCTCCCCACTACCCTCCTATTATACACAGCTTAATTTTTGTTTTCTTTTAAAAGTCCTTGAAAATAAGCTGGACAGGGCTGAAAAGTCATTTAAAAAGGAATGAACAGTCATTTTGGTAAAAACTCGTAGCCTCTCTGCACTGTTAAACCACCTGGAGCTCCAAGGACAAAGAAGCTGTTCTGATGGTCAGCTTGTCAGCCCCTATCCATCCTGTGAACAAATAGCACATTGGAAAACTGTTCCTTTGGCACTGGCTTAGCCTCTCTCTAAAGAGGAGACATAATAGAATATCGTAAAAACACCCTCTCCCAATCTCTCCTGAAATATTGTACACTCAAAATCTACTGTCTTTTCCTTCGTAGCTTTCACTCTATTTCACAGGACTCACAAAAGCACACTGATTATGACTTGATTCTTTGTACTCCCTCTTTTCACCAGATAATACCCTGTCTACAAGCAAGAGAATACAAGGCTTGGGTACACAGAGCAGCTGGTATGCAGGGAGCCAGAGGCTGCATGTGTATGTGCATTAGCCCTTGGCTCATGGCAGCCCAGTTTGCACTAAAGATACCTCTAGGACCTTACTTACTCCCCTTTGAAAACAGGCTGTGTTCCTCCAAGGGTTAGAGCAGATCAAAGGTCTAAATCCTACCTCAACTTACTGGACAAGATTTACTCAGAAAGAGTAAATTCAATCTTCTTGAAAGTGTCTGCGTGATTTTAATGATGGTGGTGTTCTAACATAACTTATCTTCAAAAATTTTTGCTTACAGGGATAAGTAATCACACTAAGGAGATTTTTTTTCCTCAGAGGTGGCAGCAAATATTTATATGAGGGAAGGAATGTTTCTTTGTAGTTGAGCATTTTGCTGTGTGTGTGTTATATCAGTGAACTCAACCAGATTTCCAGAAACAGATCAAATACCAGGTTTGCAGTAGAAATTCTCAGGGGAGACGCTTAGCCTGTATATTGCTTAAGGATTCTACCGGATCAAAGATGCTGCAGAATATGTAAGAATGTAGGGCATGTTCAGGCACAAATGCAGCTTATTGTTATTGTTATTAACATATGTTTTCCAGGTAAAAAAGGTAATAAAATTGCTCTGCCTCTCTATCCCACAATAATAAATAATATTTTTGACCACATCTAACAGAAGGGTTACAGCCTGAAATACTTCTGTCTTGTAATGAAAATGGATGTCAAACTAGAGAGGTGCACTTGATGGCAGAACAACAGGCATATAAACTCAAATACATGTGTATTACACCTGTTCCTTGGAAAGCAAAAATCTCACCCTGAAGACATTGTCAGGAAACCAGGCACCCAAGGTTCTACTGTTTGTGAAGCTCTTTTTTACCCAGGGCCTCAGTGAGGATGGCTCTGCTACTGTACCGCTTCCGTTCTTCGGCTGGACAAGGCTGATATAACTTACAACATTATTCTAAAAATTCCAGTCATCACTCAGTTTCATAATACATGAGAAAAGACTCGAGAATTCGTGATTTGAACAACACATCCCACATACACAAACATCATGCAGACAGATACCCAAGTTTTCATTCCCTTTGTTAAAGCCCTTATTTTCTTAATAAGGCTAATTGAAAGAGTGAACCAGAGAAAGCTACAGGTGCATTTCAGTATCACCTAAAGAGTAAAAGAGGCAGTTTTCCAGTATTAATAAATGTATATTTATTTACAAAACAACACAAATCTAATTCCAAATGCAGCACACGAAGCTATGTCAACAATGGATGCTGACTATCAATGGAAAAAGAAAACCAGTACATTAATAGGCAAAATTGGTACTTGTACTCAAAAAAAAACCAAACAACAAAACCTACTACATATATGCACTAAACCTGTCTTAGCAATACTCAATGGATCAAAATAAAAGTCAGAAAGTAAAGACACCTTTATCTAATGCTTGTAACTACCACAGAAGTTCCACAAGAGAGCAGCATATACTTGAATTTGAGAAAAAAGTGACATAGAACTGCTCTTTTCCCATCCTTTCCCCTCTTCCATTATTATTATTCCACTGCAAAAAGATAATGAATGCAAACACGCCCAGGCTGTTGGTACAACAGCAGTCCCTGAATATTGGGGAAACGCCATCTCACTCCAAGCTGACAAAATAGATGGTGGCCACATGAAACACAACTGTTACAAAATGATATATTAAAAATTATAAAATATGTTTCACCATGAAGCTTCTTAAGGACATATTCACTTATAGTAAAGGGATATATTTTTGTTAATGAATCACAGATATATTATGGAACACTTAAATCCATCTTTAGGGATATGAATCTGAAAATATTTTGAGGTGGTAAAATTCCTTATTGTTTCAAGAGCATTGGAAAAATTAAGCATGTGTAGGAAAAATGGGGGGTTTTTTGTCAATTCTTAGAAAAAATGGTTTTTCCATTTTACTGTGCTGGGAGTTTTACACTGATAGCAGACAAAAATATGAGTATTTCTACAGGTTTGCATTCCTAAAAAAAGAAGATTTTTTAACCTCTTGGACATCAGACATTTTTCCCTGAAAATTCCAGAAAAAACCCCACACTTTTATAGATGTCTTTAGCTGCATGCTTTCCACACTTCCATAAATCCTGTAATTCAGGTGAGAACATTACTGGTCTCTACAGAAATAATCATAATATCTCCAATGCCAAAGCAGAACTGCAGAAATGCAGCTGCCACTCTGGAAAAAGAGGGAACAGAATTGTCCATGTTAAAGCAGAAACACTTGCAGTAGCATTGAGAAAGAAAAGAAATATTTTGGATGACATGTCTGTTTAGGTTAAAAAAATGGATTAAAACTCCTCACTTAAAGGAGGAGTTTGTGTGGAATACACACGTTTTTGCTGGTCCTGTTAAAGGGGCCATGGCCAGCATTAGGCTGAAATTCTTTCAATTTATGCTAAAGAAGACAAAATGTCTGACTGCTCCCATTAGCATCTCCTGCCAGAGAACTGTTGTGCTGACTGTGGTTTCCACCTGTATCATATTCTGTGAAAGACAGGCCCCACTCAGCAGAGATTTAGAAAATGCCAGGAGGCCAAAGGAACAGAAAAAGCACCAGGCACATACTTAAATTCAAGCAGTGCTTGGGGATGAAGGGTATTTCTATAATTTTGAAAGTGATTTAGAAAACAGCTATCAAAGATGTCGATTAACACGAAATCAGTTGCAAAACATCTACAGATATCACACAGGCTCTTCCTTCACTTCGGTGCTTTCAGAAATCACAGTATTTATCATTCTTTGGGCATGATGCTTGCTCTCCCCTCACTCCTGGCCCTGCAGCTGGGGAGACAAGCCTTCTGTTATATATGTCTTTCACATTCTCTCTTTGATATTAACTTACAGAATAATGAAAAGAACTACTTAGGGACAATCATACAGAAAACAAAACAAGGATTTCTGATCTTTTTCTACCCAAAAGGAGCAAAGAAATTGTGCAACAAGAGGTGGGTCATCAATAAAGAAGCAGCCATCTGGACAGCTCTAGCTGTTTGACTAGCTTTTTGTCTTTCTGAGGCTAAGTCTCAGAGCCTCAGAGACAACCCCATCAAAGAAATTTGTGGCAAGATTGATACTTGAGCAGAAAGCCTGTCACATATAATCTTTTTAAAGAAACCTATGATGCAAACAACTGCAATTTGCATCTTCCAGTCTAAAGATGGCATTTAACTGTGCCAGAGCAGCCTTATAAATGAACAAATAAATAGTCTTATGTATGATACTGTTTTCTTTGTATATCCTACATACTTCGGACTTCAGACTTCAATAATGCCCACTCTTCATCAGTCCAGGATCACTAATGTGACCCAGAGGACTCATGTTAGTCCTCAGCTATGTGGCTGATTAGGCCGTGTCAGTCTTCCAAAGATAAAGAAATGGAAAAAAAAAAAAAAAAGCATTTACCAATAAGGCCTTTGGATACAACTCCATCAGAAACTGAGATTTTTTTTTCCTTATAATTGCAGGCTATTTAAAATAACAATGACAAGGATATAACAATGATTCGTGCAATCTGTCTTCCCATTCCTTAAATCAATTCAAAGATGCAAAATTCAGCTGTTTTCATGTGCAAAACAATAGAGTCCCAGGGATTTTTTCTCTTCCATTAATCCTTATAAATGTACTTTTATTAATATCTGATAAAGAAGCTCCATTTTTTATTAGCATCATTTAGATATCACTTTGTGCTAGAATGATTTATCTGCAAATGTAATCTACTGCTCTTAGAGATCTTGTGGCTGGTGATGGTCTCTGCTCCTCATAATCCTTCTTTTTGCTGAAAAGAGCTCCATCACAAATTCTAAGGAACTTTATATGAAGGGTTATCATGGTTTTGCAGTCATTAGTAGTTTATCTCACTATGCTATTGTTTATAACACACTGCAAGCATTTGCAAAAGACATGAGTGCAAGAAAACTTTGTTACTTGGGAAATATATTAGGCTAGTACATCGAGACTCATTTCAGGACAATCTATGAACTAGACAGAGTATTGTAGGATACCACTCTGTGTTTGACACTTACGAAATTGCATTTTAGGTAATGATACACTTCCCACCTGCCTAATATCTATTTTCCAATCAATTCCAATCTGCTTCCCAGGACAGTAAAAAGGTTTGTTTCTTCCTAACACATACCTTTTTGGTTAATGACTTCCTACCTTTGTTGCACAATAGGCTGAAGACACATTAGTAGCCATAATTTAGCCACGTCGGTGATCAAGTTTATTTTTTCTTTTAAAAAATTCTCCACTACTCACAGATTGCCAGCACACTGTATTAACAACAGCAACAACAACAAGTGATGATATATAATGAAAAAAATAAGCACCAGAGTTAATTTTATTAATTGTCTAAAAGGGAAGCTTATATGAGCAGTGGCTGAGGTCACATGGTCAGTTCACCCTGGAGAAGAGGAGACTGAGGGGAGACCTCATTGAAGTTACAACTTCCTCATGAGGGCACAGGAGGGGCAGACACTGATCTCTTTGTGGTGACCAGTGGCAGGACCCAAGGGAATGGCCTCAAGGGAGGTTTAGGCTGGATATTGGGACAAGGTTGTTCACCCAGAGGGTGGCTGGACACTGGAAGAGGCTCCCCAAGGAAGCGGTCACAGCACAGAGCCTGGCAGAGTGCAAGAAGTGTTTGGACAATGCTCTCAGGCACATGGTGTCAGGGTGTCCCATGCAGGGCCAGGAGATGAACTTTGGTGATTGTGGGTCCCTTTCAATTCAGGATATTCTATGATGATTTTATGATTCACAAATAATAGAGAGTTTTTATGACTGCATATTTTATAGTTTAAATTAGCATAGGATTCAAAAACCAGAAATATCACTACTTTATATAACACAAAGATACTCCATCAGACTTTTTCCAAGGGAGTTTCAGCTGAGTCATTTATTCTTGTGGCACTTTTGAAAGATAAGGTTTTGAGGACACTAATTTTGCTGCTATATTTTACACATTTCAACCATTTTTTTTCAGGTGAAATGTAAAAAATGTGCCAAATTATGTTAAAAAGCATGGCATTTTCCCAGGTCTGGACAAATGACACAACATATTGTACATATTCTTCATGCATCATTTACATTATTTTTCGACACTTGGTCCTTTTCCTTGGTACAGCACAGCTACATTATATGAACCGTAAAAGGAAACTTTAGTTGTCATTCAAATACACTTGATGTCCTACTAGTGGGGACCTTATCTCTCTGTCAGGTATTTTGGCCTCTCAGGGTTAAGGTCCTGGGGATTCTGCCAGAAGGCAGATGTTGGGCTGGCAGACAGTGTGTCCTTTCAGTCATGGGGGTGTTGTCCTTCACTTCTCCTGAAAGAAAAATCTTTTGAACAGCTGTACAACAAACACTTTTAACTTGCCTTTTTCTACTGAACAAGGTAGTAATCCAGTAAGAGGCCAATAGTTCCTTTGGGATCCATTCCCACTCCACCCTCCCCAAGGCTGTCCATGATCTTATGATCATCGTGACTTTAACTTTTGTTCTTCTTTATGAGGAATAGCAACAGAATTATGCTAGGTTCTCACTTCATCCCTTTGACAGAGCAAAGTATTCTCCCATTTGATTCAATACACTATTAGTTTGTGTTTCCTTACCTCCCATGCCACATTCCTGATCCGTATATCTAACTGCTAATCCTAGCCAAGGGCAAACAATGGTAACACTGTCAGAAACTGGATTAGCAACAGAGCTCTGAGCTTAGTTTGTAAGGAGATGCTGCCTAACTGATCTTCACAGTTTCCCTGCCCTATTTAGTTTTTCAGGTGTGGGACATGAGAACAAGAACAGATGTGTGACCTGCACCGGAAGAATTTGAAGGGACGACATTACACAAAAATCATGGTGTTACCTAAAAAGAAAAATTATGTGAAGTGATGGAATCTAAAATATTTTTAAAGTAACAGAAAATCACCTTTTTCCCTCTGCTGGTCAAAATTTTATAACCTTTATTCAATCTTCATGTCTGTTAGGGAATAGGTACTGCAAGGCACAATGGGGACTACTGCAAGACAGGGAAACAGAAGATTCTCTTTGAAGTTTCAACTAGTTAATTTATAAGGGGTTTTCTTTACCATCATAGTGTTATATTTAAAGGAAGGGAAAGAATTTCACGCCAAATGATTTACAGATGGAATTATTTCTACTTGCAGAAATGTGCATTTTTAAAGTGGATCACTCTGATTTTCCCATTACACCTGCCATTTGAGTACAACTACTGTCCTCTGCAAATAGACCTCTTGTTAGTATGGTAAGTAGCCTGAGAGCAATTTCTGTCTTTTTCCCACTATCTGCTCTCACCTCACTGATTTCAGCTTAAGGTAACAGAACTACCTCAGCTGTTAAAGGCAGATGCTCAAATAATCAAATACCTAACCAGTTATACAAACTAATTTCATAAGCAATCATAATTTCGACCTCCTTTTTCAGAAACAAGAGGAAAAACTTATTTTCAAAATGAAAATGAAATTGCCTGGCCATGTGCATTTTCACTTTTCAAAAGTAATTATTAAACTGCTTAACTCTGGCGATTTCAAACCTCCTGCTGTGAGAAGCAGGTATAGAAAAAGGAGGAAAACTCTATGATGAGTTTCTAAAAGGACAGGTTTGAAGCAAGATTTGACTACAAAAGCCTCATTCCTGGCTGATTCTCAAGCCATGGTAGTTGTGAGGCTGCACCTCCCTGATGCTGGTTTGCCTGTCAGTGGTACAATGTGTACATACAGAATACCAATGGTATATAAAAGAGTGGTTTCTGCAATCTTGAAACAAAATACCAGAACTTCTGGATATCAGAACTTCTTTTTTTTTTTTTTCTTTTTTAATCAGCACATTGTAAAATTCTCATAAATAACACAAATTCCCATAAATAACACAAATGAAAACTTAAGTAAACAGGCCACTGGTCTCTCTTACATGGTATAATTATCATCTGTCAACAGCAAAAGAGAGCATTTTCAATTACAACATGCTCCAAGAGTTTGTAGGCACTTATTTCACAAACCCCCAAATACAGCAGCATATTTTCTCTTCTTATGGGTAGAAGACTGGTGTAAGAAATACTAAATGTCTTGCCTTTGGAGACAGAAGGTTGTTCATAAAGACTAAGAAAAGACTCCATCTTTCCTACTGTCTGAGATTTTTTTCATAAAGCCATCTTCCCCTCTTCATGTTGCATTTTTTTAGCAAGTGTAATTACCACCTTTTGCCTAACATTATATTGAGCCAAATTAAAATGATATTAGATTGGACCTATATATTTTTCTTACTTCTTTTTCAAAGCTGAATATTAAATTAGCAAGATACAAATACAAAAAATACAGGACAGAATGAACATCCTGAATTGCTTTATACCTCAGAAGACAAAGAACATAAAATATCCAAAAAATGCTTCATTTTCTTTTACAATATCTGTTTTGGTAAGTACTTCTTGTCAAATTTAACTTTCAAACAGGAAGTTCAACATACTTGCAATATTCCCTACTGATTTAGACAGGGCAGTGAAAACTATAGCCAAAGGACCTCTCTAAATTCAGGATTTTGGCTCATAGATTGGCCAGTTTCTATTCAAATGTTCTTTGTGAATAATAAAACATGTGAATAGCGTAATAAAAATGAACTTTCCTCTGGAAGCACTTGTATACTATAATTTCTTTCAGAGAAAAATTAGTTTTCCCTTTGTGAACCCAGGAAAATAAAGAAAAATAGTTAATATTTCTCCCTATCTCCACATATTTTAAGGCTACTTGTTTTAATCTTCATAATTGATCACTGGAAATATTTTAATGAAAAACAGCTTCTTATTTTACAAGAACCATTTGGAAGGTAAGCCAATCAGAACATTCTGCTGTAATCAGAATGGCAATGACTATACAGAACTGGCTTTAAAATTGTTGTTAAAATGAAAGTCAAATAACAGTGATATTCGGAAATTTTCTTGAGAAAACGCCACTGTATATTGTCAACACTGTATAAATCTACCCAATACACATGGGGCAGCAGGAAGAAAGTAAAAAGCAATACCAATGCTACAATTAAGTTGGAAGAAGAAACTATAATTACTAGAGACATGGAAAAGCTCACCAAAATGCAACTAAAAACCTTGGTGGCTTATAACAGAAAATTAAAAGAATAGGTGCTATCATACTGGACACCAGCAATACCAAGGGCATTAGCTGCTTTTATGTTGCCACGGAAAAACTGTTTGTTGCTAAAATTGCCATCTTTATTAGTGAAGCATTGTGACAGCACAGAACCTCTTTTCTCATGAGAAAATCTATCTTTTTGTGGTAAACAGAAGATAAGGTGTTCAGAACTCGTTCGGGAACAGGTGGGAATGCCTGTGGCCAACCAGCCCCAGGGGGCGGAGGGCTGTGGCCAATCCCAGTGAGCGTTCATTTTGTATATAAAAGCTGCATTTAAATAAATAATTCCCTTATCTCGGCAATCGCTCTCATGTGCCTCTTGTTTCGACATCGGCTCAACAGCGACATAGCATCACATGCCATTTCTATTTAAAGCTATCAAAAAAAAAAAAAAAAAAGGAAGCAGAGCTACAGAAAGGGTGAATATGCAAACTGTGGTAAAACCAGTTAGCTGCCTGCATGACAGAGCGGGGAAGTCACCTATAAAATCCCAGTGGATCTGGCTGAGCCACCAAGCACATTCATTTCTTGAAAAGACTGTGTAGATGTGAAATGTAATTCATCATTGCTGCCTGTTTCTTGGGAGACGAAAAAGGAAACCAGGCTGGTAGGAAGCAGGGAAAGTGTACAGAAAGACAAGCCCTGGATACCTTTGTGAGAAGCTGAACCACTGGACGGCTGAAACTGTGTTTTCTGCTTCCCTTTCTATAACCTTCTCTTTCCAAACTTGTACTTTCCAAACTTAGACTTGTAGACCTAAAAAACTAATTTTTCATTTGCAATTAAGCCTGCCTAGGGTTGGAGGCAATGGAGGTAAGTCTGAAACCTGCAAACTTTCAGTCTTTCATACAGATGAAGCCAGAAGGAAGGAATCTGGACTCTGCAGCCTTTGCTTCCTAATTGCAAAGAAAGAGTTTAGGGACCTGGTATGATGATTAGGAGCAAGTGCACTCCAGCAAGCATAAACCAACCCCTCCCTCTGCCATGATCAGAGAGCTGAAACAAATCCCATCACTCTCAGGAAATCCTGAGGCATCACAGCAACAGGGGCAAACAAGATGATAATGAATGATGTAGAGAAGAGAGGGTGGCAGTTCCTCGTTAACAGAAAAGGGGAGAGATAGTAAACAAAAGGAAAACATGATAAAATTCAAATCTGAAAATGATTTTTGTTTCTTCACACTGTGTTTTTAGGCAGGCCTGTAGTTCAGGCAAACTTGTGTCACTGATTTTTGACATTAGAGGTGAAAAGGAGAGATTTGAGTAATCATGGTAGATCATTTCATAGCCACAACAGTAAGTTAATGGTAGGAAAAGAAAAATGGAAAAAGTATTGTATTAGGATTATGTATATATGAAACCTGCCGTTATCGAATTTCTTTGTTTGGGGTTTTTTCCTATGGAATTACACAGTTCAACATATATGAGCATGTAGTTACATGTAAAATTTTGCTGACTACTATTAAATAGGCTGCTTTTATTCTTCCATGTATATTCACATTAAGACCACAGTCTCCCAAAGATAAATACCTTAAAAATATGTTCTCTAGTTTGTCACTTATACATACAACTACTTTACTAACAGACAAAAGTAAAAGGGTAGGCATTCACATATCAGCCATACTATCTACAAATAACAATCCTAGGAACAGAATCAGGAAATAATATAGATTGATAATCATAACACTAAAACATTAAATAAAACTCTATTATGACATTTCAACAGCAATAGCGTAAAAAGATGAGAATTCTGATTTGGAAGATAGGTTTCTTAATAATGCAGTGTAAAACTTAACACAAAGCCAAAACTGTCAGGCTTCATCAATATTTAAATTCCTCCTAAGAAGCATTACTGACTTTATTAGTCAATAGTAGCCACACTTGAATAATTTGACCAAATTAGCTTTGGTTATGTAAATAATCTCAGAATTTGGTATCATTCCTATTTTTTTAAAAAATGGAAATGGGCAACTTTAAATTAATGAAGAGCTATCATAACTCAAGTATAAGAGGCTGAAAAGGAAAATAAAGGACTGTGCATCACAATTTTCCCATGTTCCCAATTTTACTTGCATTTACAGAGAACATAGAGAACAACGCTCTTGAAAAACACACCTTTGCAGTCTCTATAAGATAAAATTGCCTGTAAAGCAATGTCTGACAACTTCTGAAGGACCCTTATAAAAAATGCAACCACTTTTTAAAGGCAGAACAGCGCATATTTTGTAAGGATGATACTTAAGATACAGATATAACTCTCTCAATCAGGGACCTTAACCAGTCCTCAGTTATTATGAGATGAAAATAGGAATGGAAGCCACAAGCATGTAATGAGCCCAGAGACCACTGCCACAGATGCTTTGAAAAATATATAGGAAAAGACTTTAAAAATAACAATAGAACCTGGAAGCATATTTTGTTTACCTTCATTTATGACTCCTAGGTTCTTGAAAACAGGTGGTGTGATAGACATTCAGTTGCATTTTATGTGAAGGCTGACAAATTTTTTGGTCTTTACACCTGTTAAACATGTTGTTCTGAAAGCAAAGAAATTAATTAAGCACCATATACATGCAATAAGAATTTGTATTAATAATGGTATTTTATTTAACTCCTACTGATTACTCAAAATAAGAAAACAGAATTCTGCAAAGAAGAAAGTATTAATTTAATATATGTGAAGACTTGTATTTGTGGTTCTTCAGAGGAAAAATATATATAAAGGATGAAAGCAGTGATTCTACGAAAATATTAAGTTACAGAAAGATTTGCTGAATAATGTTTCATTACATAGGAAAGAAAAAAATATTTCCTTCATGACACATACCCAGTGAATTAAATTACTTCCAGTAAAGGAGTCATACACAATATACAGTCCTGGGCAATGTTGAACACAAAGACTCATGAAACAAATGAAGAAAATATACTTGGTGAACAAGAGCATCCTAAAGATTAAAAGAAAGATAGAAAGACACCTCTTGACAGACACTTCTAAAAGAGTGCTAGGAAAGATGGTGAAAGTCTGGAATTCAAATAAAAATATATGAAAACTCGTCTCGAAGGGAGAAAAGGTTTTTTGCTCAGGAGTTAGCAGAGCTCATTGAAAGAGCTTTAAACTAGATTTGGAGGGACAAAGGGATTAAACAAAGCTCACTAGAGATAAGCCTGGGGACTGCACACCAATGTTTGAGGGACAATGTGCTAGCAAGGTCCTTTTCTTCCTGTTCTTAAAACAGGACCTCAAAGATATGTGATGAGAAAAGGCTATTACTGGTTAAAAAGCATTCTTTTTCTAATTAAGTAAAAACATACAGATAGGCTCAGCTGGTACAAGTTTATGGAAAAATTAGTACCCTCTTCATTACTTACCGTGATGATGCAAAACTTCAAATGTTATCTAAAAGTGTGAAATCTAAAATAAGTTTATTTATTGACACTAAGGATTTACGCATAAGGGTAGGAGATTAAAACTGCAATTATATCCCAAGCTTGTACATGAAATATCTTGTATTACTTTCCTTAAGTCAAAAGAGCTATTATTAGGAATGCAGCTCTTTGTGGGTAAGAATGGCAGATGGTGCATAGGAGTAAGTGGTGAGCAATTTACAGTAAACAAATTCTTTATCTCTGACGGGTCATGGGGAGAACTAACATGGTCCCCAATTCAATCAGGGAATTGTCTGGAAAACGGTGGCATTCAAATGCACTAATCATCGTGGAACACGCTTAAAAGAAAAAAAAAGCCAACACAAAACTTATAGATTACCAAACTGAGAAACATTTTTCTACAGAAATTTGTTATTCTTCTGGGACTGACAGCATGATGCAATTTGTAAAGGTGCTCCAGTGTGCTCAGCATCTACTACTGAGAGCACTGTTACAGTCTTAGCACCACTGAAGCAGTCAAATTTAATCCAGGTGTTTACTGGCACACCACAGCTATTGTTAGTAGCCTCTATAGATGGGCTATTAAGTGCAAACAAGGATTTATAACCACTTTAACCATGTGTCTTACAAGGTGGCACTCAGCACAGATCTGGGCTTTCTTTATCTTTTGAGAATATGAGGAAACTAGTGTCAGAAAGAAATTCATCTCTTTGAGTAAAGCAACCCTAAGTAAGGGTGTGTGAGTAAAGCACTTTTGGGATTTTTCATTCGCTGCTCAGACACAACGTGTTCATGAGGCTCATATTACCTATGTCTGTCTGCAGTAGAACTCTGAATGAATTGTGGCAGGACTTAGTTACCAAACACATTTTCTCTGTATTTTAAATTTGGACTCAAACAGCAGTCTGTGCCTGGGTAACTAGGGCCACTTGCTATGAGTGGAATATGTACATGCTTTCTCAAGTAGATGATGGGCTTGCCAGGTTGCAAATGTTCCAAATTGTCGTCTTCCTCTTTAAATTAGAATTAAATAACTTTGCATGGAAAATAATCTATTTATTTTTAAAATTAGATGTAGTCACTCTGGAGATGCTTTTAGCTTGAAAGAGAAGTTGGTAATTCCATCAATTATCTTCTCTGTAATTCAATTTATTTTTATGAAAGAACAATTCTAACCTTCCTTGAATAGACACTAACAAATTACCAAATACTGTTTTTATTTTCTGTGCACCAAAATCCTGCCAGATCTCAGCCTCCATCTGAAACTTCTGTCTCCTTCTGCTTCTTCAGGACTTCCTTTGTCTCTTTTCCACACATACGTAACTCCAAGATGTCCTGGCCATGTGGGATGCACTTTAACACAGATGTGGGTTCCTAAAACACTTAGTAAAAACACATTTGTCCCTGAATCTCTATATTTTTTATACTACTACTTACTTTTCTAAGCTCAATTGATCAATTTTCCTTAATTTATAGATTATAAGTCCTCCAGCTTCTGCATATATCCCTTTTTCTTTCTTTCTTCTCTGAATAGATTTTTTTCTTTCTTTCTTCTCTGAATAGATTTTTTTCTGAATCTTTCATATTCCTTGTTGCTTAGGCTGTCTTTCTCAAGCCTGCCCTCTGTATCACAGTTGTGAACTACAGCAAAAGCCTCTACAGACCTACCTGTAAATGCTACTTATAACTGGCATTTGCATATGGAGACAGAGAGGGTGGAGAGGCTGGAGATGATTTCCTGAGAACAATGATTGGCAAAAACACATAGTAATAAATCAGGTTTTTTTAAAAAAAAAGGTCTGAACACATTACTTCTCAGTTTATCTCATACACTTTTGAAAGTCTCAAATCTTCCTTTGCCTGGTACTAAAACAACCATCAAAGCTTTTGCAGAATGTAGTTAGTCATTTTCCCCAGAGAAATTACAGTGCCTATCACTGGCATCAAGACCAACAAAGTCATCGCTCTTCCCTCCCCACCTCCTTGAGCAATGAAAAGACATGATGAGTTTTAAGTAAATAAATATTCCATCCAGTACTTGAATTCCAAGCATTGACACAAATGTCATCATCACTGATTTTCTGCATGTGCAACAGCAACAGAAGGGAAAATTCAGCAGCGGGGTTGAAGAAATATCTTGGGTTTTAATCCTTTGGGTTTTTTCAAATCAGATGCAATAAAAATCATCAATAAAACATTTATACTGGTCAATTTTGAATCTGAGCTTTCCTGTACCATTTCAGCCTGAACTGTCATTTACCCGTGTTGTTTCGTTCGTTGACACTGAAAAATGTAGATTTTACATTTTTAACACTCCTTATCAATTTTGGATAAATCCACTTCAGGCATTTTTAGCAAATTAAATTAAACCTATCCATTTGCATCTGTGCTTAAAATGAAGGTAATCATCATTGAGATTCATGTTTCAGACACTGGGCTGACATACAGAGCTACTGCTCTATGGACTTCAACATCTCCAGTGGCTGTGGAATAATACCATGAGTAGTACTACTGTGAAACAGAATCTAAAAGCTGTGGTGTGGTATTCATTTAACTCAGCAGATCTTGAGTGCTCTTTGTTCTTGTACGTGTACTGCAATGAAAATATTATCTTCAGAGAGGTCTGGAAGTCATATCTTCATGGAAGTTTAATGCTTGCTTTCCAGTGTCTGAATAACACAGTAATGCCTAGGAAAAAAAAAAAAAAAACAGTACAAGATTTATTTTCCTTTTAATTAATATCTGATGAAGAGAGGTTTGGAATGTTTAAGACATTGCAAAATATCATCTATGTTTTAAGCTAACAGAAATAAACCCAGGGCATCAGGCAGGATTTAGATAAATTATTGCACTTTTGAATCACCTGCATATAACACAATTCTATATGCCTTTGGGGGTGTTGTTCAATAATTCTTTATGAAAATTGACTTACACTGTTTCAAGTTTTCTTGGTCTTTTGTCAGGTACCGGATTTGGTACTTTCTGATATTACAAATGACAAAATATATGGTGTAAAACACAAAGTGAAAAATACAGCTAATTTTTACTGCAATAATAAATTAGGTGCTAATTGGAAATAATTATCCAGTTGCATCCCATTCCTGGCTAGAAAATACTAAATAACTTTGGGCAATTAAGTAGAAAACATATGAAATCATTGTTTATTGAGGTCAAAGATCAGAAAAAGCATAGGAAACAAGAATGAAAGTCGTTTAGATGAATGACCATTACTGATTTATCAGATTCAGTCAGTCAGCTACTGTCTGAATCCATGAAAATTCTAGGAAAGTGATGAAATCTCTTCACATGACCTTCGCATCCAATAAAATAAAATAACATTTATTTTTATGACAGAACCTTAACCCTACCAATCTACACAGCAATATTTCTTTATATTTCTATAAAGAAATGTTTATGTATGCACAGATTCAGGAGGATATGGGGGCAAACATTTCATTATCAGCATTTGTTTTACATAATATGCATCAATCTCTACTAGTGGTAGCACTGTTTGTGAAGTACAAATTCTATTTGTTCTACATAAATATATTTATTCTGTGAGCTGTAATTATTGAAACATTATTCCAAATGAGATTTCTGTGTATTTTAAGTTCTGTAATTCCAGAAAAACACTGAATCACATTGCAAGAATGAAAGCAGCTTAGAGCTCTTCTATGCACAGGTGCTTCACAGAGCAATATTCTGTACAAGTTCTGTCATGCCCATCTATACCTTTTCTTTTTTTCTAACAACAAACATGATACATTTTTCAGGTTTAAGAAGATGAATTTCATGCTTTATTCCCCTGGATCTTTCTTCCTTTTTTTTTTTTCTTTTTTCCCTTTTTATTCCACTTTTTGGTACAGCAGCCAGGAATCTGTGACTGCCCCCTTAATGAATTATCAAGGCCTTGTAAAATACTCCAAACTGTCTGCTGTAGAAATGGAAGTATTCAAATTACTTCTTAAAACCCTTGATTATGACACACTTCCATTTTATACCATGGTAAGTCAATTAAATTTTTCGTACGGGTTGTTTACTGAATAAAAAAGAATTTTCATTAGGTTTAGGTTTTTTGGTTTTATTCTGTTTTGGAGAGGATGTTCATAACAACCCTATAAGTAAATCTCTAAAAATGAATTCCTGTTGCTCTTTTTCCCATTATGTATTGTAGCTCAATATGCAAATCAATTCTGCTTCTCTCTCTCTCACAGATGCATACTCACATGAATATTTCTGCCTCAACAACCAGTGCCCTATGCTATAAAAGGAAAAGAGGAATTTTGAAATGGCTTGTTATCAGAAGCAATCAGATGAACTTATTAATATTATTTATAATTGCTGCATTGTTGCCTAAGGAGCTGGTTGCCAAGGGAATTATTAAACCCACTGATTTCCACTTTTGTAGAGGATTTGAGAAAATTGCGTTTAAAGGAAACAGCTTTCATTTTACCCACAAAGTAGAAAAAAAACAAAAGTAGGCAGAACAAATAGAACTTCTTTAAGATGTCTGATAGAAAATTCCCCTGAGTGGGAGCTTCAAATGGATACAATAAACCTTAATTTTTAGAGGGTTTTCATGGTACCACATACTTCAAGGGAAGAAGGATGAGGGGTTTGAGTCCCCATCTTGCTAACAATATGTCTACAACAGAGTGCTAACAATAACCAGAAATATTGTAACTGAGGAATAACAAAAAAAAAAAAATCAGTGTAAATGTGCTAATTTGTGACTGATGTGTATATGGTTAGAAATATAAAAGATAAAGCATAACACACCATCATTCTGTAATGTCCTTCTTAAACTCTTGCTATGCATCTTTGATGCTGTCCTCTATAGACTCCCCTCTACAGCAAATGTGTGCTACACATTGGATTCAGTTTCTTTCTGAAGCCGCTCCTAAGGCACACAAATACTGGCCCACATCCAGACCAAATTTCCTTCAGTGTACTAAGAGCCAAGTTAGCAGAGAGTAGCTTCCAAAAGCACCCTTCATTTAGAAGCACAGTCCCATCTGACACTGCTTGCAGTCACCACTTTGTCTTCATCCTCCTTTGTACTAAACATTACTGAGTCCCTTCCTCTGTTCCAGTCTCAATCCCACCACTGACCCTGAGCAAACACTATTGAGTTGGGATTAGGTACCAAACTCTCTGGAACTGACCAAATGCCAGTTCCATTCATTTAGTGAAGGCACTCAGTTTTGAAATGCTCCATTAGCCCTAGACCACACATCACAAGAAGCAAACCGTTTCAATGTAGTGCAACATTTAGCCTTGTGTGCACCTAAACTCTATCAGCCACAGATTCCAAAGGACCAGTTTTTTTGGAAAAAGTAAATGATGAAGCAGAAAATAAAAACACTGAAGATATAATTAGTAGTTTGAACATAGCTGAGGAGGTTGAATCCAAGAATCAATGCATTAAACAACAGAAACCAGCAGAGAAAGGTAATGAGTTTTTTCCCTTGTAGCATTTCTTCTATTTTCAGCATTCCTGCTTATCTTTCCATACCCTTTTCCAGTCTCTAGTTGTCTTCCACTCCAGATCACCTTTTCTACTTCAAAATTGGAGGTCCCAACATAAAGAGCTTTTGTTTATTTTGGGAGGGGTTTCGTTTTTAAGTAGCTTCAAATTCTATTCTAATTTTAAATTCTAACTCTTCAAATTCTCACCATGTTGTGACCAGCAATTGCCCTTCCTGAGATGATATTTCACCCTGCACCACTCAGATTTCCACATTTTAAAATGTAAGCAGGCTCTGCATCTCTATATTGAAATATTTGAAATTTTGCCAAAAAGTTTCCTTTGTCCTTTTTCCTTTTCCTTTGTCCTTTTTCCTTTTCCTTTGTCTCATAGCTAGATGCAATGACTTGAGCCATAGTTCCAACATCAGGTGTACCAGCGAATCATTTCCATAGAAGAACATGGTATAATTTCTGTATGGAAACACTCAGTCTTAGCAGAAAACATGCAAAATCAGCCACAAGTATCTTTTCTTTAAATTGTGTACACTACTGAGCGACAACCATTTTTAGCAACAACTGTGTGGAATTAATTAAATAGAATCATAAGAGTGGATTTACCAATATGTAAACACATATTTTCATTACACCTTACAATTATTTTTGTATTTTATCATTGAAACAAACAAAACCAGTTCAGGCAGTTTACAAATGTAACCTCTCTTCATCAAGTTATTATTTTTTAAAATTTAAAACACTGAAATATCAATAATTTCATTTTGTTAAGACTGTTGCAATAAGTAATGGGAGTACGTTAAAACATATTACTCAACCCATCCCCGATTAATGCCTTGTTAATCCACAAATATCCCATGTTTTATTCTATAATCACAGAATGGTTCTAGGATAATAAGGATTAAAGTTTAGAAAATGACTGCAAAAGCATTTGAAATTATGGTATATTATAAAATATTTTGCAATTATGATAAAATAATGAATTTTTACCTAAAGAACTATTATGACACAGAACATGTAGTATCAACATAGGAGAAAAGAGGATGACAGTATGCTTGACAGAAAACTTTTAAAATATTTTCATAAAGGCTTGTTAGTTTGTGAAAGTCAATGAAACAAACACTGATATTCTTTGTCCTTTTGTAAATTAACATAGTATTAAAGATGCATTTATTTGCCTTCTTATCCTCTTCCTTATATCAGCATCTCTGAAATGCAATGTATGATCTTTGTTCCATATTATGAAGCATTAAGCAATAAAAGAATATAAAACTTCTCTGCTTTTCATTCCATAAATTACATAAAGAACATTTGCACCAAAAGGTAAGTTCGTATTAGTCCTAAGATGGATCATAACAGAGGAACTGTGCTGAAGCATGGATAAAAAATGTCTATAAAGACCATAGGTAGAGTGTTAGTAGAAAATGATTTCTGAAACCTTGAAGTGTGTACAGACTTCCAGAGATCAATTTCACTATGTCCTGGCTTGGATCTGCATGATGCAAAGCCTTTGTTATTGCTCTGAGATGGCCTCAGCAGTTTACAGCATTTAGAAGCTTTTTAGTCTTAGCTGTAAAAAGTTTCTTTTTGCTCATAGCTTAATGGCAAATATGGTCCTTGGTAGCTGAAGACTTTCAAAGAATATCTTTCTATGTGTGTGCTGAACTTTCTTGCCTCTTATGTATTTGAGCTTTCTCTTTTTTTCACATTTTTGAAGCTGAAACATCATTAAGAAAAGACAATTTAAGTACTTCAGAAAGACAAATGTTAAATAATTCTCACTGCTCTCAGAATCTTCTATTAGCGCAGTTGTGATCTCTGATAGCTCAAAGCCAGATGTTTTCCAGTTGATGAGGGTGAGAACAAAGCAGAGTTTGATCTGCCTAATTAATCTTAAAGACAAAAATTCTAGATCTTCCATGATGATGAGAGAACTATTTCAACAATTTAAATAATTTCAACAATTGAATCTATTAAAAAACTTCTCTTTTGCATCTGCTGCCCCTATAATATTTGACTTTTTTTAATACAACTCTTTCTCCATTTTCAGTAATACCCCACTACAGGGCAAAACACATACCTCACCAGAGCAGCACATGAGTTATTTAAGTATTTTTCATGTCACCACGTTTCTTTTTTTCTCCCTATGTTGGACTAATGATATTTCCTGGAGATAAACATCATTTTCTTGGACATTTTTGATTCAGAATTTCTTCATCTGATAGGTCAGATGGTCAAATAGTCAAATCACCTAGACAAAAGTTTCGATAGAAATACCCTGGTTTTGCCCAAGGCTGTGTAGGGAATGCTCTCAAAGTGAGAAAAGATAGTAAATAAGTCTGGGTTACTCATCGATTTCTATTTTTTTTCACTGGATTACCAGAGAATGGATGTAAATTTTTCACATTTCAGAGTTTTATTGAGGTTATTCAGATTATTCACTGATTATTGTCCTGGACAGTGGATGACTTTCTTCTACCACCACCTGAAGAGACAAGCAAAGTTTCATGCTACTGTGGGACAGAATCAAACAATGAAGCCCACAGTAGGAACCACTGAACTCTTGTTTTCAGGTTATTCCAAGCAATAATTACTAATATCAACTACTGGCAATTTCCTTTTAGTCACTGGAGCAGTATGCTCAATGCTTGGTATTTCTGTCCTTTTTTCTAGAAACATGGGCTAGAATTTTGTCATATTTCTAGAAAACAGCCAAGTGACTCTCATTCTGAGGTACAATTTGTGTAGCCAAGGCAAGGTTTTGTTTTCTGTTTCCATCTGTCTAGAAAGTTTCATGAAATATTCATGCAATAGGCAAAGGAAGGCTACATGCCGTATTTCTGAGTCACTAATTTTAGCAGAAGCTGGAATGCCATAAATGAAGCCCTGTGTGTATAAAAGCTCTGCCTTAAGATTATGCTATTTAAGAGTGCCATCTTCGTTGCTGCAAAAGGAAAAGTGGTAACACTCCTTCCAGTTATTACTCATAAAATGGAATTTCCCTTATTGTCTCTAATTTCCTTTCTTTGGTTTTAGCCCACAAAGCAGAAAACCAGTATTATAGGTCATCTGAAACAGCTCTTTGTTAGGAAAATGCATAATCTTGAATAAACAAGAACACCCTCTCTCTTTTTTCTGTTGAGCCTTTCACTGTATGCCAGCATGAAACCCAGAGGAGAAGCGATGATTTCCCTGTATTTACGATGTACATACACTTTTAGACTTTCCTCTGTTACAGACCTTTTATAAAAGTTTAATTCCACCAAACTTCCTATGTTTATTTCCCCATAGAGTGTAATCCAGGTTTGGAAAGAGTACAGATGCTACCTCTTCTATCAGTTAATCTCAGTAGGTAAAATGCCAAAGACCAAAAAAGAAAACAGATGGGCGGAAAGCCTTTCAAACCTCAGACTGAATAGGCCTGTTTGTTGGAACCAGCTAAGAGAAAACTGTCTTGACCATTTTTTATTTCATTTCAGATATTTTAGAGAATGAGTAAGAAGGAAATTTAAACACTTCTAAAAATTTAAAATTATTGATTTAACAAATCTTAAGCAAATAGTTACTGTATCTATAGTAAAGGCAATCTACAGGCCCTTATATCTTCCACCGTTTTGCAGAAATACACTGTATTTTTTATTCTGTCAACATTTATGGGATCTTTCCATGTTCTGAAGAACAGGATTTATCCTAATAAGAAGCTAGGAAAATATCCATCCCACTAAGGGAACTTTTTAGAGCATCTCGCGTCTAAGACCCCTTGACCGCAATTAAAACAAACATGAATATACTCATTTCAGAAAATATTTTAAACAATCTGTCTCTTAAAATGCATTGCTTACTATCTTCATCAAAGCAGCCCCTGAACACGCTGTGAAAGTAGAGGTCATAGCTCATTAATTATGGCCACTTGTGTGAGGCAGTCCATAAGCAGCGAAAAAATACCTTCAAAAAAACCCCTGACACTTTCTGATGGTACATGACACATTGCAATGTTTGATTTGAATAACACAAGAAATAATTTAAAAATACATATTCAGGCTCAGCATCATATATTTTGCACAGGCCAAGTTCAAGAGAAGGAGATTTTAACAGACCAAGAAGATACTGTGCAAGCAGCTCCATCTAAAATGTGTCTTACAGTGAGAGCTCACCAAGACACAAGCAGTGATTTTGTGTGCACATCCTGCCTTTCATAGCAGGCTCTGAAGTTGCTTAGACTCTTTAAATGCCTCCTGACAGTATGAAGATGTCCCTGGCAAACACTTTGCCATGCTGCTTATCTTGCCAGCAGCGCTAAAGGGGAGAAAGGTTTTCTGTTGCTTCCATCAGCTCCCGGTCAGTTTGCTCAAAAGTGAGGACTTCATCCGCTGACTGGTACAAACACACGGCTGTGGCAGGAAGAGCCGGTGGCACGGCTGTGGCTGGTAGGATCAGATGTTTTGTGGGCTTCAGGGGAAGTCACTGGTGACTTGCTGAGTAGGAGAATGAGCCTATAAATCAGTAAAATCCTTTGCAAATCTCTTTAAAAACTGAAAAACTTTAATTCCCTAACAGAAAAATTAGGGTCACAGATGTTAGAAGACTTCCTGTGGGGATAACAGGGTCTTTTTCTCCTGGGCATCATGTAAAATTGCAGCATCTCTTCAGCTTGGGCACTGCTTGGGCACTGTCTAATATGATTGCTCTTATCTCCCCCACATATCAGCAGCAAGGTTTTTAAAATGTGTATACACAAAATGGGTTTATACAGGAATTTCTTTGAATGTCTGACACTTTTCCTGGAGGGTCATTGCACTGAAACAAAAAACACATACACAACTTCCTGTTGCTGCAGTTTGAGAATGTTGTGCTCCTTCTGTGACTGCTGATTCTTTGTGATGTCTCTGAAACAGCATACATGGCATAGTTCATCAAACCAAAGCAGGCACTAAAAAAACAAACATGAAGGAAAACAAAACCCAGACCAACTCTAGAGCTTAATTATGCTGACCTAAAAAGCCTCCTACTATGTAGTTCTTGCATTAAGCTGTAACTTTGCAAAAATCATTCCTGCTGGGTTATAATGTGCTTATTTTTATTATTACTTTTTTAAATCTCCCACTTGACAGGGAAAAAGCCATGATATGGATGTTGGAACATTATGAAAATGGATTCATAAGCCAAGTCTATCTGGCAGACTGTTCTTGCTCAATGCTGCAATGAGTGAGAGACTCAGTATGTAGCCAACCAAAACTGCTTCAAAAAAGAAAATAAGAAAAAAAATCAAGGGAATAAGGGAGAGAAAACATTTCTGACATCTATTTAATGAACATGGAATTACATAAATGTGAAATCCCCAGGGCCAAGAAAAGGTCTTGATTCAAATGAATATCCAGTCTGGTAAAGACACGACAAAGGAATTCATTTCAGTCTCATGGTCTCCCCACCATAAACATCCGATGAAAGCAGGCCTGTGAACCATGAGCCCAGAAAGATATTTCATCTTGTGTGCTCACAGCCAGCATCCATGACTGCTAGAGCCTGGGCAAAGGTAGGAAAGGTAAGATACAGGCATAGCTGTGCTCACAGTGTCATCAAGGATCCATGTGACTTTAGACTGAGCATAAAACCAGGGTCAGAAAGCCTTAACTAACTGCACCCCTATTATGTTTCATGTATAGCTTTTCTGATGGGGTTGGGGAACTTCATCTCTGAATGCTCCTCTCTTGCACAAGGTACCTGCTGCCTGGTGGCCGTGCACTCTGCAGCTCTCTGTCTCTCACAGCAGGTTTTGTACTTCTCTTGCAGCATACTTTGGCAATTTTGCTCTCCAAAACTATGTATCAAAGAAATTAGTCCCTTCTTTTACCCCTTCTTACAGTAAAGGCTTTGGCAGTACTTCATCATCTCATCTCAGGCAAAATCCTGGTCTTATAGTCACCACAAAGAGCTTTGTTCATTCTGAAAGCTGCTCTTGAAGTGTTATTAATTTGTCATCCATTTACTCTCAAGCAGTTAAATTTCTATATCAAACACAACAGTACAATGATAAGTAGACTTTTAGAGCATTCTTATACAAGGAACAATAAATCTAGGGGTAGAACTGAGACTAGACTAAAAATACACCCTGGAAATTGAAACTGGACACCAATGAGCTGGCAAAAGATCAACATAAATGCCCATAAGATCAATTTAGAGGACAGTGGTATGTGTACAGTAAGATTTTTAATGCCTGCAATGTACTGTGGCATAATTAATAAAGCATGCCTGAGATAAAAAGCAAAGTATCTAGTTAAAGAAGGGCCACTCCCTCTCAATTAGGCTGGAAAGAAGCTGTGTAATATGTTGGACATTACATCTCCAAGCATAGATATGAGAAAGACAAGGTTAGGAGAGGCTTCGCACTGTATTTGATCTCTAAACCTCAGTGAAATTCTAGTTAGACAAACCCTCTTCTAAATGTTTTCATTCTGTCTCTTAAGTGCCACTTAGCATTTTAGCATAGCTTTTTGGGTTCTCTTTCTCCTAGTGCATATTATTTCCCATTTATAACCCTGCTTCCTCCATAAAAAGGAAATTGATTACTGATGATTCGCCAGCAATGTCACAGAGCTGCCCATTAGTCATTTTCCTCAACAGTAACACTTTCACAAGCGTGGCAATGTTATACCTTATTGAATGCCACCCAGGTGTAAGTCAGTCCTGTAACTAATGATAGTCCCACTTCCATTTCCTGAACTCTTAAGAGCAGAAGCTGGGAGAGAAACACAACGTTACTAGTTGATTTTTTTCCCACCAAAGTAATGAACCCAAACCTAGAAGTAGGCGTGAGCATACCATTCTCAGGAGTGTTCTGGATAAAGTAAGAAAACTGGGGTCACCCCTCATAGAGAGTAGTAGTGGTGATCAGTGCTTTAAACCTACCACCAAACTTTCCTTGTGGCCCATAAATTCTGCATTCTTTGTGTCCATTATCAGTGATACGTTCTTCTCCCCCAGCTTTGTTAACCTCCCCCTAGGTCTGAGACCATACCCAGACAATAGTATTACCTTTGTCTTATCTCAAGTTCCCACTGTGGAGGCTTATCTTACAGTCCAAATTCCAGGTATCCATGGAGGCATATTCAGAGAGGGCTGTGGTGGTCTTTGATGATCGCTGATGCCACCGGACCCATAATTTGGGGTGATCTTTGTTTGGCTGGTGACATGTGTGTGAGCAGTTGCTTCTTTACACAGCTTGTCACCGCGGGAATTTTTGTCTGGATGCATTGCCCAGGATGTGCTAACCAGATCTCGCCTCCACCAGGTCTGGAGTTAGTGCCACTATATTCTATGCTTATCTCATGGCAAAGTCCTTCTGGGACCTTAACAGTGTTGGAGACAGGCAATTGTGATCTTTAAGTCTTTACACTGTGTGCAAGCTGTAAGCACTGCTGTCATCTGCCATCCGTCAGCTGTGTCAGGTAGGAACAATGGGCATCAAGTGAGAAAGAGACTTCTCTGCCACAGACCTTAGAGACACCAATTTAAAAGACACTTAAATACAGACTGATGTTTTATACTTCTTCCCATCATAGTATTCTACCAGACTTCATCACGCGAAGTCCCTCCATGCAGTCCTTCAGAATATGTGACATTGTACCTCCACTAAGTTTTAAAACTCCTTTATGCTGTGTCTACTCTGGTACAAAACACTGTAGAAGTCTTATCAACGTGTCATTGAGCACTTGTCCCACTCCTCTGCCAGTAATTTTCAGAGGAAGAAGACACAGCCTGGTGATCTGCCAGAGAAGAGGCACATTGGAGGAGCACCCACATCTCTTCATTGCCCAGGGTTAGTCTCCTCTCCCAGCACCACCATCAAGAGGTGAACGGTTATCCCAGTTTGTTCCATTCACAGCCACACTCCACCACAGCACTCTAATTATTTCTCATACCCATCAGTTCAGTGATGTGTCAGAGTACAAGTATCTCCATACTCCAGACAACCACCACCAGCTTCTACCACATCTATGTTGGGACTCCACCAAAATTATACAGGATTGTGCCTGAACTGCCTGTCTTGTGTCTCAGGAGTTTGGTTTTGTGCAACTTGGTAAATGGGCCAGAATGACCTCAAACCATTTTAATTCTACATTAAAAAGGTTAATGGCCATCTAGGACTAGGCTTTCAGAATTTTTCTCATCTTTGTCTGTTCAATATAATACACATTTTATTGACAGTAGAGAATTTTTGTCATCATAATAATCATAATGATTTTTTACATCAAATAATTACTTTCTAAGAAGTAAGTTGCCCACTTTTAATTTTTTTAATGTCCGCTGACATTAGCTTTTAGTATATATTACTTAAGATCAAGTATTCAGAGTTCTTTCATGTAGTCTCAAGCTAAAATCCCTGAGCAGAACTACTTATTCAGAGCATCTTGCACTGAGGGCAGAGACGAGGTTGTTCAAGTAGCATAAACTAATCCAAGAACTTAGAAGTGAGATGAAAATGCTTGTGATGACCTTTCACTTTGTACAATAATTTCTCTAAAACAAATGTTCCTTTAATCTGCATTATAATGGCAATCACAGGAAATGACTGGCCAGCTCTCAGAAGTTTATCTGCAGTAATTAAACATTTTCTACCCCAGAATTTCTCTTCTCATTGATGAAGCTAAAAGTGCAATTCAGTCCATCTGGAAATGCACTTCCAGAAGGTCAAAAAATAAACTTGTGCCATTTCCTTCACCTTCTATTAAAGATGTATCAAACTACCCATGAGCATTCATACTGTATATCATTGAACATGAATGGGCTCAATGACCTGTGCAGAACAAGGGTATTGAGCAACCTATTAGACATGCTGACAAAAACACAATATTTGGGTCATATTATACAACATAAAAACAATTACTTCAAAGTTACACTCAAAGATACAGCCTACACAAAACTGCAGACAACTTTTATCTTCAGAAGTAATTTTTCTAATACAGAAGGATAAATGAATTTTTGTTGGGTTATCATTACATTTAAATGTAATCATGAAGTCTGTCTTATAGCATTGAATAGCCACAAGCTGTATTTAGAATTTAAAAATAAGAGTGCACACAATTATTGTTGTGTCGTCTTTTTTTTTTTCATTTTGCCCTTTTTTTCTACTCAAGAACATTCTGAGTATTTAAACCTTCCAATAAAGCACAATTTTTTTTCTTTTGTCTTGATTTTGCAGATTAGTTAGCAATGTGATATTACGAAAAATCTAGTTTTCTCATCATTTGTGAGATAAACTTCATCATGGAAAAAATGACAAAAAAATCCCAAAGAAATTTCATCCATTCAAATCAGGCTCAAATAAGGTTTGGGACATGACCAGACCCCACTATACAAGAATTCTGCATTTTAAAAACTCTTTCACAACAAAATATCTCAACCTTTACCAATCTAACTGTTAAAGGACATACTTGAATGAATGAGAGCAAAACAAGAAATCTCATTAAATGTTCCCAGCAACTCCAAATCATTATGAATTTTCCAATACAGCATCCAATAATTATATTAGTTTTCCAATAATGTAGTCAAATGTCTCTCATTACAACTAATTGAGAAAGTACAACAGATTACCCAATCTCACTGTTTTATAAAAAGAAAATCATGTTTACTCAGCTCTGCAAACTGTTGAATGTATTGACATACACAAAAAGTCACAAACATGTTAGAACTTATCATTCTGTGGGTTGGAATTCTCTTACTGGATAATTCTTCCTACGCAAACTTCCAAAATTGACCTACAAAAAGTTCACAAGGCTTTATATTCCCAGTAATTCTTTGATTACAACTAGAAGACTTCTAGCCAGCAAGTCTAAATACATTGCTAATTTTCAGTAAGCGTCAAACTCAGAAACTTTACTGGTACTCCTGAGACTTTGTCTCTGACCCTCAGGGCCACAGTTCTCGTGAGAGTCCCATTAGCTTCATAGAAACATCTCTCTGATAAGCTGCACAGTCTTTGCCACTGGCATTGAGGAGTATGCTGGAGGAAATCCAGATGAAACTTGGAGGTTGGCAGACAGTCTGGTTTTGCCTCAACAGAACAATAAAATTCACATTACTATTGTTATCATTATTACTGTGCTTATCCAGCTGAGTAGAGCTACAGCATGTGTGAAGCACTGGGATGGCAAGACAGAGCTCACAGACCTTACTGTGCTGATTGTGGCAAAGTTGCCCTTTCAACCTGGGCGATGGACATTTCTGCCCAGCAGAGCGTCAGCATTGTGAAATCACATCAGAACTATGAAGCCTATTTGGAGGCATACAGCTAATAGCCATTCAGGTCTGAACTCCTGTATAGCCCTCAGCAGCTTACTTTTAACCAAATTAAAAAACGAATTGATAAACAGAAAGCTGAGGCAATAAAGGAATATGGACTTTTAAAATGCCTGTAATATGTCCACCCAGAGGTTCCAAACTCATAATTGTTTAAAACAGGATGCAGAGGGGGCATACAACCCCAGGTGGGATTCAATTATTCATGGTAGCATTTGGAGTCACAAGCATGACACCAAAGGCCTGCAGCCAGAGGCAGTGTACAATTACTGCTCCAGCTCTGTTTTGACACTGTCTCCTGGACACTGCCCATGTGTTTCAGAGACTTCAGGGCTGGAGGCCATGAGAAGCATATGCTTCCCATTGCTTCACGCACTTGTTCCTATGGGCTAGAGAGCAGTGGGGTCAATGTGCTCAGCTATTTGGTGCTGAAGTCCTACCCTTCATGTCTAGAGCAGCAGAAGGCAGCCAAGGTTCAATGCTACAGATCTGCCTCTGAACAATGGAGAAAGTAGAGCTGGTGGATAAAAAGTTGTTAGGATGGTGCAGGCACATCTCTGTGCAGCTACATCCAAATACATGCCTGTATTTCAAATGCATGGCAAAAAAAGCTGTAGAAACTTTGCCTTCACCTGTGAAACAGGTTCCCATCTAATAAGCACAAGGCTACAATAATAGGATGCCTATAGTAATATCAATAACAATAATAATTATGTTGATAAAGGAGACAGTTCTGCAATAAATATTACAATGATTAATTTTCCAGAACTTTCAAATGGCCATTTCAGACCACTGTCTTTATATATTATGAATGCTGCATATATGTTATCATTGATTTTTTTTAACTTGGAGCTTTTGAAATATCTATGGCTTAAATCAGAAACAGACACATAATATGCATGGAAAAAGACAGCACCAGGGACACTGGTGATAATTTGAGAAATGTTTCATGGAAAGAGGTACAATTATTAAAAGAGTGGAAAGACATGAAGACACCACAAATGTAATCCCACTGTGTGAGAGAAAAAAGTATTTTACAGAAGATCCAAAAGGATTAATTCTAAAGCTAAATTAAGCCTTCCTTTCTCCTACACAGCATTCATTTTTGCCCTGACAGCAACTTTCCTACTTTCCTGATTAGTAAATAGGATACGCAAAACAAGTTTATTTAGAAAGATAGGCAATGGGGAAGGATAAGAGCACTGCGATGAGGCCATGAATTATAATTGTGCCATGTCTCCCTATTCAGGAGCCACTGTTTGCCATCCTGGCTGCTTCCATATTGCATTACTTGGTTAAAATCAATTACAAATATATCACTCAGCAATAATCTATTCCCTCAGAAACTTAAACCTGGGAATGGCTTTTCACTGACTGGCAGGACGGATCACTCAAAGTTCTTCTTTTCTGTCTGCATCCGATGTAAATGTTTTTCAAATTCTTAAGAAAAAATTATTTAAGGTTATTATTTAAAGGTCAGGTAAGGAGAAAATTAATGAATATAGTTAAGACACCAGAAAACCATCTAAACCAAACCTGAACAGAAAAGATGGCCTACTACATCCACACAGTTAAGTACCACTGCTAAATATAAAAAAGTTACTCGGTCCCTCCCTTCTATGTTTTAAATAAGTCAAGCCATTTGCAATGACCAAAACTAGCATTCCAAATGATGGTGTGTTTCTGGGGGAGGAATAAAGCTTGAAATAAAAAAAAAAAAAAAAAAAAAAATTATTTCGCTCTCTAATTTGGCATTTTCTCTAAGTGGGGCAGACAGAGTCCCAGGAGTAGAACAGAACCTGCAACTGATAAAACTTCAGCTAATTCAAAAGAAAATCTAAATTCTCCTTATCATGGAAACAAGTGATTTAAATGTTGGCAAATAGAATTATTTATCAACAGTTGCATGGCCTCACAGAATGAAACCTAATTCAACTCTATTCTCAAAGAAACCTTATCCCTTTCTTTAATGCAAAGATGGGAATGAAAATGAGTACTGTACTGACTGATAAAGGGGAGCTATTGCTTTCCAATAAGGTAAATGACACAAGCCTGATCCCAGAGTAATTTGGCATAAATGTGGTTTTCTGGGTAACATGAAAAGAACATTGTGTATGGAGTCTCTTCCCATTGATTCATTCCCTCTTTTCAGGCTCCGGTGCTGCTGAAACAGATTGTCTGCTCTAGCACACACCCAAGTGACATCTGATTCACACACTGGCAGCCATTCAAGCCTATCTGGTCGAGCAGGCTTCTGTGAACTGGGGACTTCAAGTTTTTTCTGCAGCGTTTATCAGCAGTTTTCATGCTGTTGAAATGATCTTGGCAGTGCCTCTCACAGTAATCCCTCACCCCTTAGTGCCACCGCTCTTTGCAAACACAGCTCTCCTTCCTTCTAGGTGTGTTATCTCAAAAGACTTCAGCCTAAGAAGGCTGTGCAAATGATCAGTTAAGTTGGGAGTCCTCAGACAATTTGGACGACGTGCAAAATCAATGCTCTGTAAAAACTAATATAATTTTTTTAAATTTTTTAACTACCTGCCTATTTAACCCTAGACTTTAAATCCCCCAAGGCTTTGAAGCACTTCAAGCATCACCTAAATATATTTTGTCTAAGTCTCAGACATCTCCTCGGGTGCCAGGAGCCTGTTTGAGGGTTCAAGCTGTCAAAGAAAATCCAATATGTTAAATGCATGTAAGTAAAATGAGCCACATGCTTAAACACCCCTACCGTATGAGGTGACAGGCTGTAGAATAATAGAGTAATTTGTTGTATCTATGAGGGTAGAAATATAATTTATCTGTACCTCCTATCATGTCCAGGAGCTGGATAAAAAAGATGCCAGGTGAAACAAATCGTGTTAACAGTGTGCCTCAAAATATCTATGGGTTAATATCTTACAACTTATTCCCTCAGGGAAGAGAAGGAACCAATCCATATCTATACATAGCCATCAGCATGTACAGTGTTTTGCATCACAAATTAGATGTTGTCCAATGAAGACTCATAAAAATAAAATAAATTAAGAACAAAACCAGGAACTCCGGGGAGTCCTGGAAATAACTAAGGATGAAAGCACAGCACATTCTAGGCATTTAGTAAAGCATTTATCTGTGTGATACATAAGAATCAGTTTTCAAAGCTGTCTGAATCACTGCTACAACCAAGATATAAGCAAGCTTAAACAGGACCAGACAAACTCATTCAAAATTACAAAGGCTGGATGAAAAAATCACCATGGGTCAGTGCAATGTCAGAAGAAGAGGAAGGATTTGATATGACTATGCTGAAAGATGCCCATGCTCAACACACATCAAAAAAGGACTTCACAATTCAGCAGTTTGTATAAAATGGCCAGATTTAAAGAATGACGCCTACTTGAAAAAGATTTCTACAGCTGTTCCTTGAAACGGAACATCGACAATTTTATGATCTCTTCAATAGTAAAAGCACTGAAAGGAAAGATGTAGAGTAAGTCCAGCCTTCAAAGTGGAAAATGCTTCCTTGTTAAACAAAAGGTAGGCAGTACATACAAAAACTCTCCTTGAAAATAACCCTTAGACTCATTAATATTGTGTGTGTCATTTAAAGATCAGTGAAATACGCAAAAATGTGATGGCAATGTTCTACCGGTAAGAGGAATTAAGTAGTAAAATTCTATTTATTTTTCCATAAGGAATAATTTATTGCTAGAACTGAACAATGAACAGAAAATATTTTCTTTTTCACCTACAGTACAATTCTTATAATCATTCAAACATGACATGCTGTTATTTAATGTGGTGTTATTCCAGATACAAAGCTCATCAGATTTCTCCTATTATCAATCATTAAGGGCAGATCAACTGGTCTTCCCAACCTTTGAGAAGATACAGGAAAAAAAACCCCAAATATTTATCTTTATGCATAAAACATGCATGATAATATAGAGAACATTTCGGGAATGAATCTGAGATCCGATTCAAGTACACTTTGCATTATCTAGTAAATGTAACAAAATGTGTACCTAAGGGTTGCACAAACAGCCAGTGTGACTGTGGGGTAAGGTGTAGTTCCTCGTCATGTCAAGATGATTCTTCAGCAGCTGCAACTATTTGGATACAGCATTTCTGTATTGAAAAGAGAGTCTTTAAGCGAGGGATGGATTATGAAAGCAAGTTCACTAAGTCCTTTCGTTTTATCTATTGGTTTACCAGACCCTTTGGCATGGAATCCAACATTTCTTTTTGCTGTAATAGGAACCTGCACCCTCTTGTCCTCTTTGTAAAAAATTATCTTAATCAAAGCCTTCTTTTACTTACTGTAGTAGTCATTTAAATTCTGAATTAAATCAGTCACATCTTGTATTAACTCCAGATATGTTGACTTAAAGAGTGCCTCCAGTCTGAAACCAGAACACGCTGCTATTCTTCATCTGCATACACAGTATTTTTTAAACATGTCTGGTTTTTTCCTGCCTCACGTAATCTCCTCATATACTTACCATGTGAAACAAAAAATTCAACATTCTGTGATTTTGACACTATTTAGATAAAAGAACTTGGACTATAAGGCACAATCATAGTCTGAATATGATCTAATTTAATACAAGATCCCCATTATGCAAGTAGGTTTTTTATTATGTACTAAACACATAATCTTATGTTAAAACCCTCAGAAATTAATCATTAATCAATGTGAGAAAATTGTTTGGCTTTTTCATATGTTAGTCATTTAAGAACAGATTGCCCTGGAATAGATTCAAATACAAGCATACATTTTCATCATTTAGTAATCAAAACTTGACTACAGACTTTGTATACGTCACTAATGTGTCTCTTCATGCTGTGCTACTAAACAAACACACAAGTGGTAAGTCAGAAGGCATCACTAGACTGGCTTTCTGTTGCAGTTTCAGGTGTAATTACATTCCATGTATATGTGTACATATTTACAGGATAACAGGCATTATGAGAATGTGGACAATAATTTACTAGCTTTTAAATGGAAAATATAATTTATTTGAGCATTTGTTTCCAGTCAAGTACTCTGTGAGAAACTTAGACCTCAGTGATGATAAGCTTCAGGGAAGTGGTACAGCAATTAGCAAGCACAAGAACTAGTTCCATGGGGAATTCAGAAATAAGAGCTTTCCTGCTGGGATAAATAGAGCCAGTATTGAAATCAAAATATTTTGTTATAACACTTGATGCTATTAAAATCAGCCTCTGTTGAATTTGCTCACATGGGAATGAAAATTCTTTTGTGTGTAGTGATTTGCAAAATTAAGAAATGTCTAATGTCAAAATAGAAGCCTCAAGTAATTTTATAGATGAAAACTTTTTAAAAAAATCAGAATCACATCAAGAAACAGACACTGTTTCCCCAACATTGCAAGCAAGCAAAGTTCTCATATCTTTGTGAAAATTATTTGGGATTTAACTGGGCACTTGCTATATGCAACAAACAACTTGATGTTCATTTTTCATTAGGCAGTCCTATTATTGTATAGAGTGTTTATGGACAGGTATAATAAAAATACGTAAATTTACCATAAACAGAGTATGTTTTGCTTTTAGTCATTATTCACTTCTTTCCTTCCTGTGTATAATTAGCATACAAAAATAAATTGTTGTCATGTTTCTTATTCACTTGCTTTGCTATAAATATAAGTTGAATCAACAGGTCAAATTAGGTTTCAGACAAGGAAGAAATGAAAGCAGCAGTTTTTAAATACAGAAGAATCATTCTGTAGCCATTCAACAGCCACTACTGTGCAACAATCTTGCAAAGGCTGATTTGGCAATTCAAATGTGCTTTGCATATCCTCTAAAGGACATACAAACCATTTCCTTCAATTTAGGCCAAATGAAAATAATTGTAATTTGATTACAGTTCTATCACAGTACAACTTCATTTTATGACATAAATGTCTAAACTATTTTTAATGGGAATTAGGCTGCGTAGGTTGTCATGAAAAATCTAGTTTTTCTTACTATTAGAAGTCTATATTACCATCTCTGCAGAACACTAAAACTTTTCCCAAGCTTCTATGTCCCCCAAAAGCCAATTGTATTAATAAGCTAAGAACTTTCCTAGGTGAAGCCTGTAAGAAGACACATGACCCACACCCTTCTGCCACGGTGATGTACTTACAAAGACATAGGAAATCAGCTTTTCGCAAAGGACATGGGCATAGAACAATTTAGAAAGGCAAAACGAGACAGCTGGTATAATAATTTGTCACATGAATAGCTTTGTTGCTTGCCATACTAACATAGGTTAACTCACTGGAGATCTTGGTTTGATCATTCCCCTCTTTTTTTATCACAGCACCTTGCTTGACATCAGAGTGTCCATTGTACTTTACTTCACCATAGATCTCTTTTCCCCCAAATTCACTGTTTCTATTACCTGTGCCCACATAACTTACCTCACTCTGGCAGAAGGGAAAGAATATACAGCCTCTTCCTCATGAGGTAATCAATAGTGCTTCAAAGATAAGCCAGCCAGCAAAGGCTTGTAAATGCATGTCACTTCTGTCTTCGACAGCCCTCAGTGTGAAACATTTGCAATGCTTTTAGTTTCAATTGACCTGGTCCAAAGGAAAGATGTCAAAAAGCTTGGGATGAATTGGAGCTCCTGAAGTTACTGCTTCACTGGAGGATTACCATCTTATGCCACACTGCTTTCCTTGCATAAATACTACATCCTTAGTCTTTATTAACATGTTATATACATCATGGTTGAACTCTCTAATAAATGACCATCTAAAGGTGAAATATTATTTTTTGCTATAACTTCATCTTTATTTATTTTTTTTTTTTTACTTGGTATTAATCAGTTGTTTCATCTATGGTGAGAGATAAAATAAAGATGCAAAAATAGTTACCTTGATAGAAGTAAAACAAGAAAAGAATAATAGAACAAATATAAACCTTTAACCCTGTTCTCTCACAAACTGGTCATAAATTCAGAAATATTAATCCCTCCCAAGGTTTATCTTGGAGACTGCCATGTAGGTATCATCTAGTAAGTTTAAGCTAGTATAGTTTGTGATAAAGTCCAGAGATCAGTGACTTTTCAAAAACACAGAACCGGTGGTCAGTAGAGCAGGACTCAAGCACAAAGGAATTGGAAAAAGTTCTTGAAGCTCCTTATCACTGCCAGAGCTTAGTGACATTTAATTGTGTCAGCATGAGCTCCACAACCTCCAGCTAAGTCTGTACATGTTTGAATTGAAAATTTAAGGAGAGGGAAAAAAAGAGTTAAAAAACACCTGAACCCAAACCTTCAAATCTATCTCCGTTATCAGATATTACTGAAGGCATAAACAATGAATCAATAAACTCAAATACCCAAACTGCTGGCATACTCTGAAATGGGAGTACTAAAATCTGCTATTAACTTTTAGAAGCAGAAAAGTTGCACTATAAGTCAAATTCATATTTTATCTGTCTGAGCCCCAAGAGCTCACCTGAACACAAAAAGCCCAGGGCAGTGCCTGGATTCTGCTCAAAGTTGGGCAGCTGAATGCACTGTGAAGCTCAGGCTCAGGCACTGGAAAGTGACGTTTCCTCTCACATTCCCAGAGGGAAAACAAATACATTTGGACTTTAAAAGAGAAGTGTTTTAGTACCTTCTGTTTGCACATTCAAGCTGCTATGTATATAAACATGAAATACGTATCACAGAATAACAGAATAATTCAGAAGGGAAAGCAGCTCAGGAGGTGTCTGGTTGAGCCTCCTGCTCAAAGACGGGTCAGCTTGAGATCAGACCAGTTTGTCCAGGGCATTTTGTACTAAGGATGGAGACTGCACAAACTGTAAACCTATGTAACGGAAGGAAACAAATACAGACTTTTATATATGTGTATATATAAATAATACTATATTTAATTGATATCGAGAGTTAGAAAAGCAGCTGATCATTTTCAGAAAAGTCTTGACTATCAGGTATTAGGGGATACATATACTAGACAGAGCTGTGATGCAAAATTCATTGTAATCATTGTAAAAGAGGTACACAGAGGTGTTGTTGGTTTCCTTGTTCCATAGATAAAACAGTGCTCCTAAAAGCAAGGGAAAAACAATTTCTAAGTGAAATATAATTAAAAAAATGTTATAATAATTTGACTTCTAATGGCCCTATGCTCCTACTAAGAAAATAACTCCACTTAAAAAATCAAGATCTTTGAAATGTAGTAGTACAAGTTCAAAGGCACTGAGGCCAAAACTGTCACTTAATTGCTGCAACTCTCTAGCTCTTCAGTGACACCTTGGGCAAACAGCAAATTGACTGTTCATGATCATGAACATTGGCCATGATTATGAGGAGCAGTGGTATTTCTAGTGTTATGTGTAAAGTTTGTTCCTTCTGATTTGCTCCTGTGAGATTTCAAAAATAGCAAAGCTGCAGTTGTGTCAGAGATCTATAATTCTCTCACTGCACATACTTTATGTGAAGTATGTACTTCAATATTTGAAAAAAATATTTGAAAACCACCACTCTTCTGTCCATTGAACTGAATGTCTAGATTAAAAAATAGAATGAAATAGATGCAGGCATGATATGTTAATGTTAAATTGATTTTTCTATCAACACTAGACACAGATCCTTAATGCATAATGTCAACCATTATTCTTCTATTTTTATCATTTGTGGTAGAAATAAAAGTCTACTTATCTAAACTACATTGGAGAATAAGTTCATTTTTTCACTTCTAAAACACAATTTTGTAGTTTGCCTTAGCAGTCCCAGAGGGCTCAAAAGGTAAACCATTCACACTCTATAGTATCTGTTCAACATAGAATAAATGATGGGGAGGCAGCAGTTGTGGGTATTTTTTGCCTTCCACATTTTAGCTGTGTTTTAAGATTCTTAGACACCAAAATTTTAAATAACATGTCAAATATTAACATGGCTAACAGTGACTCTTGGTATTTGATTTTGTGCTAACAGTCAAAACACTAAAAATTACATAGCTATCTTGATCATTTCTCTAAGGTAAATGGTCACTGTTGTCACTGTTTGATTAGAATCCTGTAGGGTTTGTGCAATTCTGTCAGGCAATTTCCTTTGCAAAAAACTTTTAGAGCTAATGATTCATTTTCTAAGGCTTTGTAAGGCACTTTCACTGAACAAAGGAAACTAACCATACCACCAGAAAACATCTCATAGGCTACAGCCAAAACCTCCCTAGACACTCATTTTTAACTCAAAATGCAATAAAGACCAAGTTATTCTCATTCATTTTTACTGTTCCTAAGGATTTGGGCTCCAAATACATGATGAGATATTACTATAATTAGTAAGCTCTCTGACAATAATGACAAACAGTTATGATAAAAACTCTCATTCACAGTGAATGAAGAGAGTAGGCCATGAATAATCTAAATGCTTCTATCCAAGACTAACTACTCAAACAAGAATACAAGGCAATTGTGTACCCTGAAAAAATTACTTAGTACTTAATCAGTCCAACAAAACAGTGATTTTCCTTGTTAAAAGGGTTATACCTTCAACCTTTCCTCATGTCTTAAAGAAGGTGGCTTTTGCCCTACTGCAAAACTCTGCTACTCTCTGAAGGTTAACAAGCACTGGACAGCAAGAAGGTAGGAAATTATTTCAGCCTCAGTGTCCTCTCAGAAAACACTTGGAACTGTCGTCTTTTGCAGTAAGGGAACCTAAATCAAGTGAGCCTGAATGAGTTCAGCAGTGGCAGCATTGGCAGCATGCCCAAATGAGGAAATCTTTGCAAACAACAATTCCAGGCTACAGGGCAGAAGCAGGGTTTAAAAATTTGTATTTAAATTGATACCAGGGACCAACAAGAATGAGAGATTTGTGCATTTTTCCTTCTTTAGTTAGACATTACCTTTACTTGAGCTTCAACCAGTTTTGGGGTCTAATGTTACACAGAATTCTATCCCTGAAGAAAAGTGGAAAGATAACAGGCCTGATGCCCACATCAACAAGCCGCAACTTCCTCATCAGGTGTGGGCAGCAAAATCTGACCAGATGGAGCATGGAATGATGAGATGACCAAATGTGGGGCTAAACAGGTATTTGCCAGTTATTAATGGAAAAGCTGATAGTTCAGTTTAAAGGACTACTATTACTTCTGCCAAATTCTCTGCTGATGATGCCAAACCTTCACCATCAAATCAGTCCTGTCCTGGTATAGCACAGTTACTGATGCTCCGACCATTGTCAAACTCTGGTTGAGGGACTGAGTTACCATACTGCTCAGCGGGTTGCATTACATCCCATACACTCCCTGGTTTAGGAGAACAAACCAGCAGTCACAACAGAGCCACAACGTGGCACGCTGCTCCAGCAGATCCAAGAGGAGTTACTGCCCACAACCACCCAGTGAGATGCTACTGGGGTTACAAAGAGCAAAGCTACTGAAGACCAGCCTAGTCCACTCCTCAGAAAACACCTGCAAGGCAACAGTGCCTGCACATGGGTGTTGATGAAGTTACTTAATTGATTTGATCTGTCCCTGAAAGTCTCTTCATTATGAATAACTGGGTGGGGATAACCTACAAAAAAAAAATTTAAAAGATTATTCTAAGAATCTTTCTTCACATCTGCACAGCTTTTCAAAAGGCAATAAAAGTGTGCATCAATTACTGTGTGTAGCAACAAGCAAAACAATGTTTGCAAGTTACCTCCTGGGAGATGAGCTGGTCAGAAGAAATTTTGGAACTGCTTAGACCCAAGGCCAGTATTCACTGAGACAAGGTCTGTCATCTGTGCTCCAGCATGGCTGTAGCAGGTTAACCCTGGCTGGATACCAGGCACCAACCAAAGCTTCTCTATCACTGTCCTCCACAGCTGTACAGTGGAGAGAAAATAATTGAGATAAGGATTGGGAGAGATCACTCACCGAAAACTCTCATGGGCAAAACAGGTTAGAATTAGAGATAATAATTGAATTTGTTACTAACAAAATCAGAGCAGGATAATGAGAAGTAAAATAAAACCTTCAAAACACCTTGCCCCCAGCCCTCCCTTCTTCCCAGCTCTACCTCCTTCCCCACAGGCAGAGGGACACGGGGAGTTTGAGTTATGGTCAGTTCATCACCCATAGCTTTGTTCTGCTGCTCAGAAAGGAGTCATTCCTCTGATGCACCATGGGGTCCCTCCCATGGAAGATAATTCTCCATGAACTTCTTCAGTTTGAGCCCATCTAACAAGCAACCGCACCCTGTGAACTGCTGCAGCATTCACAGGTCACTCTTCCATGGGGTGCAGTTCTTCAAGGACAGGCTACTCCAGCATGGGCTCCTCTCTGTAGCCTTTCCCCCCAAAGCTTGGCCATGCAAACCCAATACAGTGGCCTACTAAATAACTTAAGCATTCAGCAATGCTTTCTTGTAGTTCTTCCACTCTTAACAAAGGCCAAAAAAATACAGCAGAATATGCACGGATGTGCTAAAAGAATATGATCCAAGCTATATCACTTCTTCCGTCTGGCTTTTCAGGCTACTGTCTTCTGGAATGAAAACGAAGCTTTGGGGAATAGGAGTCTTTTCTCTGTGCTGCTGTCCCACACTTCTGGCAGTAACCTCACCCTGCTTCTCTGAAAGGTGACGATGCCCCTGGCTGGTCTAAAAACGTTTTATCTACAAGGAAGAAAAGATAGTCTCAGTTTTGTTTTGACTCCAAATCCTAAAAATGGGAATCAACGGTGTGATTTCACACAGATTTACATAGACAAGCTACTTAGCAATTAAAGACAAGTCCATAACATGAGCAATGCAGGTTAAAGGGTGGATTTAGCAAGGCCACATATTGTCTACGCTATGCTTGGGTTCAAAAAACAGTCAAGATACTTTTAGGGAACAAATGTGGGCCAAAAAACGCATTTTTCACCTAATCACTTGCCATCAGGTTTGTAACTCAAAATGAATATTGCATTCCTTTTCAGGGACAAAACATTTCATAATACTGCAGCTGATTCAATATTTGAAAGCGTTTGATGTCTGAAGATATAAAGACATTAAAAATTCAACTGATCCTTAAAATATTTAAGAAAAAAAAGGTTATTTCATTACACATCTTTCATAGCAAGATGTTAAAAAAAAGTCTGGAGTTTGAATCAAAAATATTCAGATATTGGTGACTGAAACAGTGATCCTTAAAATAAATACTAAGAAATTGCATTTTAACAATTAAAATTAAAACATCTCAAAGTCTTTCTTGTGGATAACATTATTGCTATACTCTATCTTTTATAAATCCCATCTCCTCTGCTGCTGCTAATTAGTGTTTTTTATTCCAGAAGGGTTTTAAGTTCTTGCAGAATATTGTTGCATGTAGCCTTCCCAGTTTCTGATGATTCAAGTTGTCTTTGTATTTCATTCTTTCCAAACCACTGGAATTGGCTGCTTTTAACTCAATGTATGTTACAGCCTCAACTTGCAGACTATCTCTTACCAGAACACCCATAGGTATACCTCCCATTTACAGAAATGAAAGCTCTGACACTGATCTCGGGAAAACTTTTCAGATCCAAGTAGTAAGTAATTTGCCACAAGTTATTAGACTTGCTATATTGGTGCTTCTCCAGACTTCTTCTCTCCATTATGAGAATAAAGATGTTTCTCCCAAACTCTTTCCAATTGTTCAGTCACAGGGCAGAACAAAAGATGATTTCTCTTGGTATCTCTCTCTGCAAATTTCATTTGATACAAATGGTATGATATTCACTGTAAAACCCGTACAACTTTATGCTGTAAAGTGATATGCGTTATTTTTCCGTTAGAAACTTGCAGAATATGTAGCAGAGCAGTGAAAACCCAAATTGTTTTCAGCTGTATTTCCTTCTTTGTGTGACTTCCAACTGCCGGTGCCCTGCTAAAACATGACAGTCTGCTCTGCTTTACCCGAAAGAATACAAGAAATGAGGTGCTATCAGCTTGTTCTGACACACTTCTCTTCTACCATAAGATGGCAGACATAGTACATAAAGTTTCAATAATATACTGAAAATTAAAATTATTAGGCCAATATGTATATGATGTCCCCTACTGTCCTTACTGGCATGAACCAGAAAAAAAGTGGTTTCACTGTACCATTATCTGCTACTGCATTCATGGCATGCTATTAGCTCATCACTACAGCTCTTTCAAAACAACATGACTTGGCAAGAAAAATAAAATTATAAAAATCTGATCAGGCATAAAATTACTGTATTTTTGGTTAAAGTGCATAACAGTAGCACAATATAGGTAGACATAACTTTTGCTTTTATTCAGCTGTTTGCTATGCTGTAGGTATAAATGAGACTTAAACCAAGCATCAAAACTGAACCTTTCAGACGTTAATGTGATGATAGCTGTGTTATTATGAGCCTAATGATATCTAGTGCACACAAGAATACATAGGTGTCATGCTGGGAAACCAATGATCTGGCTCTCATTCTGACTGCAGGCAAAGAATATCTCATCAAAACTATAAATTTCATGACTCTGCTCCCAAATTTAAAACCCTTAAGGAAACGGCTTTCATGGTTCACCGGTTTTAAAGGGTTGCTCTTACTTGGCTTTGTAACAAGGAAATGAATAGTTCTTCCAAACAAATCAGAATTATGCCATAGCTGCATGCATTTTCATGCTGTTGCCTTCAGCATTTCACTTCCTTCCCCAGATACATCACTGCAGAATCCACACTGAATTCACAGTGGGGAAACATTTATTACCTGCTATGATTTTGCTCTATAGCCTTAGATAGGTGATAGAAGCCATTTGCTCATTGTAAAAATTGTTTTCATTAGGTCACGTGAAATAGAGTCAGTTTCTAATCAATCTTCACTTTTCAGAGTAAAACCAGGGTAAAACCTATCCAGCCTAATGTCAGGGAGAGTTAGTTTCTGCAGCATGATGCAGAGCAACCAACCAAGAGGTAGCCTGCGTATGCAATAAGAAAGAAGCACTGAAGTGAGATACTTCTCTGTCAGTATGGTTTTATCCCTTCAGAAATTCCTACTGAATATATTAAAGCAAATATAGAAGCTCCTGAGAGGGAATAATTATGCTAAATACTTTTCTTAATTTACAGGTATAGAAATGCTTTCTAACAAGCAGAAAATGAATATTGTATTACGATTAGCCACTGTAAGTGACATTTGGTACACATAATGCACTGCGATTTGTGCTGTTCAGGAGAAAGACACTAAACAAGCACCAAATGTCCAGTGTAGTGATACATTTCAATGTATCATTAAGAAAAAAACCAAAATACTGTGTATTCTCATTTAGTCATAAGAAGTTATGCATACACTGGGATTAAAATTCCAATAAATATTTGCTTTTGTCCAGAATCCTTGTGACTGCACATCTTATATCCAACTATTTCAATGCCAGTGGAGCAACAAACAGGAAAGTAACAGCATCTGTGTCAAAAGTAGTTTTGATTTTTCAGCTCATGTCAATCATTTGGAGTCCTATCTTTAAAGTAGGAATGTAGCATTCAGAATAAGAATCCTTGCATGACAACAACAATTAGGTAATATACTAAATAGCTTCATTTAATAACAAACTATTGCACATATACCTACAATACAACATAAGCCACACTCTCACAAATCAGAAATATTACTCTGAGTGATTCCTCAAGAACTTCCACACCGCAAATTTTTTATATCCCCCATGAGGGAGTGGAAAGGTTGGACATTATTTTCTAAGAACAAAAATTATAGTAATAGAGAAATTTGCTCTTCTTTGAGGATGAAATGACTGTAAGAGAAATCAGTGTTGGAGTCCAAAAATTCTCCATAGCCCACGGTTCCACTGGAGGGAAAAGAGCAAACATGGAGGACTGAACAAAAAACAACAGCAATCCATCATTAACTGCACAAAAGCAGTGAATTTGCTTTAATATGAGGAAAACAACAGTTTCTCCTCAAGCACAGAAAACATAATTATCCCCTAAGCCACCCTAAAATAGCTATTACTAATGCAATCCAGAAAACTGCAATTCCCAATTGGGGAGCATCATCACTGTCATGCATGAGAGGGATGCAGTGGGAAATAAGTAGTTCTCCATCCAGACTTTCAGATCAGCATGTGACTCTTAGTATTAAGTAACAGAATAGAGGGAAATAGAAGTAAAAAGGACATTATTACTGGCTGCTTGGGCACATGTACAGAGGGGTGTCTGTGTGTATTTGCATACAGAGAATATACTGCTCCATAAAGGTGACTGCAAGTAGCTGAATTAAAGCTGTTTCAGCTTTTGCTCTTCCCATCTCTAAGCTGGGCTTTGAGCTTATTCAGATAAGCTTTGAACTTTATTCTGCAGGAGCTGGGATATTTTCAGTATCCAAGCTGGCTTCTGTTTTACTACAGCATGGACACTCCTGTAAGAAAAGTCACAATATTCTGCATCAGGTTGACACCTCAGTTCTGCTGAAGAGTAACATGTTAGCATCATGTTAGAGTCATGTAGCAGTGCTGCAGCCATCTGCTTTACCCAGTGCATTGTATCAAAAAAAACTCTGGTCACTGAGGAGAAAAAATATATGACGCAAATGGAACTCATACTGGTAGTCTGAAAACCCAAGAATACACAAAAAATCAATTCAACTGCAAATTTTAACTAGAACAGAATCAAAATAAAGGAAATAAATTCACCTATTTGGTATAGCCTTCATCTGATCCATTTAATCTTTATCTGTTAAACATCTCTCCCGCATTAATACGTAAACATGTCTACAAACAAGTTATTAAAATCAGTCTTGTTTGTTTTTCTGGCAGGGATGAAGTCAGGACTGCATTTCAATTCAGCCACATTTATCTCAGTCTCCATCCCAGCTGATTATGGCAAAAGTACTGGTTATTATTTTTCAGTGAAAATGTCTAAATTCCTATGTTTGAATTTTGAAGTAAACAACTTAACCAAGGGATAGGTTAACAACACTGACTGTAGATTTCTGGTCATGTATGTTAGAGTTAGCTAGAAGTATGGCCTATCTGATTATACTTTCACATTAAATTTTTTAAGAACTTAGAAAAGATATGGAAATACTCCCTTAAAGCTCATCAGAGTTATGTATCAAATGGAAGCAAATAGGATCTCTCAATGTCCGAACAATTTTTCTCAGTCAGGTGTTCGAGAACCAAGTAGTGCATTTTCATACAAAACTTGAACACCGAATAACCATCCTTCTCTTGTCATGCACCTGTACAGTCCTGGGCTGTCACAGAGCTCAGACTCACAGCAAAAGGACAAATGTGCTGCCATGGACTGAAAGGAAATAAAATTATATGAAGATACAAATATTTTGCACAACTGAGGCCCTATCTGTTAATTTCAGACAGGATAAACCCAAACATCAAGTGCATCAAGTGCAGGCTGAAAGGCCAAGGCATGTCCAGGCCTATTCGTCCCAGTCAGTAACTCCCCCTGTCATTACACCTCCTTTGTGCAAGTCCTATGTACTTCATTCTCTTACCTTTTTTTATAAGTTACTAGTGCTGTTCTTCAAAATTCAGAGGCCTTTCAGCCTGTTCCGCTGGACACCCTGCCCCTTCTTCAGCCCCTGTTGAGAACTAAGCTCTGGGAACTATGGTTTTCTGGGTTAGTCTGAAAAAATGAAAAGCATTCCCTTTGTTTTCACCTACCCTGAGATCCTTCACATCACTGCACAGAGAATGGTCCCTAAGGTCCTGCATGGTAAAACTCTGCTTCTGTCTTTCCTAAATCTGTCTCTTCCACTGTAGTGAAGAGAAAATCATATTCCCCCTCCTATCAGAGATGGCTGCAGTGGTTGATCTGCACCAAACAGACCAATGCTGAATTTATTTTATATGTTAATTTACATGATAGCTGCATTCGTTAAAATGAGATCTAGTGTTATTAAACTCCTGTAGAGTAATTGTGATTGAAATTTGTCCATGAGCTACACACATTTGAACTTCATGAACCAGAAAAGAATTCATAAAAGATATTGCTTAAGCACAGGCATGTTGTTTTAAAAATATCAGAAAATATAATTTACACAGAGAGGATAAAACTGAGGATGAATACTATTTACAATCTGATTTAACACAATGCAAAAAGCAGAAGTATAGAAGAGTGGGAAAAGAAGTGAACTTTTTCAGCTGAAGAGAATTAATTTCTCTAGAGCAAGATAAACTTCACTGAAGGGACTTCAGTGAGTGTTGTTTTAAACCTAAAAGAGAATCAGTGAGATATTTTTTTCTTCATTGCAATCTGTGAAACTATCAAGCTATAAATCCACCTCTGAGCTTCTTGTACTTTCCCATTTACTGACCAGCCCAGGCTAAAAAGCAGAGGTAAACTGGAAAACAAAATTAGGACTATAGGAAGAAAAGTTATTTTAGATATTTATTACTCACTTGAAGGTCTAATGACACAGAAAGAAGTTATTTTATTTTGTTAGAATGGAAAGATTGGCATGAGGTAATTAGACCTGGATAAGATGGCCTAATCAATACAAAAGTTTGACATTCATTGAAAGACAATGATCACATGAAGATGGAAAAGTTTACATAAAGAAAGTATAACGCAACAAGAAACCAATTAAAAATCACAATACAAATGTAAAACTAATTACTTCTGAAAATGTACCATACATATAAAAAAATTCTTGCCTCTACCTACTTCTCAGAAACATTTATTTTAATCACTGAACAGAAGAAATTTCAGAACTCCTTTAGTAGAACATACTGATCTAACTTTTAAGAATCAAAGCTCTTGCCCAGAAATACTAAAATATGTCTGAGTTATAACTATCCTTTAAGGATAACATTGCTCGGCAGAGTACAACATAAAATTGCCCTATTTGCTTAGTAAATGCTATAAGTGATGAACAACCTATCAGCTTTCCATAATGTGTTCAAAAAGCTTCAGAATTTTATTGGTATGGTACTCAGTTCTGATAATTCAGCTTTTAATGTAATCAAGAATATCACCAGGAGCTACTTAATTAATTCCCCAGTGCACCATGAATTTAATTTTCAATGACTTTATTGAGAATTTTTTTTGTTAATTTTACAATGAGAAACTATAACCACTGTTACACAACTTGCAAATATTTCAAACAAGACAGCAATCTCCTATTTTTTTGATTTTTTCTGTTCCAAATTCAGCTCCTGAGATGAATTTTCTGCTTCAGCTTCATTTTCATCTTCCTGTAAAAGAAAATGAAAACCTGAACATTAATCAACTTATTGAAGAAGTACACTTTTTCTGCTTATGCAGGTGTATGGAATTCTGTACAGTCTTTTGCCATCTTTTGACTGACCAATAAGCATAAAAATAAGGAAAAAAGTCATTTATTCAAGTGATTGATTTTGCTCGAGTTGAAATAAAAATGATAAGAAATTTAAACAAGTCTAATTGCCTACATTTATAGCAGAAGAATAATTTAATGAATAAATATTTTCCTGATCATTTTACTGGATGGCTACATAAAGAAATTATTAAATCACACATATATAACAAGATATTCAAACACCTACAGCAGACAGTATTACACACCTTTCCTTTGTTCTTGACCAGAGGTTTCCACTAAATTACTTTTGAATGCAAGAACTTTCATCATTGTACTAAAAATTACTTTTGAAAAGCATCTGCCATTGAAAAATGTTTCATTTTTTTGAGACCAGATACGTTTACTTCACCATTTGATAAAAGACAATAAATTTAACTTCGGAGACACTTTATGTGCTGCAGCATCGTATTTTTGTCCCATCTAGCATATTTTCTTGACAGGTCTGCCAATTTTCCAATTACTTGTACCACCATATGTTATCTGAAGATCAGTCAGGTCTAAAATAGGAAACATGAGCATGTCAGGCAGCAGCATGCTTACAATATTCTACAGCTTCAGCTCCAAGAGTAGGGCTCATAATTCACTACAGCTTCCTCTGGATCTCACTGAAAAAATGAAGTGACATCATAATACCTGTTTCCATAGGAATGGATACTATTTCATGACCAGTACAAAATCGTGACCTCCACTGTATAAATTATCAAAGAATGAGAAAACTGTTTTATAAGGCAACTTGCAACCCATCACATCATGAACCATCCTTATCACAATTTCAAAGTATGGCTTGTTTTCTAGTCTGCATTTCAATTCAATTAACAGAGAGTCTTCCACATTTCAACACAAAAAAACTGAACAGACATTTTGGAACAAAGAAGCATCCTGGCTGCTGTAACACGACTCATCACAAGCCAACATTTGAGAGAAAGGAAACACCAAGGACATTTAGGTGGGACCCAATAACCCAAGGTGTATTTTCTGATTTAAAATAACATTTTCGTTCTTGTAGGAAAGTAACTTTATCCTTTTGCATCCTAGTCCTTCTTTCACCATCAAAGCATGCTTTGTAAGGATAACTATAATATTTAGGGGTAGAAAATATATAGGAAGATTACGTGGGCATCACAAAATAGAACAGCAGTAGAAAATCTCATTTAAAAATGTGATGTCGTAATATGTTACACCCAACTATAACAAAATGGAAAAGCTAGTTGTTCTATTAAAGCAGCAAATACTCCAAGCATTATGCCTCTGAATCCTCCTCCTTCTGGGGACAGCCTAGGCACTGAGAAATATTTATGTGACTGACCACTAAAAGCTAAAAATTTTTTTCTTATTTTTCTGGACTGTCATCTCTTCAGTTACCTTTAAAACACACAGTGGTCCCTGTAGCTCTTTTCATTTAGGTGAGAAAACATGTCTGTGCATGTGTGTGAAACCAAACACGGCAGAGTCATTGAAATCCGAAGTGTAGAATATATTTAAAAGAGTGCAATGTATAGTATACACACAGAGGTCAAACTTCAAATGAAAACAAACACAGGGCAGAATTGGAAACAACAAAGAAGTGAGGTGTTACCAAGCTTACTGCTTACAGGTGACAAAAGAATATTGTGGAATAAAAAAAACACACACAGAAACTTTTGGCTGCTATGGAAAAACAGCCAAGTTATTTAATGAAGAATATGTTAATAAAAGACCAGCAAATCTGCATGTTTCTGAAGGTCCCTGCCTACAGAAGTTGTATCCCAACTGACCTCAATGCCAACTAATCCACCTCCCTAGCACACAGCTTGACATTATTTCAATGTCCTGACTTGTGCTCCCTCATACAGGGATATAATCTAACCCTACATTGTCATTCTTTTCCCAGAACTCTTCACATATTGCTTAGGACTTCCTCTCCTAATAGATGGAGCATGCAGAAATTTCACAGACAGCAGGGCCATACCTTCACTGAGGACTACAAGAGGGTGAAGGCACATTAGGCTCAATACTGAACATTGGATTCCTGAGTTTTTTGATGACAAAAAAGTTTTTATCTGGTGAATGAGGGTTTTTTTTACAGAATCTTCTGGCTTTGTGTAAATTTGAAATGTTTTAATTCTGTGCTCAGAGGTCATGCTTGCACTCTGGCAAATTTCCTAGTTTACAGCAGCAGCTGCAGTGATTAGTGTATTCTGAGATGCAGAAATGATGGCTGTTGGTGATGGCAGCTCCAGGATTTGAGATTGGGTTGACTATTCAAGACACAAGCATCCACTTTGGGATATTTTGCAGAACTAAAACTCTTTCCTTTGTCGATTTCCTGTTGCTTTAAACAAGTAAAACATATTCAAACAGATAAAATCTACCAGCAGAGCATAAATGTGGGCAGATTGAAGCCACAAGTCATCCAGATGCCTGACTGGTTTATTTATTGTTACTTTTGCATTTTTATGCACAAAAACTTTCTGAGTAGCATTGCACTGAACCATGCTCCACATAGAACACCTTAATTTTGCATACGCGCTTTTACTCCACACTTGTACAAAAAAAAAATCTGTTGTCCAAGAACAGAAACTCACACTTCATTTGGAAACAGAAATGGAAGTTTGATATTTCTGAACACAGGTGACTGCTGTGCAAAGCTCAGAATAATGATATTTGATCTTTCTCATAGTATGAATTAACAAGGGGAGAAAACTTTTTCTTTGTCAGACATGCCTTGAGCCAGATCAGTTCCCAGACCTATGCACTGCCACGTGAACAACAATGACAGCACAAGCAGAAAGGATTTTCAGGGAACACTGGAAAGTATGAACCACCAGTTCTGGCACTCATGCAGCTTTCTGCCAGAAAAGAAATGACAGCAGAGGCCTCAGAATGGCAAAATCAGAAAAATCTGGGACATGAATTTCTATAAATTATAAGAAGTGTTCTATCACTGCCAGCATGCTTGGGGAAGATCTGAACCGGCAATTTAAAGCACATATTAACCATACTACAAGATGTGAAGACTCACTGTTATTTCAGTTTGCTGACACTGCAAGATTTCTATGAAATGTTTTATCTTTTTTTTAGTAGCCCAAGAGGCAGCCTGATGACTGCTGGAATACTGACATGGCTGGAGTTTCTAATGTCATTAATAATGTTTGAATTTTCAGCTACGTAGCCTATATAGCCTAATTATTAAGAAATTATGCGAAACAGACTGCAGATTAAATGTATTTAATATATTTGTTTTAGTAATTACCACCTATCATTATTGTCATAATGCTTTTAATTCTGATGAATAGCAAAGGAAAACCTTTTATTTCCATGTCATCTGTTAAAATACAGTCCATGATGGCAGTGTGCAAAGTTTCTATTACCAGCAGCTACACAGCAGACGAAATACTGAATTCTGGTTTCTGTCCACAGAAATTCAGTTCATGTTATTTTTATTAATAACTCACATCTCTTCTATATATTATTATTTATTTTCCTTCCAGTCACCTATGACTAACATCTAGTGCTTTCTGTTCTAAAAATTCTAAAATCAAAGTAGCTTTTCCTAGCAGATGTTACAAGTCAAACTTTTGAGGCAGCTCTTGCCATCAGATGCCAAAAATCAAACTTGTCTCAGTTTCTTTTCTGACTACAGGCAACCACAGACTCAAATATTATATAATGAATACACTCACCTAAAAGATGCCTCAGCACAGATCTGGTAACCTGTAAGAATAGCCAAGGGAAGTGAATCTCTCAAGACTATACTACTACTCTTACTGAAAAAGTGCAGTTAACAGCCCAAAGATTAATATTGAAGTGAATCAAGTTTACTAATCTGGAATTGATGTTATGACAGATTTACAAAACCAACAGTGATAAGGAAAAGTACAAAGGGTATTACAAAGTGCTGCTAAACCCAACACTCTGAACTGAAATGCCAGCTGAGGAGCTCCTTAAACCACCAATCTGTGTTCAAACACCTCATTTGCATCCTGATGACATTGATGGAGAGATGGACCTTCCACATTAGTTTTCCTACATCCTTTGCCCTGGCACCCCATCTGTTCTCTGATGGAAACAAGGTACTGGATTAAAGGGTCCTTTGGGTGTTCTACAGCTGTTTTCAAATGTCCTATGGACATCTCTTCCTTTGCACTGCTTACTCTGTACTTGCTAGCTGGGCATTTAAGGGTCACAGCAACAGAATGGGGTCAAGAATTTAGAACCAAGACCCTAAAATCTGACACATAATTAACTGTTGTGATTTATTGAAGCATTGAGAATTCAACAGTTTTGCTGAAGTTAATGCAAATACTTTGATATTTAGATATCTTTAGGTGACAAAAACTAAAGGTAAGAGTCTGACTTTAAGATCCTATTTCTAAAGTTCTGTACTGACAGGTGAGAAAGACTGTGATATAATTTCATCCCCTTTGAAAGCATGTTTAAGCTCAATCACACTATTTCCTGACCAAAGAATAATGGATCTAACACAGAAAGTTATTTTTGTAGTAATTATTCCAGAATATTCCCCTGTAGACAAATTTTGGAATGAAAAAAAGAAAAAAAAAAGCCGAGAAATAGGGGTTTGAGTGTTTCTTTCTCTTTTTTCCCCCTCCAACCAATTTCCTTCAAAATGTCTGAGAATTTTTTCTTCCTCCACTATTTAATGAGATGAAATCTGGAAAATAACAGCAAATTAGACAATTCTTAACTCTACAGGAAATATGACACGCTTCTGAATATAGAACAGATCACACATTAATTAACTGTGCTAGGAAATGCATCAATTCCCATTTTTGTTCATTGCACCACACCTGTAATATCTAGTGTTGCATTACAATGTTGTGTATTTTGCCAACTATAACTGATATTCTAAACTTAATAAACAGCTATATATTACAGGATGATGTAAAGGATCATGTCAATAATAAGAAAATATGCAAAACACAAAAATGACCTGCTATAATGAGGAATGACTAAAGGGTTGTCTCTGCTATTACATAATCTAGAAATATCATCTCAAAAGCACTCAGGACCAAGTTCTGATACCATTACTTTCTAGAGTATCTTAACCCAAAAGACCTGTAATATGACTAACAGACTAAGGTATTAAGGATGCCCAGTTGGCATTTCATCTCTTGCCTCACAAAATCTAGCTAGGAAAAGACCAGATGGAAGTAGGAAAAAATACTTTAATTACTCTTAAAAAATATATCAGAAAAAAAAAGGAATTTATTAAATATTAGAGATTTTGTTTTTGTATGTGAAAGTCTAGCTTCCAAAGTCACAGGTCAAATTTGGAGGAAAACGAGTGTCATGGAAAAACTGGGAGCTAAGACAGTCTCTCTCTGTTAAATTGCCAAAAGGAAAGCATCCAGCAGTAAAATTCAAAAGTTATTTTAATTCCAAAGCCTATGCTATCATCTTCAAATGCATTACTGACAACCCTTATAATCAAGAGTAGTGCAAAAATACAGAGTACAAACGGAACAGTTCTTTACCAATGGATATTAGAAGCAAATATAAATTTCTTGTGATAAATGACAATCTTCTGTCACCACAGCTCTGCAGCGATAAGGCAGCTGTTTGTTTCCCAAGAAAAGGAGACCCTTGCTACATGGATCATTTTCATAGTGACAGCCTTGACAAGTTTGACATTTGCTTCATGAAGTATTCTAAAGCAGCCATCAAGAAAATGCCCCCTCTGGGACCACCGGATATCTGACAGTTGTACCTTTTAATGCACATCGCCATTAATTCTTACTGTCAAAGCCCACCAAAGTCCTGCAGCAAAATCTCTGCTGATCTGCTACACTGTAAAATGGAAGCTATGAAGGGAATAACCATTACAGTGTAAGCAAACATGACATCAATTAACTGGCGGCAGCTCTCCACCCCACTTTGTTCAGTGAAAAGAGCATCGATGGAGTGTTTCCTTACCAAGCAGTACATGCTGCCGAGCTCTAGGTGGCAATGCAAGACAAGCAGAACTACTTTTACACTAAAGCTCCTCTTTAAGAAGCTACAAGCAGCTGCATGTTTATCACAAACTCTTTCCTTTAACTCACACTGCTACAAGAACTTTAAAATTTTTGTGAAATGTTTGTCAGTGTTCTGTATTTTCTATTTCCTTGTTGCTAATTCTGATTATACAGAAAAACGTACCATTGCAAGAGCCCTTACAGTCAAATTTCATTTAATGCTTAGTACAGAAGTGGAATTTCATGCCAGATTTCAAATCTTCCATCTGTTCCTCTCCTTTTTAGGAGGCAACCATTCCACTGAGTGGTCCCTTTGGCTGACTGCCACTACAGTGGGATCCTCTTCAGGGCAGGTGGTGCTTGAAATCGAACCACTGTTTTACAAGTTCAGCTGGTTCTCCTTGAAGAAAGTAGAGGAAAATGTTTCCTCTTTAAGAATTTGAGTCTCTAAAGGTTCGGGTTAATGAATGTTTGACTGCACCTATAAATGCCTAGATACAACAAACCTGCAACATCAACTAAGAAAGAGATGAAAAGCAGCTTTAATGGAATTGCACTGTGTCCATACGGGACAGTATGGGAGAAGGCACTCTGGTTTTCAAATCCGACACAGTTCTGAATAAGATAATTTCTAAGGCAAATTTGTCCTTCAGTTATAATAATTACATCTGTGCATATATAAACACATATATGGAAGCCACAATAGCAATTTCTACTTATGTAGCAACATAATAATTATTTTTATGAATTGTAAATTTAAAACAGAAATTCCACTTTATATATACTCATAATACTACTACAGAATAATATTTCATAGCCTAGAAAAACCTATTATAATGAATATGATTTAAAATATTTATGGTTATACTCTCACCATATTTACACTATATATTTACTAAATTATAGGAAGCAGACCTTATTCATGTTTGTGTTCTTTACACTAGGAAATAAAAGGGCTTTTTCTTACAATAGTTAAATGAGAACAGAAGGTGCACAGGCCAAAAATAAGGAATTAATAGCTCTATTTCTTAGTACTATTTAATGAAAAAATCCCAAGAAGTACAATTATAATTTTTAAGTGCTTAATTGTTAAGCTATACATGCATCTTGGTAGTTAGTAAATGACAGCTGAGGATTTTTTCATGCTTTAACTGCTTTCTCAAATAAGTTTGTGAAATATAATCTGCACATAATCTCTATATATCTATAGCCCTTTATCGAGAGGTCTGAATATTCTTTGCTTCAGAAATGATTAACAACATTAAATGGAAAAGTAGGCACAACTGAGTTATAGAAAATTGCTTCTGTAAGCTACTATCAAGACACGCTGGCCAAAGTTGAAAGCAGCTGAAAGACATCATTTCAAACATCACTGAAGGACATGTTTATAACAGAAAAAGACAGCACTACCATATGAAAGGAATAAATTTATCTCAATAAGAAAGAAAATATAGACCCTAATGAAAATGTTTTTGGAAAAATGAGTGCATTGCATGCTTCTGACCAAAATTAATTAGAGTTTTAATGTTTTACATTTCCACCATAATTCTTTAAATGGTGCATTTATTTCATAGTAATAAACATTCAGTTCATTAAGTAAAGTTCAAAATCTGTGTTACTCGCTACATTTAACAACCTTCGGCCCTCTTCTTCTGTATTTCTTGATTCAGGTTTCCAAAGCATTGAATAAGCAATTGAGGAACACAATTAAATTTCATGACTCTGCATATTTAGGATTCTTATTTCATCAAAGACAAAGGGCAATTAATCTACCATTCTATACTGAATTTCAACTTTAGTGAGCCATGATAGGTACCAAAACGAACTTACAGGAAATGTTTAAATTACTGTAAAAAGCATGAATAAAGTTATTTTCCTTCCTTATGACAAAAGAAAATGCACATTTAATTGGAAAAAGCCTACTGCAGTACTATAAATTTAATAACTTGGGAATTCATAGAAATATTTCTATAATGTGATGGGTAAGAATTCAGAAAGCTTTTTTCTTCTTATTTCAGAACATTTCACCTGAGTATAGCAATGAAATTCTGTTCAGGCTCAAGGCATAGAAGCTGGAACTTTCAATGGAGTTAATATGATGACATAGGAGTCTGAAGGCCCTTATTTTGTCACTTATTTTTCAAAATGTGATATAAGCAAATGTTGTAGAAATGACTTTATATTTGCTGTAATACTGAACTCCTATATTTAGTCACAATCCATGAAGTTGCCAATAAAACAGACAGAAATGAATGAAGCTGTAGAAGTAGATGAAGGATAGACTGTGAGAGCAAAGAGAATCTGTGCTACTACTGCAGAAACTGGAGACTGAAAAGACTTTAGCTTTTTTTTAAAAAAATCCAAAATTCCTTTCTCCCAAAACACATACTGATACTTACAATTCAGAATCCAACAACTATAACTAAGCAAACATTTCAATTATTTCAGCAACATCAATTAAATAAAATCCCCAAAAGAGCATTTCAGGCTAGGACCAGATCTGTAGTGTCATATTAGCAGACACTTCCATCTCTCATGGAAGATCTGCTTCTTTCCTACTGTTATCATTCATTTAATCTGAATTAACACAAGCATTGCAGACCTACCCAGAAGTCAAAATCATTGCTTTCCAGGCTGTATAAACATACATTTAATTTGACTATATAGAATCATAGAATGATTCCCTTCATCCATTTGGCTATGGTTCTGAAATCTGACAAGACAAGAAATCTATGGCTTTAAAGGCTGGACTTCAGCTGATTTGATGGCAAAGGTAGGGTTACAGATTTGTTTTTATATTTTGACTTCATTGGTCTATTTGAAGGAACCTGTTCTGATCCTGTAATGATTCCTGAACAATCCTGTTTCATATAACAGATCAAATCAGTTGCCTTTGAAGCACAAAGGGTGTATTGGTAATAAATACATATTCAATTTGGAATCAAAACTGTAACATTTAATATATCAAGGTTTTAACAGTTTCAGGCTGAGCAGCTTCTAAATTAAAAATAAAAAAAAAAAAAAAGAAAAAACAGAGTATCAGATTTAACAGCAGATATCTTCAAATTCCAGTCCTCTTTGCATTTCCAAGTGAGGATCTGAAGAAAATTATATTTAATTCGGTGGGTATACTGAGGAATGTTTTGGTAATTTGTCATGATAGCAATGTTGCTTCACTGTAATTTTTTGAAGTCAGAATCAGATTAAACTCTTTCAACTGCAAATAATGTGATGTCCAACCATGTAATGTTTCAAGTATCATCAAAAGGAACTTTCCAAAAAATGTGCCCTGTAAAAGCAGCATCTGCCTTCAAACATACTCTGAAATTTTTCCAAAACCTTATACCTAACAATATTTATACACTTTTTGGGGCGGGAGGGGGAAAAAAGAAAAGTTGCCTTTTGGAAAATTAGAATCAAATTAATTGACAGACTTCATCTCGGTGCTGGAAGTCACTGCAAACAGGGTTTCTTACATGCTCATTGTGCATTTCTTTCTGATAAATTTGTAAGTCACTGTTTCACTAAACCACATCAAAGTCATCTTTTGGTTTGTCAACAGCTTGCTTCCCATCTCTGCCTACCCTCCAACAAATCACACATAACTTTCTTAGAAGAGTGGGAGAAAAAATACTTTGATGTGATTCAATTACTGAAAAGCTATACTCTAAAAGATTCCCAAAGCTAGGGAAATTTGGCTATAACTAATTAGTGTTTTGCATATTTATGCTAGAAGAGCTCATTACAGAGCTTACATTATAAATTGTTGTTTATGTACTTTTCCCTTAACACTCTGAAGACACTTAATATCATTCACTGAAATTCCTTTTGAAGCTCACTAAACTCTACGCCTCAGAAGGCTCTTTGTTTCCCATTATATCACAGTGTGCTTCCAAGACATAATATTCTTTACCATTAAAGGCCACAACCTGCAAACCCGTATACGTGCATCGCTATGTTCAACTCATCTGATTACTGAACTGAACATTGACTGGGGCTACGTATGAACTACACGGTAGAACAATACTTCTTTGGAATGGATATTGAGTCAAACAGCCCCTGAATCAAGCAGGACATTTTAATTATGGCTGTTTAAGAGGAAGTTCAGGCTATTTTCAGAGGGTTATGTTTTCCTGAAATCCTAGTGCTGCCACTCAACTGCCTCTACAGATTTTCTGTCTGTCACATTACACAGGGTCAGCTACGGCCCCACGGTGATGTTTGGTACTTGCTGCTCTCTGCTCTTGCTCAACAGCTGCTCTTTTACCTGTCAGTGTTACCTAACAACATCAAACAAAAGCTTCCATCTTCATTCATTTTACTTAGTTGCAATCTGTTTGGTTTTATTAATTGGCTTTTCTCTTTCTGCATATACAAGAGTTCCAGGAACTGGATATCATGATTCTAAGAATTACCAGTCAGTAGAGCAATTTCATTATTTTCTGTTTACTGTTGATTTAAGATAAACTTATAAACTTACTGATGACTTGAGATAAACTTACTATGGCTCCTTTACTCACGAAACTAAACAGGTAGTATATAAAAAAAAGGTTATGTAGCTCATGTTCTTCTTTGGCAAATACCACTTAGTATTCAAGAAAACCCATTTTTCTGCTTCCTCTTCTCTACACGTAACTTAGACAACCAACACATCAAAAACCACAGAAGCCTGTAGCATTGCCATTTAAACCAGCATTTAAATTTAGAAAAAACCATAACGTTACTACTTCTTCTGCCAAAGTAATTTTTAAATACTATTATTAACTATTTATAAGACTTTGAAGAAAATACAGCAAATGCCATCTATTTTGGCAGATAACAAATCAAGGATCTTACTTTTCCTTCATTAATTGATGTTTCTCTTTGTCTGTCAGTACTCTTCTCAATATCAGTGAAAGTTATTAGCATTAATTATTTGTTACTTGAATTGGACTTCAGTATTTTCAATTTATTTACACTCCAGGAAACCTTTCAGGAGATCAGGTCTCAAAAAAGCAAATAATGAAAAATTTTGTTAGCTGTTGCTTCACCTGTTCACTGAAAATTCCACCAAATTATGCTTTTTAAGACCTAGATATAGAAAAGTGTCTAGGTCCTTTGAACATTTTGCTGTTCAAAATGATAAATGATAATAAATAGATATAATATTTATTTATCTATAATATTAATAAATAATCCTAATATGGTCAAGTCATATCATGCCACATGCTATATAAACACATCTGGGGAATTTGATCATGTGCAGTCTAAAATCAGTTATGAAAAAAAATGAAAGAAGAGAAGAACAAGAAGTAGAATATCAAGAGAAGCTAAGTGAGTCAGGATAATGGCCATGTACGTTAATCACATTTTGGTTCCAAGTATGGCTAATAAATGAAGAATTATTAAAATGTGGCTATCAACAAAATGTATATAAAACTATTTCATACAGAAATACTTAATATTTTTTGTTAAACAAATATACTGGCTGTACAGGACAGACATAAAAAAATCAGACAGTTATTGCAGATATTTTATCAAAATAATACTGAGGCTTGAGTAAGTCTGTAGATGTGTCCTTCTGCAGTGGAAACTGAGTTGAGGTCAAGGGGACAACTCCCTGTGTAGCAAAAGTTGAGGAAACCTCTGGATTTCTAGAACATGTAATTGAAGAAGAGGAAGAAATAGAGAAGTGGTATTTAATAGGTTTTCTAATCTAAATGCAGGTCACTAACAGAAACCAGCATAAAGCTAAAGCATGTGTCGATACTAAGGCAAGGTCTGAGACTCAGATGAGGAAATTCTCAGCTAAAATCTTTGACATTTGCAACCCTACAATAATACTTATTCAGCCTGGAGGGTGTGGAAATTGAACTCACTGCTATGTTAAAGAACTTATCTGTAAAATGTGAATAATAATAATTTCAATGTCAGGATGGAGCTGTATGCATGAAAAGATTTATATAAGTGCTAAGTGCTTGTCATTGTTATTACATTCAGAAAATACAGAAGACTTTAAAACCATGAAGTTTTCCAGCATAGAACATCACCCATTCTTTCTGAAACCAGAAAAGACATAAAGTGTGTGTAGTTATTGCAAGAAATTGTCTGGTTTTAAGTTCTGATGCTTAATTTTTGTCTTTAGAAAAAGTAAACAACCATTCATAGCAGGAAATTTATGATACATAATATTATATAATATGCAGCAACCTATAAAGTATAAGAAAAACAGTTTTACTTCCTATAAAGTATATAAACTTGCTTTTTGTCAGGAAATTATTTAATTGGAAAGATGCTTTGAGAGCAATCAGAAAGCAATGCATAAAAAAGGTGTCTGGTTTGGAATGATGAATAGAGAATGGAGTGAATTTTTAAAATATAATGCAATAAGGAAGTAACTACCCAGTCAGTGCTAGTACATCAGCCAGTGGGATCAAATGAAATTGATGTGACTTCTCTTTCTCAGAAGGAGAAGCACCTGCTCTCCAAGGAAGATCACATCCTAATGGAATTTAAGTGGTGGTCCGTTTTCTCTCTGTGAAAACTGCAGTGGTTATCTGGAGTTAGGTAAGATTTTTTTACATGAGTGTACTTTCACTTTTAGGCCATCTTGAGTAATCTGAAGATAATTGTTAAGACTGTAACCAAGAATTACATCTTTGGGTGTTGAAACTTTTGGACATTTAGCTTCTGATTTTGGATTTTTGAAAGTATCATTTATGTCCTGTCTTGTGCCTACAATTCAAACTTTACTGTCCACTCAAAGGACAGTGGAAGTTTCACACACAATATTCCTTTCATCCAAGAACAGCAAGCATTCATTTGTCCTAGTAACATGACATTTTCAGATATGGTGAGCACTGCCTCTACATATAACCAGTTTTTTCACTTGAAAATCTTTATTTCATTGAGAAAAATAAAAGGCAGAATTTTCTTTCATATATTTAAAACTTTAATTACAGGAGAATCGCTACTGATACTGCCCAGCACATTAAAATACTTTCTCTGAACAGAACTGTCTCTAATACAGTATTTAAATTTACAAAGTGATTTCCACATGAATGGGATTGTTCCAGGCCAAACCCAACATTTTTAATACCATAAACAAACAAGAGATGAATGCACAAAATGAACTGTTTAACAGGGGTTTATGTACCCCTTGTGCATTGTATTTGGAAATGAAGTCCTTAAACTCAGAGGCAGAGGATTCTCTGTGGATTAGAAGAGAGACATGCAGTCTTTTCAGAAGCATCCTTTTATACAAAATTTGGCACTAACACCCTGTTTGCTTCAGCAAATGACTTCACGCTTTGTCCTTTTAATCCAATTTCTACCATAATATAGACTGAAGTGTTGTGAAAATACTGAAAGAGGATGCCTGGAAATTTATTGCATTAGAAATCTAATCCAGGTAGTAATCCAATCCCACACAGCCAATTTCTCATTAACTGAGACGTTTAACCCACAGACGACTTTAAACAAACCAGCATTCTGCACTAGCTATGACTGGAAATAATTCTCACACATCAAGACATGACTCAAAAAGGCAGACAAGAGGCTAAGTCTGACAAGAAGGGGAAGTCACTCTACTGAAAGCTACAATAACTGATTCTAACAGTCATCCCAAGTTGAACAAGATTTGTAGGTTATTACAACATTAGGTACTTTGCTGGTGCAGCCCATGAGAGTATAAGCTCCCCCTATTCAGCAAGAGCTTTGTCATCAGACATTATCTCCTCTTAGGTGAAAGCACCACATGTACCTTAAACAGCCACCCCACAGCAAACAACAGCCCATTCAGAAAAACCTTATTCATATTTTACCATCACAGAAAACAGTATTTCCTAGTCAATGAATGTTGCTACATTTGTCTTTTGTTTCTTGAACTGGTTCTTTCCTGAAAAGGACAGACACTTGTAGATGCCAGCAGCTTGCCATGTATGTGTCCTGGCCAGAAAAACAGCATCCCTGTGTTCTCCTTGTAGAAGCCATGGGTCCATTCGTGTCTCAAAGGCAACACAAGGCTGCTGCTCATTGCTTGTGAATATGATGTCAGACTTTCTGTCAGCACAATGAGATTCACCAGGGATTTAAATAAAAAAATACAAACCCAACATTCTTTAAGAAACTTAAACATGATGGAAGTATACCACTAAGATAACTCCCACCACAACATGCAATGCCACATACCTTTTTATCCTAGACCAACAAGCATCTATTCACAGAGGTGTTTGTCTTTAACATGTCTTGAGCAGAAGAAGGAGAAAGAAAAGAAGCAAACATTTTTGTAATGTAGTTTCTTTCAAATTTGTCAGTTTTACACTCTTCTTCACAGAAAGGTAAGTTTGTTCCTTAATAATTTCTNTAAAAAATTCTACCACTTGTGAAGCAAACATTTTTGTAATGTAGTTTCTTTCAAATTTGTCAGTTTTACACTCTTCTTCACAGAAAGGTAAGTTTGTTCCTTAATAATTTCTGTACTTTTTCACAAAGTATAAGATTGTGTTTATACAGGATATTTCAAAGTTAGTCTGGCAGAAGGAAAAAATGTGCAGGAAGGAGGAAGAATACCCAAAACCCCAGAAAACATATATATTCCCTGGGAATATTTTTTCCAATGTGATTTGAACTGCATTTTTCCTGCACTGGGTCTCAGCAATAAGACAGCCTGCTTGCTTAATGGAAAAGATTTGCATTCCTGGCCTATGTAAAAATACAGGCTGTATCTGTGATTCTCTTTTTCCTATTGTTTCTCTGAGTGACTGAGGTGACAGCTAAGATTTTTATTTTGCCTGAATAGTTCATTAAATGCAACACAGCCCTCCCCTATTCCTTGGGTAAAGTCCCAAACGTATTTTTTAATTTTCAAGGTCTTATCCACAGATACAGAGAATAAAAGGGAATTTTCTCCATGCTCAATTGGTTGTTTTATTTTGAGCTGATAACTAGACAAAAGCTGATGAAAGTAACATGCCTCAAAGTTGCTCCACTTTCCTCCCACAAACTGCTTTCTTAACATGTGTAGAACTTCATACTTAAGTGTATGCTTCACCACCTTCAGGCTTGTTTCCTTCTAGCTTACACAGCCTACTTCACAGAATTCTCATCTTTTAATCAGGAAAGTTCCTGGAGATCCTTAGGATGACATTTAAAATCTTTAGTATAATTTCCTTTGGATACAAGCTCTTATTTTTTTATTTGTTGCTGTTCTTCATCTACTTCATTAAAAGAACTTCCTCTCTTGGTACAAGGATAAGGTAGACGTAACAACTTACCACTTATGTTCAAAGTGGGGGAGTGAGTAGATTTCCCTAATAAGGAAATTTCTGTCAGTTCTTCTGCTTTTTTAAAATTCTGAGTCATAGTTTTTCCTCTAATCTTACCTTTAAGAGTATTAAAGTAAAGAAACTGAAACAGGCACCAGTCTCTCTCTAAAGAACTACAACATATTCTGGGACTATGTTCCAACCAGACAACCACCACCCATGTGGACACAGTGACATATTTTTGTTATCACTTTCACAAGCCATTTTTAAAATATTTTAGAACTCCCATCACATTAATGTTTCATCACTCAGAAAAATATTTAGATTCTATAGGAATGAGGCCTATAGCAATAGATATGTCATGAGATACGTAGTGAAGGGATTTCCACGGGATGTGTCACATCCAGCCCCTGTGATCTCTGAGGACGAGGTGGAAAGCAAGGATCTTTATTTTCTGCCAAATTTCTACACTCTCAATGCAACAGATTCTAACAGTGATAACAGCTTTAGTCTCAAGTGTCAGAGATCTTCTGAGGAATACAGCAGGTTGTGATCATATTTATATCAATTCAGATAATTTTTCTAACTAACTTCCATACATAAAATCATCCTGCTTTCACCATGCCAGATGCATGTGCCTCACTAATCCAAAAATATTAAATGCATAATTGAATTGCATTTCCTTAGGGCATATGATTTCATAACCCATGGCAGGAAAGGATGAGAAGAGTCAATTAACAACAAAATGCCTCTCCAAATAAATGGAAGGCCAGACCTCCTCAAAAGCTTGGCTTGTGCTTTCTACATTAATGTTTATGAACCAGTGATCTACCAAGCCCCTCAAAATCAAGCAGTAGATACTCTGCAGTTAACAATTCTTTTCATACTCTCTGAGAGGGACTGTCAAGGATATGTGGCTTAAGAAACTTTCACTTCAGAAAGCCCTACGTGTATCTCTCCTGAACGTGTCATGAAATACCATTTTCAAATGCAAGACTGGCTGACTTGTTGATTTTTCTAAGTGACGCACTTACAGCTAACTGGAATGCTATCATGAAAAGACCAATATGACCTCACTTCTGACAAGTGATAGCCTTCCTTAATGAAGTTATTTGGTGCTAGAAGATGTGAACTGAGCTTCTCTGAAAACATTCTGAACACATGAATTCTCATGCTGGAATTCAGAAGCCGCCACCAGTCTATCAAAGTCTAACAGATTATATAATTCTGGAGTTTGCTTGCCTCAGAAGGATTGATGTATGTTTGAAAAGTATGACGTACTAGCAGTCAGTGTGCCTGCTCCATCTGCCATGAAGACATCACACTTGTTCTGCAAGGTAGACAGGCTCCCATGGTTCTGGAAAGGATGAAGACAACCAAGGACTTCTGAGTACTTCCATCTCAAAGCACAAAAAGCCAACTTGTAATGAAATCAATTCATCTGATATCTGAAGATACTGAGTTTACCCCAGTGAGAAAAGCCCCTGCTATGTGCAACTATATATATTGGTAGTCTAACGCAGTTTTTCTCCGATGCGCTTGTCCCACCCTAACTAGAAGCCAATATTTTGAAAGATGCACTGTGAATGCAAAGTTGACAGCATGGATCTTCACAGCCAAAAGCCAAATGGATGTGCAGGCCTAAATAAGTGCCTGATTTCCAAGAGGTATGATCCCATATTTCGATACAGACATACCCCTGTAGCAGTGACCCAGTCAGTGGCTGTGGTCACAGGAGACAATGGACAATCTGCCACACCTGCCTTCTGCAGGTGTGTTAATGAAGAAGCAAGATGGTCAAACTATTCCCCTCGGAGCAGTGAATCTGAGGGGGATGGGGAAGACAGGCATTGATAGTTTCCCGCCACTCATAAGTGTCAGCCAAGTTCCATCTCCTCCCCCATCCCCCTTCACAGTTATTTTAATATTCATCAGTTGCTCGAAAGTTCTGTTATCGTGTTCTGTTGATTGGTTATATTAATGTATTCCACCCCTTTGTTTCCCCATTGGATGTTCCCCGATCATGTTTTGTTTCCCTATTGGTTTATTCCCCTGTTTCTCCCCTTAGACTGCCCCTTTTTCTCGCCCCTTTTAAACCCCTGCACACCCTCAGATCCCGGCTTTTTGTAGCTTCCCTTCAGAGCTAATAAACCTGGAATAATAGCTGAGGAAAGTCCTTCCTGCTTCTTTGCCGCCCAAGCTGCCACTTGTTAACACCTTGTTACTGTCAATTGCCTTGGATGAGGCGTGCTTGTTGGAGCCGTTGCTAGGAGACCAGAACCTACATGCCCCGGGGGCTGCAGGGGTCCAGAGCTGAGAGCCGAACACAAAAGAGCTGCACTCAAGCCACCGGGCAGCTTGAGAAGACCCGTCAGTAACGGGCAGCGGCATACCCCCATACAGCATCTCCTTTATTCTGAACCAGAAAGCAGTGGAACCTACCAGTTAAAAGCAGGTTCTCATCCTGTACGTACGCAGCTGTTTGGATTGAAGTACTGTGTTATTTTGGGCCCGCTGACATGGCTGACCAGAGTTCAGTCTACATAAAAAGCATAATGTTAAAAAAAACTTCCTAAGACCTGAACAGAGCATAAGCAAAGGTAATCAATTCATTTCTATGCAGTCAGATATAGAGCCACTGCTAATTTCAACAATCGTGACTCAAATTCTTCTTTCCTTTGTTTGAGCTCACTGAAAATTACGTAATTTGCTTGCACAAGATGCATTTGATGGACAGTAGAAGGAATGCCTAGAATATAACTCATCATTCTTAGGTTCCACATTGATTTTAGGATGCAACAACGCAAAAATTCCCTAATACATATGCTCAAAACATTCTGGCAAGAACAGTTGGCAAATTGTTCTACAGACTGCCCATCCAAGAGTAAATTCCACTGTCTGTAAATAATCACAAAAGGTAAAGATTCAGAGTCTGTAGGAACTGGAAATGTTTACAGAAAGAATTAAAATTGAAATTGCAAGTTTCTTTCAAGCTACTGATCATGCAGTATTAAACAAGCTTTATTGCCTTATCATAGCAATTAATTTTTGTTTCACATTCTTATCATGTCTGAGATGCTAATGCAATTTAACAACAGCAAATATCATAAGATCACTTAGCTTATCCATGTCACTTGTGGGGACAAATTCACAGCTTTACATTAATGACCTTCCAAACATACTAATTGCTTCCAAAATGGACTGCTTCTGTGATTTTTGTCATAGAAAGATTCATTCTCACATTGTCCTTTAATATATGATTTTTAAAGAAAACAATTATCACATTTCTAGGCAGCAATTCTAAACCAAAACACTGGGTATACCCCAAAAAATTATATTTTGATGTTCTTTATTAAATACATGACCTTACTAAATCTCTCATCTTATTTCAACATCAATGTGATGTGATACTAATGAGTGATTAAAGTTAAATTTATTGCTGGAAGAAAACACTTGGAGTTCAAAGTAAAATTCACACATACATCAGAAACAATAAGACTTCATTTCAGCTTTCTGCTTGTTTGCAAAAAGCTGTGATGGATGCTCTGGGTCTTTTGTGATGGGACTGGCTCCAAAAAAGCAATGTGTCTTCTGACCAGGTATCTTGGAGAGCACCTCTCTCAGAAGACTGCAAAGCTGCAGCAGGAATCAGGGAACTAGTAGCCAAAAATGTGGGAGTTATTGCTCCAGGGCTTGGGAAAGGAGCATTCACAAAGAAAGCACAAAACGTAACCACTGACTCTTCAACAGATTACAGAAATGTGGGATACGACACTTTAAAGTACTACAAATCAAATGGTTTTAGAACAATAATAAAGGGACAGCTGCAAATTCTGCCAAACAGATGCAGGGTTTCATCACATACAACTCTTCTCTTCTGTTGCTACTTCCTTACAAATAGTACCAACACTTTGCTGCATTTTTTTGTTAAAGAAGCTGGAAGCAGAGCTGATAATGTGTTGAGATACCATAGTATTTATATGAACTGTAGTATACGTGTATAAAATGCTTCATTACAAGTGCATTTTGGATTCTAATTATATTCTTATTAACCCAATTACTTTGCTATGTATATATTTAAACTATATTTAAACTGTATATATACTGTGATATGTACCTCTCCATGACTACATTTACTGCTAAGGCTAATTTTAACTAAATTAAGAGTTCATTCAAATACACTCAGTATACATATACTTTGCACTTTCTTCCCAGACTACGTTACTATTGTACAACACAGTAAAGTGTTAGATAGATATTAAGGTTTCTATAAGAATAAAATGGATACCTTTAAATTGACACTAAATATGTGTCATAGTTTTCTAATATATTCTGAACAAAATATTTGCAGGATTAGTAGAAGTTTACTGCAAGCTTGTTTTAACTTTGACTTGACCTTCCCTTTTTTTTTTTAAAAAAGGTTTTTGTATTCACACATATAATCCCATTGAAGATGGGGTTAAACTTGTCCAAAGCATTTTAATAAAATACTGAAGACCTCCTTTAATTTATGGCATATATATTTTCAAGAAGGAAAATGCTGATATTATCTTGGTTATAAGCTTGCTGCTGAAATGATTTAGATATTTTTTCCTTTCACACAGTATCAGTATAAAGCTTTTCTTTGCATGCAATGAATTATAGTTGACACTTCAAACCTATTCTATCAGTATCTTTTAGTTCAGAAAAATGAGAAAACATAAATATTTATTCTATGTATACAGAAAAGACACAGAACTCTGATAAAAATGATCCATTATGGAGTGATGAATAATTGCTACATGTGTCACACTTAGAACAGTAAAGGGCAAAAAAAATTTGCCATTTTTTAATATGAGGATTTGAGGTTATTGTGCAAATAAAAATGCAGTCATTTTATCATAGTGAGCTGATAAGTGTTTAGGCCCAGTGATTTTTGATGACATTCACTTCATGACTCTGTGGATGATGAAGCTGCTTGATCCAGATCCTTGGTCTGATTTGATAAAGCCTATTAATGACATGCTTTAACAGTGGAAAAATATTTATGCAAACAACCTTCCATTTTCCTGGTTAATATGTGCAATACCTCTCTAGCTTAAGTTTACCAATTAATAAGATCAGAAATTCATTTGTTCCATTCTGTGATCTGTTCACTGCCTTTAAACTTGTTCCTATTACTAACTTAAGCTTCTACATTATGTAGAGAAGTAGAGGCTATTATAACCTGCTGAATAATAAACATTGTAGGAAAAGAATGTGAAATTTCCAAATATTTAAAACAATATTATCAGCCTTATTATCAGTCTTTCCTTTAAAAAAAAAAGAAAAAAAAAGAAAAAAAAAGAAAAAAAAATATTTCTCCAGTTAAGTGCAAACTCTAGCCAAAATGCGGTAAAAAGAACTAATACAATGTTATTTAATTTTTTTTTAATCCACAATATCTGGTTTTATAGTAGAAATGAAAGTTCTTTGAGGTAATTATCTTGTTTGTGTTTTTATTTTTTTTATTCAGTGATTTTAACCATATAGCCCTGACTGCAACACTGAAATGCATTCATGATACAAATTATGAAGCTAAAATCAAATACCAGTTAAAAAAAATTACAAGTTCTTGGAATAAGATTGCCACAAGAAAAGTATAATATTTAATTGCATAGAATTATTTGCTAATTTGTGTTATGGGAGCTTCACAGATCGTAACGTAGAGACCCTGTGCTTATTAAATTCAATACGTTTTGATTGAAATGAAAATAAAGTAGCATTAATTCAGTAAATAAAGAATAAGGAAGTTCTCAAGTTATAACACTCTGGAAAATTGGCTAAGACATTTTCTCAAAGTTCTATGTTTGTATTAAACAGTGAACTAGAAATCACAATCCATATGTGCTAACTTTGCTGAAAAAAAAATCAAACTTGGAACCACAGCACATCTGCAATATTGCATCTGAAAAGTTTTAATATTTGGCACTATTCCTTGGCTTCATCACTAAACATGGGCATTGGCAGGTTAACATGTGACATAAAGAAACAAGGAGCTACAACAGATAGCAGCACATATTTCTCTAGTCCAGTTTCTTGCCATGTACAATGGCCACAGGCAGACACCCAGAGAAGACTGCAAGATGAAGGCAAGAACAAATCAAATTTACTTATATTAGTTCCCCAAATTAAATACTATTAAATACAATTACTTTAGAGATAAAGAAATTCCACCTGAAACACGCAGTATCCCATGAAGAATTTAGAAAACATAGGCTTTAGCATTTTAGTATTTCAAAGAACACTCCAAGCTCTTCCACTGTTTAATCTTAGATTAAAAAATGAAATAAATGTTTATTTCAAATTTTCTCTGAGTTTTTAGTGCTTCTGCATGAGATCTTGACTCAGGCATACAGTGATAAATGTATTTCACTCCATACCATAAGAGAGATCTTGCAGAGTCATGCTTGCGGTGAAGAAAGAAGTCTCCTCTACTTCATCTTTCCTACAGGAACAGGGATTGGATTTTTTTTTGTGAGGTTTTAATGTGCTTCCCCTTTTTGAATAACTTGATGCCTCTGCAGACACTAAAAGCTTTCTCAAGTAACAGCGCGACTACAATATTGGATTATTTTTACTCTGCTGCTTATCAGGTTACAATATGAAAAATGGTGACTTTAGGATGATCTACACACTCTGAACAAAACCATCATTTGTGCCTCAATCCCTATTTCAAATATCACCCTTGAAACTACAAAGAGGCTGTTCAAACAAGCAACATCTTGCAGAAACAAACATCTAAAATTTTGCACAGCATGCACACATGCACACAAATTATATTCTGCGGGTGAATCCATTTTTAAATGCTGACTTAGATTTTTTTCCCAGAGCTAAATATATAAATAAAGACTGTCAGAAAATGATAATAAAAACAAGCATCTAAAATGCATTAAAAAAATCTCTGCTCCTTTCCCCATGTTCTCTTGCTTCATGCACTTAGTATCTTGTCTTCCATTTTGATTATTGCATCTCCCCGATTCAGAGATACATTAGAACAAATATGCCTTTAACTAATTTTTTACACTTCTGTAATGGGTATTTTCTAAAGGCCTGTCTTTATCCTCCTAAACTCTGGACATTTATTTTCGTAACACCCATGTGACCCTATGTGACCAATATAGGATCAACTAAGTTTACCTATAGCGAGTGCCTATAGGTAGTAGACAAAAAGTCTACTGAAAATTTGGGTGAAACTGTAGTCAAGTATAATCAAAGGATTGGAAAACATACAGGGAGTGATTCTATTGTCAGTTGTACAGATTTAAGGCAACTTTTCCCATTGGCAGTTCATTTTGGAATTTTGATTTTAAGTCTCCCCATGATTAGAAGCTACTACTTGAATTTTTTTCTGCTTTCAGATAGAATTCTTAGGTTAGAATCCTAGATTTGAACTCAGAATCATGGAATCATTTAAATGGAAAAAATCTCTAAGATCACCAAGCCCAACCATTACCCTATGAATGCCAAGTTCACCAGTAAACCATGTCCCTAAGTGCAAGACCTATAAGTTTTTTAAATATCTCCAGGGATGGTGACTCAGTTATTTCCCTGAGGAGTCTGTTGCAATGCTGGACAACCCTTTCCTTCATTACATTTTTCTTATCCTAGCTAAACCTCCCCTGGCACAACTTGAGGCCACTTCTGGTCCTGTCACTTGTTATATGGGAGAAGAGACTGACCGCCACCTCAGTGCAGCCTCCTTTCAGGGAGTTGTAGAGAGTGTTAAGGGCCACACGAGCTTCCTTTTCTCCAGACTAGACACCCCCGACTCCTTCAGCTGCTCCTGGTAAGACTTGTGCTCCAGACCCTTCACCAGCTCTGCTGTCTTCTCTGGACTCACTCCAGCACCTCAGTGTTTTTCTTGTAGTGAAAGGCCCAAAAGTGGACACAGGATTCGAGGTGTGGCCTCACCAGTGTCAAGTACAGGGAACAGTCACTGCCCTGGTCCTGCCTCCACAGTAACCCTGCTACAATCCAGGCCGTCAATGGCCTTCTTGGCCACCTGGGCACTCTGTTGGCTCATGTTCAGCTGGCTGTAGACCAGCACCCTGAGACTCTTCTTTGTTGGGCAGCTTTCTAGCCTCTCTGCACTCAGCCTGTACCATTGCATTGGGCTGTTGTGACCAAGAGGAGGACGCACATGGTTCCCTGTACCTTGGTGAATCCAAATCAACACTGGTAGTTCTCCAACAAGCAAAGGGGATATGCCTCTGTCCATTAATAGTCTGACAAGATTTCTCCTGATAAAGATCACAAAAAACTTCACAAGATGCAAGCAGATGCACCAGTACTTGGTGTGAATTCCAGAACTTGTGGTTCTTGATACCAAATCAGGGTCTAAATTTTGTGTAACTAATCATCTTACAAGCAAAAATTGATCCTAATTTGCAGAAAGAAGCAGGATTTTCATTAGTTACAACATTAACTGTTCATTTTAGTCAATCTCCTGAACAACCCAAATATGACAAGTCTGGTCTTGTGGGGTAAACTGAGAATACGGCTGTAAAATGGGAAAAAAGTGCTCCTTTTGAATGGTTAAATACAGAAGAACTGGCTAATACAGTAAATCCAGAAACACTAGTGAGTATTTTGAAGACTATTTTAATTTATTTTTTCTAGAGTACCCAAATGACAATGCAATCTCAGTGTTAGCCCTGGACCATTTATCTGTGTGCTGACACTGAAGAGGGCGTCGTGGTTTGCAGCTCTGCATGTCCTTCACCCCCATGGATGTCACCCCATGGTCTGCCAGGGTAGCCCACTGACCCAGCTCACTTATCTGCTGCTCCAACAAGAGCAGCAGGCAGCCTGTGAACACTGACTGCCCTTTCAGCAGCAGTGTGGGCTTGGTCTGGAGGTCATTGAATAGCAGAGCATCTCCAGAGCCCATCTCAGCCATCCCCCTAGGTTAAAGCCTCCTCCAGGTGCCCTGAGAAGTCCTCTGCAAGTATCTTCCTTGGTAAACACTGGCAGAATCTATGGAGTTTTAGGCAAATGATTTTAGGCAGCTAAGTCATGCAGAGGGCATATCTTCACATCTCTTGCGTGCATGCAGAACTACAGAATAACACAAAGCAGTCATTATGAGAGGACACAGAAGTATCTTAACTGACAGGAGGTGTGTGCCAATTTCCCATAATGATTCCAGCCAATTTAAACAAGAATCTTACCAGAGCAAAACACTTTAGGACTGGATAACAGAAAACCAACTTTCCAGAGATACTACTCCTCATCACAGTTTAAGTCTCTCTGAATTTGACCGTATTTTCAGGAACACTTTCAGTTTCCAAATAAAACAAAGACCATAGCTACAGCATAGAATATGTAGTTCTGGATATTCCAGGCCATTTAGAGGTTTTAGGAGATTAGGATAGCTACATAGCCACACTTCAAAATAAAAAATTAATTGTAGGAAACCTGTTCATTTAAGAAGGATTTAGCAGGTCAATGAGGGCTATTAAAGATAAGAGTGTGTGTTAACCTACTTGATAGTCTTTAGAAAATACATGCTTGAAGTTAATTTAAATTTAGTTTTAAGATACTAGATTAATGTATATATGACTATCACAAAAATACACACTAATAGCAAAAAGAGCAGTTCTAACAAATAACAAATCACTGATCCTACTAAGCTGCAATATTTAGGCAATATGAACTCTTCAGTGTCTAAATATTCTGTTTAACAGTGAGAGAAATGTAAAGAAACAATACTTTGGCAAAGCAGCATTGGGACACTATTGGGATTGCACTGCAGTTTAGAGATAACCCTGAAGCAACTGCGTAGGGAAAATCTATATAACCTACGTTATTAATGACTACTGACTGACCTCTGCTTATCTTCACTGCCTTAAGGATGACATTGACATCTTTAACTCTGCTCAAGCTTCATTATCTCAAATTTAGTCTATAATAACTTAAAAGGGTTCTGACGATATTTTCAACCTGTCATATTAAAATAGGAAATTTCTGATATTATGCATCACTTACAAAAAGGATCACTGCTTTGTTCATATAGTGTAGTGTGAGCCCTAATATTTACACTGCATGCAATAACCAGAGAATGCATTAGCTTAACTTTTCATTTAAGTATTACAGGTAAGAGAGAAGACAACGAACCCCTCAGGAAAGAAGCAAAAACCGGAACATTAAGAGCATGCACATAATATATTGAAGAAAGAAGATACATTTACTTTCCTCCAGGAAAGAACTACCATTTCGTATCACATGTGCCACACAGGAAATGACAACAGTAGCTTACATGACATTGCACCATGCCACAGCATGGATATCTCAAAGCAAAACTGACCAGATAGTGCACACAGGTACACTGAAGCTCACTGACATCAGTACCACTATCAAAATCCTCCGCAGGTGGGAAACAGCCCTAAACTTGAACTTCTTGCTATTTTCCCACCTAAAGCTCGCTTAATTCTAATTTTCCGATCAATTTTCCACTCTCTTTCTACATCAAAAAAAAAAAAAAAAAAAAAAAAGATTTAAAGCACTTCATTGAAGCTGAAAACAAAGCTGTTCTTTCCTCTTAGAATATAACAAGTTGTTTAATGCTCCATAACATTTTAAAGGGGACAAATATAACAACATGTTCATTTCAAACTGAATTTACAAAAATTAAATATTTTTTTTGTAGGCAAGATATTAAAGAAAAACGTATCTTATAAAATATACACTAGCTGTAATTTAATTGTTTCTTCCTATCCTATTAATTTTAAAAATTGTTTCAGGTTTTTTTTCTAAATAAAAAAGAATCAAGTATCATTTCAGGAAAGCCTTTTTCCTCTTTGGAGGAATGCAATTCCAACTTATGTGTCTTCAGAATATGAATACAAATTTGTACACAAGTGATCCTAAATGCCACTGCCTTCCTGCTTTCAATGCTGCTATTTTTCCAGAGAATATATCCACAGATCAATGACCCTTTCATGTGATCTGGAAATGCCAAAGAATAATACCTCAGGGAAAATACTGTTTTCACTTGAGTTAAAATAGTAATTTTTACAACAGAAAGAAAGTAGAAATCCTAAAATCTTTGAGAATGCCATCCAGAAAATGTATAGACCTGGTGAATAATAAAAAAAAAAAAAAAGTATAAGGGAACTAATAATTGTTCACAGCAAATAATGCCAAACTAAAGCCATGGTAATATTAATGAATGTCACAGATTATATAACTGCTCATTTGGCAGCATTCATTTTAGCACATTTTTGCATGTTTGGCCATTTTTTTCTTACTGTTTATTAATTGCAACTACTTGGAATTGATGATCTCCAGGGTACTTATCAGTGCTTATCAAGACTGATGAATGCATCCCAGATGTTGGAGTCATGTGGAGGTCTATCCATGCACAGGATCTGTGCTGAAACCCTGAACGTTTTCCTGCAGTGAACTTGCAGGCACTCCTGACAACAGAAATGCAGCTGACGGAGTAAATTCCAGGAGTGTCTCTCCCTTCCCCTCTATCACTGCATGAGAAAGACATTCTTATGCTGATGTGTGAGTACATACACATGATGGGGTATTGCTTGCTGCCCTGCGGGGTCTTTCAGTCCTTTCCTCTACCCAAAAGGAGAGTGTGGTATCAGATTATAACACTTAATGAACTTTGATGGTGTGCTTTTCTCTGTAGCCCATATGTAGACAGGATTTCTGAATTCAAGTATTTGTGTATTGGGGGAAAAAACCTCACAACAGTTATTTTCTAAATTTTTAGCAGGCTCTTAAAATTTCTTTTAGAAATATAGATGATTATCAGGCAATAAAGGAGAAAACTGCAGGGATTTTAATTCTCTCTGCTTTGGTTATTACATAATAGATATTTTTGTCATCTATATATGAAGTATCTTTGTGAAATCCTTTAAAATATGATTTCAAACCAATGAATGCCATTTTCTATTTGCCTTTAATTTCCTCTCAATAGTAAGTTCATCAGAGTGTAACAATTAACTAACTTAATTAAGCTAACTTAATTATGTTCTTTCATAGGTCAATATGTAGAGCTACTCAGATTAATAGCAGAGCTTGTAAAGTTAATCTTCTTGCATAATGCAAATGATGCCCAGTCATGTATTAAATACCTTCCTGAGTAACAGATGATATAGGACTGAATGTACTTTAAAAAAGGGCAGAGACTGTGAAAAGGTTAAATAAAGAAAAATGTCTTGGATTTGTGGAAATTTTGAACAGACCTAATTCATTTTTTAAATTAATAATGTTCTTCTAAGAGGAACCCTCATTTCATAAGGCCATTTACAGCTTAAATATACATAAATAAATTTTGACTTCAAAAGCAGAACTGCATGACAGCATTTTCCAGCCATCTTGCGACCTTTATATTTAGTTATTAAGAAGATTACATAAAACAGTCATGTGAAGAGATTAGAGGGGAAAATATGAATTCCTAACTCCAAAGCATTTACATGCTTAACTGTATTTCCCAGTTTATTTTACAGAGGAACCACTTCAGTAGTCAAAGGTATTATGTTCCTTTTCTCAGTTCATTATTAATTCACTTTTAACACAGTTAGACTCTAAGGCTCTTTAGGCATGTGGCTTACCACTTTTGTTCTGCAATATTAATGGGAACTACAGTAATAATAATAATTACTTGCAGAAGCATGAAAAGTAAAATCAAACAAATCTCTTGAGTGCCGAATGATCTGAATAGGTGACTCAACTCCCTTGTTTTGATAAATGAGTCTGATGGTTGGAAGACACACTCTGATAAGAAGAGCTGGATTATGGGCCAAATCACCCATAAGTAATTCCACAAGGAACCAAATATCAGTCTTTTTCTACAATGAATCTGATTTAGGTCCAGAAAATATTCAAAATGCATTGCAATTCCAGATCTGTAATCTGCTGCAACTCTGCCATTGTCACTCAGAGAAAACTAAGAGGAGGAGTGCAACAACCATTATGTAATAAACACCTGAGAGAACGTAAAGGAGTGTAAAGGAGCATAAAGAAAAAGACCCCAGAAGAATGAAAACCACCACTGCTCAGAAGCTTTAAAACCAGAAGAAAGTACTAACAAATGCACTGGAGGGATCTGTCCTACGTCTACCAGGATATGGATGACACAGATGATTCAATATGTTTTCTTCTCTTTATTAAAGTATGCCATTTAGTGTTTGTGGTGGTTTTTAGTGGTGTTTTGTCTGTTTGCAGATCTCAGTATAGCAGCAGGTTCAGAGTACAAATTAACCTCTGATCAAAATTCACATTCCAGTATCACTACTGATATAAAGGGGAATTATTTATCTATGATACAAAATAACTAGCAAGTTATCGCTTAGGATTTTTCATCAGAAAACAGACTGCTAGGTCCATACAGCATGGACATTTACAATTACTTTTCTGATTGGGAAAGTTGCTCAGAAGTTAAACAATAAAAATTAGTGTTCAAGACTAAATATGTGTCCAACTCACCCTATGTCAGCAACTGTATTTTTTTTTTTTTTAATTACCAATAGGTCAGAAAGAATGCATTTACAGCAACAACTGTCTGACACAAATTTTCTATTAAATGTATTCAAGCCAGCAGCTACACAAAACAGAGGAAATATATTGTTATTCCTATGAAATTTAGAATAGAATGCACAGGCTTTTCACAAGCGCAAGCATAAAAGCTGTGCATTTATACATACAGATAAATATACAAATATATATTTTATCTAATATGTTCTTGTGTTCTACAAGAGTGCAGATCATCTCTCTACTTCTTGACGGTGCTTATTCTTCACGATGATTATTTTCTGATACGAATTATGCCAGTGATGGAAATTCAGTTATTTCATAGTCTATTAATAGTAGATGGAAAAAATTATCACATGAGCATTATTACAAACTTTGTCATGGAATTGCTTTCAATTCAATGATTTCAGAACATGTTATATCATACTTTGTTTAAAAAGCAAAAACCTCAGTGTAATAAAATAGCATAAGGATGGATTGGACACAGTGCTGATGAAGTTTATAGCTTTGGGTTTTTAAAAAGAAAGTTTTTTTGTACTAACTTGAAATGCCAAAGGGACTTGTTGGGAAAGGTTTTATCCCAAGACCAAGGAAGGTGGATAAATCAAGAAGCAAAAGACAATATCAGCTGCCAGTTGTATTAATAGAAATTAAGCAACATTTCCTTTGCTTGTATAGGAAATAATGCAATTAAAACAGAATTCTATAATCCTTTTAGGATGCTTGTACCATACTTAAAACTAATGGCAGATGACTTAAGTATGGGACACATCTTTTTCTATCAAACGAATCACTATACCTTAGCTGTACATTACTTATGGAAAAATGTCTGTTCTCTGTCCAGATAAACTGCAAGCACTGAATGTCTAATAGTTCAGAAACAGGTTAGTGGGTACCTATCTTAATCCTTCTTTAGCTGAGAACCACAATGCTTTGCACAGCTTTTATAGTTTGAATAAAGTACCCCAAAAGCACTACAGACACATAAGCTATTCATGTTCATATGCTACCAACACATCACTCATATTTTACCCTAAAGTGCTCCATGCTCCATACGTGCTTTCTTTGTAGGGGAAAGTAGGGGTTTGTTGGTTGTTGAATTCATTTTCTTATCCAAGAGAAAGGATAGCACAGCTTTTCCTCTGTATCTGTACTGTTCTGGCAATGCAGACACTCAAGAAAAATCAGCTCTGTTACCCTCTAGGCTTACACTATTAAAACATGATTAATTAATTTGCCACAGGATTGGCAAAGGAAATTAATACACATAACTCATGTAGTTCTATTTTACTTCTAATTAAACAAGAGACTATGCCCTTTATGACACTCACATTTAAAGAAACTGTCAAAACTACTGTTTTCTTACTTATATAACAAACCACTGACAATATCATTGCCAATGGATTGAAGTGCTGCTTATGAGAAATGGTATTAAGATAAAACCCACCCATCTCGCTCTTTTAAACACGTGAAAAAGTGAAAGCAAAACTAACAACAAATCTTCACTTTCTTCAGCATCTCTGTATACCCACCAAAAACCTACTTTAATAAATGTACCAAATATGCTGCAGCTGCCAGATGCACAGTGAAGCTGACCACTGAAAACAGAGTAAGGGTCATGACAGCTGGTTCACCAGCCTTTCAATTTTACTGAACAACTGCAGTGTTTTTCAGGCAAGTGTATTCATACATTTAAAACATTTTAAAAGCTCTACATCTTAAATAATCATGACATCCAGAAAATTTCCTGGTATTTCATGGTAAAGTATGTGTAGCATCAGAGAAAAAAGGGCATACTAACAGTGATGTAGCTCTGAATTTTTAAAGGCTTGTGGGAACACAAATCCCATCTTAAGTATTATTATTGGAGGAAAACTGCCAAAACTATATAAACTGCTTGGAAGGTTTAACAAAATTACACTGAAATTAGGGTGACACACATCTATCCCCTTCCAAATGCACTGAATTCTTCTTTGAATGCCACTTTTCAATTCCAATTCTTAAAAAAAACACCAAAAAACAAGAAATATATACAATATTAACTTATCAATCACAGTGGAAGCATCCTTATTTTAGGATGGACACTTATTAAAATTATTCAAGCATTCAAATCTATACAACTTCAATTTTATTGAGACTTGCACAGCTTTTGGAAACAGACAATAAAGGATCTTTCTAACTTTAAAGTGAGTTCAGTTACTTTATAACCCAAAAGACTTCTGAATTTGAAATACACTGATGAATACACACCCTTTCCTGAATCACTAACAGGTGATTCATGACAACTGTGAAATTCACAGAAAATTCACAGTTGTCTAGATCTTAACACTCAACATGCTAATTATTTCTGCTGTGGCTTTTGTCCCATGCCCCATAGCTGGACACTGTCCTGATTCTACATAGAGCTAAATCTAACTTTAGAGCATCAAAAAAGAGTGGGAAGAAGGGCAGCAGTAAGAGGAGTGGATGCCATCCTGTCCTTCTGTTGAGTAGAACTCAATATTTGACCACCATTTCTGTTAGGAGGAATGACTAGACAAGCAAAACAAAGCCTCATGTGAGTGATCAAATTACATCCCACAAATATCATCATACTGATGACACAAGTAACTGAATGCTAGATTCAGACTGTCCCACCTAAGAGGAAAACTAATTGTAAGCAGGAAAAAATGTGCTGTATTCAAACTAATGTGGCACCTGTGGGATTTTTCGTACTTTCTCCTACTAGAAGTTGTGCGTCCTCGCATTTGCAAGCTCAAGACTCTCTCTGAACACTACTTTCCACAACCTTCTCAATTTTTCTCCATCTTCCTGAAAACCTTTGCTGTTAGCCACATTGCCTTCTTTAATCTTTCCTCATATCTCTCTTTTCCATGGCTGCATTTGAGCTTTTCTTTAACAACCCCATTCTCACCAATACTGATGGTTTGGATTCAGATGAGACATAAACTGCACAAATAATGCACCAGTCAGTGATCAATTCCAAATATTAATTCATTAAGCAGATATTGAAAAATGTACCGGAAGACTTTGAAAAAAAAATGCATTAGTTGAAGTCAAGCTCTGCAAACACCTTTTTGACCTGCTTTTTAGGTTGTAATTCACAAATGTTTGTTTATCATGCTGACTTACCCATGAGTAACTTAGATGGGCTGTTTCATGGTGGGTTCTGAATTTGGAAATTCAGCATACTGGTGCTCCCCTCTCAAGGTTCCCTGCAAATCCAACCACAAAACTCTTTCTGACTCACCTCTCTCTTTTGTGCAAACTGCAGTAAATATGATTGGAGAAAGTCTCATTCCCTTATAAAACAAATGACCCCACATTCAGCAAAACAGCTTCAATATAAACTATTACTGAACTATTTAGTAAAATATGAAAGGTGTATTTCCATTTTTCGATTCTCTGAAGTTTCCTCTCCCCCACAGCTAAGCAGCTTTTATTCCACAAAAACAAAAACTATATACCCATTTTCCTCTTAGTCACCTTTTACTGACTAACCATGTTTCACTCCTCTTTCTGCAGCACTTTTCCTTTTTATTTTTAAACATCATCTGTACTCTCAATTTCAATTGCTCCAGTGGAGTGAGGCAAATTGACAAAGCTGAGACTTAAGAGGCAGATCCCATGTGCCTTCACAGACTAGAGGTCCCTTGGCTACTCAAGAACACCTAGAAAAGTATTACTAAAAGCTTGTATTACTTTATCCTCAAGACTACTTAGATGTGATAATCTGACTTTCTATCTTGGAATATGTGGTGTATCCCAAAATAAGTGAATCTACTTGGTCTTAACCTAGGAAACACTCTTGAAAATTCTCCAGGCCTCGTACTCTGGACCTTCCCTCTTCTTCACACGAAGTGACAAGACTATCAGAGAAATGAAGATATTTATCCAAAGACTGCATTAAACTAATAAATGGCATTGTATTTCCTATGACTAGCACTTCATGCTCTCCTTTGCTATAAAGATTACAGTCAGAAGAAATCTCAGAAAAAAAGCAGGAAAGACTAGTCTTGATATTATGGGGTACTTGAAGTATTTTTAATAGCAATAATACCAACTAAACTGTTTGAGTAAGCCGAGGTAGTTAAGGCTACTAAAAAGGAAGGACTTCTCACAGGAAGGATTAATTTAAGGATAATAATGGTTCTCTGGGAAGATGATTGCCACCATGAAATGAAGTTATGAGTCTGAATTCTACAGACAATCTCTCCTCCAGCTATAGTGTACTGTGACAAGGATGCATAGAAGGGACAGAAAATACCTTAAGTCATTTGCTACCCTATGGAACTATCTTACAAGCACCTTTGCTTACAACAACAGGAGGTATGAACGTATGATCATGCTACATCACTTTTCCAAAAACAAGAGAACAATGAAAGGCCCAATATCAGGAAAAATCTATCCTTTGCACAACCCAGAGGTTAGACATATTTAAATTTTGTGAAGGATAATAAAAGGTTTATATCTACCTATATACCTATGTACAGATTCTATTCCTGACTCTTCAGTGTAATAAAGATTATTTAGCCAGAATCTAACAGGACTCCTGTTACTGTCATGGCATGAAAGAAATTTCCTAATTACTGACAATAAGAAACAGTATTTAAAAAGTAGTATATATTATGGAATATACTTGTAGGTACCATTACTCAAGGTCCTGAGTTTTACTTTGGTCTTGCATGCTGTTTATATGGGAGGATAAGAATGAGCTCTAGCTCTAAAAAGTCTCTGTTGTCAGTAGTACAACACTAGGCATGAAAAACAGAGTCAAATGTGTATCCCCCAACAGTTAATCTTGAAAAATAATAGACACAGAATGTCCTACCTCTTCTGGACGTTTCTGTGCCACCGTTATCAGCTCTTCAGAGCTACTTCTTGAGGTAGAGGGTACCACGTTACCTGGGGCCTCTGAGACCACCTCATTTGACGGCTCGGAGTCCTGAGGGCAACAGACAAAGAGACCCCTCAGCAGCGTGTTGACGTGGCACGCCAAGAAAATAAGACTTTTCAGAGGAACTGTGCTTTAAGCACAGAGAGAGAAAACAAAAACACTTGAGGTCTGAAACTACTCTTTTTACCCTGGGCAACTTCTTTTGCCTGAGTCAAAAACATCTGTCATATATTTTCTCTTAAAATAATAGTATTTTCTTCACGAGAGTGTTTTAAGACTTATTAAGTAGTTATAGCATTTCAGAATTGCGAGGTTCTGAATAAGCATGGCTTCTTGCCCATACCTACCCCTGCTCCTGAACTGCAAGGAAGGGATTATTACATTTCATCCACTTATGGCAGATGGATGTTTCTGCAGAACAGCTGGAGCCATGCTAGAACAACCCCCAACAAATGCATTTCTGCAATCACTGCAAACCAGTATAGCACATAACCTGGTAAAGTTAAAGAAGTCAGTACTGTTTGCTATCTATTAGCAAATTTAACATTACAGTAAAATAAATAAAATTCTTAAGTAATTTACATTCTATTTTCCAAATTGGCTTGACTTTGGCCACACAACATGACTAAATCATTCAAAATAAAAACCACTTTAATACCTTCCCTGCTTCACACAGAGGTTTTGATAACTGCATAGATTGAGCATTTTAATACAGAGAAAAAATCCATTAGTCGGTACAATCTCTACTGTGCTTGTCATAATGCTCATTACAGAAGACATTTTAGATGTCATCGCTTAGCAAACAGAATATGTGCTTTTGATATATCACCTTCTTTCTACATTCATTAATTGCAAGGAAATCAAGATTATACTTTTGGAAACTGCAAGCTGCGAAGCTCATTATTAAGTTTTCAAACATAACAACGTCTAAAAAGTAAATCAAAATTTCATAATGATAATATTCAGCAATTGCAGTTTAGCCCGTTCTTTGGGAAGTGAAAAAGTGAGCACTAGTCCAACAACCATCACTGAATCACACAGAGAATCACAGGTATGACCAGATACTGTAAAAGAATTAACACGTTGAGGGGCTTCCCAGAGATTATAAAGTGGAAAAAATACCTTCTGAGCTTAAATATTTCTAATAAAGCTTTTTTACACCTTTCTCATTCCATCACCTCTCTCTAACTTAGAAAAAGAATATTCTGGACCATTCTGTGGCTTGCCACATTAAAATTAAGGTTTGGTATGAGGAAGACATTTTAGGAAAAAAACAGCTTTCAGAAAAAAATAGTTTTTAGTGAAGACTAAAGAACACTGTCAATTAAAAATGTTAACAGTGAAGTCCAACTGCCATTGCACTGAACTGTTTTATGGGCATAATGCTGGATCTGTGGAGCAAAAGGAAAAATTATATATCTTGGAAGAATATCAGCCAAACAGAGTGAGCTGCAAGGGGAAGCATCTCTAGTATTCTGATAATAAAAGTCTAATTTTCCTCATGCTATATATGCCATCAAAAGGAACCTTGCATCATGTTCATCCTGACAGCTCACTGGTTTCCCTGGACTTGTACAGGCAAACATCCTCTGTCTCAAAGGCCAACATCAGTGAACTATGATGATGAGAATATTTCTTCTTGTTGACCCAATTAGCCATGAGTTAACTCTGAGTATAGAACAGTACTGTTTTCTCCTTGAGGAAGTTAAATCAATGCCATGCAATTTATCAGCTCAATGTATTTCCAGAAGCTCTTCTGCGCTTCTTACAAAAACAAGAGTAACAAACACATCTGCTGGAAGAAAATGATATACTTGTCTGAATCTCTTGGTTCAGTGAGTTCTCTCCTTGAATTCTGCTTGCATTTTGTACCTGAACAAGCTTTTGCTATGCTGTTATTACCTGTGACCAGATAATGGTGGCAACCATTTTCTGTTACTTGCTTTTTTAAAGTAATAAACAGTGTTTTTAAAAAATTATCTGAGCAACTGCAATTTGGTAAGCTTACATTCAAGTTATACTCCTTTGTCTCAACAGGTTCATGGATACTTTTTCACATCAAATCTTGAGCATCTTCTTCTCCAGCAGCTTGGCCATCCTTCTCAATATTTCTCCTAAGAAGAGAACTGGCTGGCTAATCTAATACTTCCATTTTTAGAGAGATGGATGGAACCCAAATTTACTTTATTATTCAGAAACCAATCCAAGAAAACATGCCTCCCTTTCCAATTGCACTGGTTGTATTATCTCTTTTCACATTGTTCAGTTGGTCAAAGCATGGAGCTAATAACGTCAAGGTCATGGGTTCAATCCTAGTATGGGCCATTCACCTAATGAGTTGGACTTGATGATCCTCGTGGGTCCCCTGCAATCCAGACTATTCTGTGACCTAAATATGTAACATAGCCATCTATGTTGTTCTGAACTAGTTTGGCAACATGTGAAATACAGATTTCAGAAACAGACATATTTAGTAAATGGAATGAGAACTTTTCATGGAAGGTACCATAACAGAAATGCTGCAAGGTGCAAATGAGAACCTTTACAGAGCTGCTTCTAGGTGTGTTATGAGTACGTGGCCAAGTGAGCAACAGTTTTGGTTAGAAATCCTCGTACTTTTACTTGTACTCTGGCAAGTAAAAAAACCTGAAAAAGTATTAGCATCATTTACTCTTGTAAAGGAAAGGCAAAAAATCTGCACCACTGTCCTGAATCAATATTTTAACCAGAGGTGTTAACAGAAAAAATGTATTTCAAAACTAATTAAAATGTATTGTCCTAAAGTCACTATTATTTTTTTCAAGGTCCTGCATGATGAAAAAATTGACAATGGCATTATCATCGATCTGTAAGCCTCAGCTGTAGTGGTGGTTTATGGACATATAATTAACAGAGTAAGTACTTTGGCACATGTTTTTTCTGGTGCTTAAGCCCTTCCCGTTTCATTAAATTATTGTTACATTTTCTAAATCACACAGGAAAAATTACAAATCTGCATTTTCAAGGCAGACATGTCAACACATAACTTTATATTGAATCACAGTATTTAGGTATATTAATTAATAAATTATGGGTGAAAGCAACTAAATGGTGCTTCCAGCTTCCTTAAAATGTAGAAATGTTTTGTGAAAATATAAGTGCATTATAAACAATTACAAATGCTCAGTAATAATTTTTTTTTGCTGAAAAATGCAGATTTTGATCCAAGCTCCTCAGAACATGATCCTTCTTGGACTTACAAAACCTTGAAGAGGAAACACGAAATGTGTAGACATTCTGCTATGTTTATGCAAGAAAGGTAGCCCTGCTTTTAACTATGGCTCTTTTCCTTTGACCTAAATGTTCATGCAGTTTAAGATACCACAACTGTATAGGCTTGATCATTCTCTTTTCTGCAAAAAATAATATTTTACTTATATGTTGACACAAATACACAGCAAATCAGATATTCTAGTCCTGGGATGGAATCTGCTTACTAGTCTTGGTAATATTCAGTTCTCTTCTTCTCTTCATTCCAATTGGTGTATTTGCTCTTTGTATCTACCGTACAGGAGCACACATTGTGCTTTTAGTTTTGTCCTTTTCTGTGCAGAAGTAGCACTGACACAGTATGCTGAAAAATCAATAGTGCATACCGAACAGATGTGGATTTCATTTGCAAGCCATATGAAAGTGATAGATTTAAAAGGGAGATGTTTATGTTTTATGCTATGCCGATGTTGTGGCTTAATTTAAGAATTTCACTATTCTCACATTCTGCTTTTCAAAAACCAGACCTTTAATTCAAGACTTAAACACATATACAGGTATGCATGGTATATGTAAAAAGGATACAGATATGTATATACAGACATGTGCAGTCACAGGCAAGGCACAGAGTGAACATCACGGTAGCAAAACGCTGTATTTACCAATCCATGTTACTGTCAGAACAGATACTGAATCAACATAATAGAAACTCAGCATTGCTTCTTATTTTGAAGAAAATGGAGAACTGACATATATTTTTATATTTTTAAACTAAGTATAAAATGCTTTCCTAGAAAGCACAAGAATTTCCATTTGAAACATGATGATGGAAAAATAGTGTCTTACAATGGTGTTCATACCAGCCTAACAGCCACTTTTTCTGCTATTGCTTCTTTAAAACAAAACTAAAAAAGGATTGAAACAAATCCTTTATAGATTATTTCAAGCTGACAGGTTTGAATATTTTATGTTAACTCTGCATCCTTTTCTATATATCATCCTTTACCTTGGTCCAGTTGAAAATTACACAAGTCATAAATTAGCTTTAAACAAGTTTTGAATCAGCCTGGAACTAGTTTTCAAATTAAAGAGCCGTCAGTATATTACATCGTACTGTCATTTTATTACCCCAATCAATTCTGTGTGGCCTGAGGTAGAAAGAAAATGGATGCTGTCTTCATTTGCAAAGGGTTTATCTTTCACACCAGGCTGTGAAAACATGACTGCAGTAATGAATTGGAAGCCAAAGTTACTAACAAAGACTTCTAACAGTAACAAAGTAGAAATATTTGTCCCCCTTTAGACTTACACAAGTGAGGCGGAAAAAAAGGCCTTTCTGAAACATGAAGACAGCTTCTTACAGCTGGAGCACTATGGGATGAAATTAGCACATTTTTATTGAAGTGCTGAAGTGCTTGCAGCCTCACAGAGTGTCATTTCCAGTGCTGCACAGAAAAAGCCTTCCTGGGTCAGACACACAGTGTCTCTCCAGCCCAGACCATGGAACATCCCTCCAGCAGCTGAGCAACCACTCCTACTGTTCTTATCCTCTCTTATGCCCCAGGGGCATACTTTGAAAGTATTCGCAACATCTAAGCCAGAATTTTGGAAAATCTGCTGCAGACAAGATATCTGTAGCTCTCCACAGTTCAGGGGTGCCCAAAGTAAATCCCCAGGGAGAAATGTAGAGTTTATCTCAATCTACTCACATGTGAGATCAATCACTTTGCTGTTCCTCAGATTTTACCCTGTGTTACTTAATGAAGCAAGAATATGGGCTTTAAACTTTTAAGTCATCCTCCACAGTTGTAAAATTTCCCTTCCTCTTTTATTATGCCTTTGTCATTCTCTTCATGCTGGTTTTATTCAACATCTGACAATCTCCTCTCTTCTTCTGCCCTCTCCAAAGACAGGAAATTACAAATTCAACCTCTAACATCCATGTGCTAACCTCCTATGCTGCCAGTCTCAGAGGTAACGTTGTTATGTCCTTGGCTAGTTTTTCTCTCTCTGGAGAAGGGGACAATGACTTCTATGTTTATACACTCCTAACATAACAAGGTCCCTTTCTCAGCTCACTCCGAAACCTCCTCAGTTCAAGTAATAAACCTTAAGCTATCTCTAAAACCTCTGCCTTCTTTTAGAAACAGAAACAAAACAAAAATCTTTCATAATTCTATGTTTTCCAAATACAGAAACTAAATTGCATTCTTTAGCCTTGCACTAGTTTTGCTTTTTTTCTTCTATTACCTTGTGCAATATGAAGGAACTAATAAAGCTACAAGTTTCGAATAAATACCCACCTGTTCCAATTTATTATCCCTTTATCTTCCAATAAACTACAGCACTGAGACAGTATGCTTGCATGTTTGAAATCTACCCAGATTTCCAAATGCAAGGGTGACTTCACACCTTTACTACTGTTTTAAAATAAGCATGCTACTATTGTTAGTATTTTACTAGAAGTGTTTGTTTGATTAAAGTATGAAAGGAAACAGGGTCATCTGTTCTCTGGATGCCTTCTTCAAATGGAAAAAAATCATTTACATATATTTAAAGCTAGAAAGAGCACTCTCAAAATGTTTTTCGTATCAATTCTTCTAACTTTATCACATGCAAATAGAAACAGCAAACAGAAGAACATTTTACTGTTTGAAGGTATTATCATTCACTGACCTCTGGAACCTGAATTAGTTTCCCCTTTCTAACTCACATATTTTCTACATTTCCATTACTCAGTGTACTAATCCTACCTCTCTTGGGACTGAATTCTCCACCTTCCCAATCAAAGTCTCCTGGATTATTGTATTTTCCTTTTACTTTCACACCATTCACTAATTTCCAACATTCAAAAGCTATTCTTTTAGCTACCCTTTCAATAGCTGCCTTTTCTGACCCCAGAATTCTTTGAACTGTATTAAAAATCATCTCTTAAAATACTGTAATTAATAAAACCACATTAGAATACAAAAAAGGGTATTAAACTTCAAATTATAGCCACTGAACACACTAAACTCATCCTGTATGTATCAAATAAGGAATAAAACTTTTCTGTTACTGTCATGGATTAAATCTACTGATCAGATATAGTCCAGCTTAAACTATTGGCAAATATTTCTGTATGAACATGTATATCATGACGAGGAATTTTTAGAATTTCTTCGCTAAAGGGAAAAACCCAATATCTATCTTTTGTGCATGTGTGTTAAATGTCCTATGTCTTGCATAATTTGGTAATTATCTGGTGCACCAGAGCAACAGATTTTATATGAATATCCTTTTGCAGGATATTAATATACTGGCAAGATTGCTGTATTATGCCATTATCAGTGCATGTGAGAGTAGTTCGACACTTTCTCCCTTTTTTTGTCCACACTATTTTTTTGTATTATGAATTAGGTTACAGGTAGATACTATAGCCAAAAAGTTTTTTTGTCCTAATTTTATACTTCATGGAGTCTACAGAAGTTATTTTATTTAGTTCGAAAGCTTTTTATGACAGTACACACATAATTTATTACAGCTGGATCAGGATATTTCATTTTCCCTGTGCCTCTCTGTTACAGCTCCGATCTCTCCAATCCTTTTTTCCACCATTTAAAAAAAAACACCAAACCCAAACCTCAGGAGTTGCAAAACAAATTCTCAAGCGCAAGCATTTACAGCCACAGTAAGTGTGGGCTCTGATGTTGTCACTGCTGTCTCTCACAGAGGTGATGTGCAGTTCACAGATTATGGGTCTCTGTAATACTAATTGAGTATTCTGGGTACGTGTTTGCTGTGTAGCTGTATGTATGTTGCATAGTATTGCAATTACTGACATTTACAAAATTACATGGGCACCTTACACTCAACATTCAGAACAAGATTTTCTAAACAACAGATGTACAAAGTCAGCTGGTATCACTCCTGGAGGGCAGTGCTGCAGCTACAATAGCTCCATTAGTAAGGCCACATTTGGGGTTGCAGTTGTCTCCTTCCTTAAGCAATGTTTTATTCCTTCAGAAATGATCAGGGGCAGATCATAGCATCCACTCATGTAGTCTCTCTAGAAGACAGTTTTAACATGCTTCAAACTTTCCATGCTTTTGGATTAGTGAGGCAGTGACAACTTGGGAGTAAGGTACAGCAGTAAACTTACTTTCATCTCTTAGGGTCAAGCTGCACATTTGCACTATTTATGGTCAAAACAGTTCGCTTTAGTCCACTTCAGCAGCTTGGGAGAAAGCATACACAAAATTTGCTCACAATATTTGGCTAATTCTTAACTTGAATGAGAAGATTGAACACTTGAGAAGATCTCTGCTCCAAAAAGCAGCTGCTTTATTCTAACAAAAATAGAATGTAGCTCAGAAAAGGCTTTCTTTGAAGCACACAATCTTCAGATATTATGCATCAGCATGCAGAGTGTGTCTGTCAGATGTTGGAACAAAGCTTTAAATTGTACCATCTAACTTAATTCTCAAGACAGGGTCAGCACATTCATAGGGTTGTGGGGTTTTTTTTCCATCTTTAAGAAGTCCTTTAAGTAATATTTATTTAGCTCCTTACATCTTCATCAGCACTGATCCTTGCTTTTCCACTCCTTCAAGTCCAGATTTTCCCAACATAATGCAAAACAGGGTTATATTAAAATGTGATCACCATAAGCATCACAAAATCGTCAAAGGCTACTTTTAAATCAAGACTTGTTTTCATCTCTCCCCACTTCGAGAATTTTCTTCCAATAACAAGTTGAAATAGAAAAAGAAAGGGAATAGAAGAGAAATGAATAGAAAAGAAAGGGATTGCTCGGTACAGCCTTTTTTGCAGTCTAAGTTTATTACTCAAGTTTTATAGCTCTTTAAATTATCCTTACATTAGACCCACTTCTTTTTTCAGATGTTTTCTATACATGCTCTACCCTTCTCTGGGGGAAGGCTCTCAGTGTGTCCTCCAAATCCTGCTTTCCACTTTGCTGCAATCCTATTTCTTAATTCACCCCATTCTCCCCTGTAAGTGTTTCTGTGTATTCTCCAAGTGGAATTTTCTCATTCTTATGAATGTTTGTGTGCTTACAGCTCTCTTTTTACGCCAAGGGCGCTTCCTGCAGTCCCATTGTTTTAGCCATCGTGTTTTTCTCACTCCTGTTCTTCCTAGCCCTCTCTCTTCTTAAAAACTACCATTTATTTTCAACAGATAAAGCAGAAAAGCAAAACATTAATTCAAAGCTATAAAAATATTTTTTAAAGAATGAATTATTTGTAGAAAAGCTTTCTACAAAAATGTTTCCTACACACTCCTTCTGAGATCTATCCAATATCTGAATGTGGCAAAATAAAAAAGTATCTTTTACATCCTTTGAGTAGCTTCAAAAAATGTCAGGAACACTATTTTGTGCATGCCCTTGATTTATTCATTCATGCTAGTCACTAGAATAATTACAACAAAATTGCATTTAACTTTATACTAGTAAATAGAGATACACACGCCTACTAATTAAAGTAGCCAGCTAAAACACTAGGATATTTTATGCTGGCACACTGAGCTGCACTGATAGTGGGATGTTTACTAAATAGGGAATGAACAGCCAAGTTGACACAGTTTAAGATGTGACATTAATCAGCCATCTTTTGCTGAGCTCATAGGAACTGAAAGGTTACAACTACTGCTACAGCTTTAAAACATCCTCATAAAGGCCTGGAAATTCTTCATTCTTTCCTAATTAAGAACACTGCAAATGATACATGGAATGATGAGGCTAGATTCACACAAAATGTCAACTTTACTGCCTTGTTCCTAGGAGCATATTCATATTTTCCCTGTGGTGGTTTTTTTTTCTTAAGACTACTTCTACCAGACAAAATTCCTTTCTATGTTTCTCATCTGTACTAGAAAACATAGAGCAAGTCCTTTACTCTTAAATATGGCTGCTTAACACTGTAGATCAGATGCTTTCAGTTAAAAGTATACAGTGCTTATACAAACAGACAAATGATAAAATGCAATACTCTAGCAATATAGATCTGTGTTAATTTTTAGGCTTTTGATCTTGAGACTACTAATGCAAGATTTCCACAAATTATCTTATTAAGATAGGAATAAAACAATGTTTTAGTAGGTGAAATTGAAACACAAATACACCTTCGATACAGTAAACCTACGAGTCACTTTATACCAGTAAACTGTGGTGTGACAGAAGCAGCTCTTTAGAGCAAAGCAGTTGGTGTTGAGGACCAGCCAGATGCAGAACACATATTTCAAAGATACAGCTAGTTTGGTCATGAAGACAGCATGTCCATTAGCAGTCAGAATACATCCTAGGCTTCAGTGCCCCTTGACAGAAACTCACTTTGCCCACTCCTAAAAACACTCCAAAATGTGAACCAAAGCATAGCCACTTGTGGTAACTGGGTGATTCCTTTCAAAAACGCATTTTCAACCTTAACCAAAATGCTAAGATAAATATACACTGAAATATCTCAGATTAAAATCCATTAAAATCAGCATACCAGAACGTAGAACTATTTAAGCTAGTAATAGGAATTTGCAAAATAACAGGGTATTTTAAATAGCAGCTTTATTCAGAGATCAGCAGTGTTATCCTGGATAACCAACAGTCCCCTTCCTCCTCCTGAGATTCACTGGAAGCTCTCTGGGGTTTAAGAACTGTCCCTACCTTTTTCATTTTTAGTTTTTCCCAAAGAAAAAAAAAAAGAACATTAAGAGACACAGACATAGTTTATGCCTTACTTTCAGACAATGGTTTGAATTAACTGGTGAACACATTCCATATCATAGGGATGATCTTGGTTCACTTCCCTCTTCCTCTTCTTAGGAGGATTCAAAATAATATTTCCAAGGGAATGCTTAAACCATTGTAAAGCTATTCTTTAGTTGAAGCAGGTTGTTTTGCATGGAGAGGTGAGTCAGTGGGTAAAATGATTCATTGTGTATTAGCCAGAGTATCTATTGTCTTCTGACTATTTTACTACTTTTATATAAAGGAGCTTTGCAGTCTCTGTCTATGCTATACCCAGAAAGCATATAAACAACAATAGGTCAACAGCTCATTCAGTGAGAGAATTAATAACAGATTAATAAATCACACCTCACAAATCTCAATCTTTTTGTATTTTCTCATAATTACCTTTAAATGTAAGATCCTTGAAGTTATCATTACATAAAAACAGACATCTTAAAGGCCTTCAAGAAGTTCCTTACCACCAGCAGGTTACAAAACAAAATATTTAGAACATCATTGTGTTCTGACATTCCTCTGTCTTGTGCAATACATTTAACCCAAACAAGCAGTGGAGATATTACACAGTAGGAGAAAATGGTAGGGCAAATGCATATTCATGTGAGACAAAATATGCTTGTAAATGTAAGTACCTGATATGTATCCTTATTTATTGCATGGGGCTGGTTACAGATTTAATACTCCTTATTTCAATGACTCTATCAATGTGCTGACACCCTTCTATTTCCAAAAATAAACATGTGATGTGATTAACTCACTCCAAGTACACTTGTGTGTACCTTCCGTAAATATTGAGTTATCTTGTTATTTCCTTTTTGACACTTTTCTTTGGCTATTTATATCACATCTGAAAGGATACCATCTGCCCTTCAGTCTTCATGAGATTAGCAGCTAGAAAAAATCTTGATATCTACAGATTATGAGGTTTTCCACATATAAAATCTTTTGGTAATGTTTGTCACAGCTGAAATTCAATTTTCAAACACGCACAAAGATGTTTCAAACCACTGAACCAGATAATATATTCAACTGTTACCAAAGCCACATTTACTAAAAAATCTAAGATAATTGCTACCAGAATTTAACAATGCACTATATACATTTTAAAGGTTTTGTGGAAGTCTTTTCAAAAGCCATTTTAAAATTCCATGTAATAGTTGTGCATTTTCTTGGTAGAACTGATTGTAATGCTCTTGCATTTATATTCTCACACAAGCTATCTGCTGAGCCAATTTTAAGTGGATGGAACTTTTTTGCTACAGAATGCTAAAAATCCAAGCGATGAGACACTCCTTTGCAGAGAAAGTGGCTGACACAGCACAAATTGGCAATGCCCAGCTGTATTCTGCAAAATGTGATTAAAACTGGCTGGCACTAAGAGCATTTCTGTTTGAGAATGGCAACTGAACCTCACTTCCACTATCTAACATGACGACGAAAAGCAAATCTTGACTGTGCTAAAATTCATTACTTGCCTAGCACTTCGTAGAAAGGCACTTTTTTTGGGTTTCTTCGCCTCCCGCCTTCTCTCTCCTCATTCAATATGATTAGATTTTGCCCAGACAGCATTAGCAATTTATACTGATGAGTGATACATTACTGAAAGTGACATATATGGCTGCATTTCTTTGAAAGACTTGAGAATAAAATCAACCTTGGGAGTAAACATGAGAACTTAAGTGTCTAACTATGATGTGTTCAAACCTTATACAGAGACTAACAATTAAATATCTAATTCTTCTTCTGTCATATAGAATATGATTACAGGTGATGTGCTAAAATATTTGCAAGGTAATAAAGCTGGACTAATGAGGAATTAAAATATATAATTCTGCTTTAATTACATACCTTCCAGTTCTATGTAAAACAAGACAAGAAATATATTTCTAGGTAAAGAAATTTATCTCAGAAATCTGGTAGCAACAGAACAGCACTTCACAACATTAGGGTGGAACAGGATGCCACCAGCTTCCAGACATACCTTTGCACATCAGGAGTCCCTATTTTTGTCACTGCAAAGCACACACCTTGCAATTTTCTGTTGACTGCTTAATTCTTAATGAATATTCAAATCAAAAAAGATTATGCATAATGGAAATGTGGGGATTTTTTTACTACTGCCCTCCTGGAAGCTTATATCATCTAACCCAAGAATTTAATCAAGACTCAAAAGGTTTAAAAATTCAATTCAGTTACAAGCTTTTAATTAACACCTTTTTTTCAGACACTTCCAAGATTAACATATTCTACTAATTAAGGAAATAACAATAAAAATTTCCAAAGGGATTATTAACTGAAAGTAGTGATGGTCAATTACAATTTATTGCTGAATTTGTTTATGGCTCCATTGTCAGCATGAAGCCCCTAATTATCGATACCCAAAAAGCTCCTTATTTTAGGAACTCTAGATGTAGGAAGAGAACTGCATTGATGAAGTAGATCTGAATGTACATCAGTGCTGTAAGCTATGATGCTTTGGAAGTTGCAGTAAGTACTACTAGTTACTAATACTACTACCATGTAGGAACTCTCACACGTGTATCCTCCTTTTGTGACTTCACTTGAAAATGAAAGTAAAATGGAGAAACTTTGCATCAAAATCAGTATTTCCAGGTATTTTACATTTCAATATAGTATCTTCAACATGCAAAATTCACTGTCACCACGATTGCCGGTATTGTGCATATCTAGAAATCAATTTTTCAAAAGCAAGAAAGACAAAGTGTCCAGTTCTGTAAGGTGCAAGCAACCTTATTTCCTCTGTCCTTCCTAGATACTACTCCTCTTTCAACCTTCTCACATTCTTTGAGAATATGCATAGGTGCATACAAAAGAGGATGTTTAAAATTTTCCTGTTTTGGTGTGCTACTCAGAGCTTAGAAACTACTTTTTTTTTTTTTTTTTTTTTTAATTCTTTCATGCTATGTTAGCATAAAACCACATTCAGTGGCTTTATTTCAGTCATGACACTAGCTGATTTCTGGATTTTTCCCAATTGCAGCTAGCTCCCAGCAGAGATTTCTTGCCACTCAGTACTACAGTAGCAGGCACCATAGGCTGCAAATTCATTTTGTCATGGCTTAGGAAGAGTAAGTCACGATTCAGTAGCAGAGCTATTACCCAGATAAACCATAATTGTAAGCAGATTTTGTTAGAAGCATAACCTAAAGAAGGTACAGAGTAGCAGCAGCATTTCAAACAGCTGCCCATGAAGAGATTTTCCTTCCTTAGCCACTGCCTTAGAGTAAGTAATATTTATTATATATTAACCAGAGGTTTAGTCATTTAAATATTAGATTGTGTATGTTTAGATTACATGCATTAAATATGTACAACCACTATGGTGTTTATGATTTGTTTCCAGTATACTTTATTAATCAGGTACCTCTTAAATGTTCCACTGGCAATTGGACATGGGTGTATATTTTAACTAAAGTGATAGTTAATGACCAAGCTTGTTTCTAATTTCAGCCATCCAGCTTTTTACTTAAGTAATGTATTTTTAATCACAAAAAAGCAAAATGATCAAGACAACTTATGAAAAGCAGGACTACCTCAGTGATAATTTGATTTGTGTGATACTCACAAAGCCTTGCAAAAATTAATTTGCTTCATTTTCGTATTGTGTTTGTGTGACAAGGTTTTGGCAGCAGGGCGGGGGGCTGCCGGGGTGGCTTCTGTGAGAAGCTGCCAGAAGCTTCTCCTACATCTGATGGAGTCAATGCTACCTGGCTCCAAGAGGGACCCACTGCTAGTCAAGGAGGGGCCCATTAGCAACAGTGGCGACACCTCAAGGATAACTTACTTAAGCAGGAAAAACCTGTGCAACAGCACCTGGAGAAAGGAGTGAGAGGAACAGCCCTGCAGACATCAAGGTCAGTGCAGAAGGAGAGGCAGGAGCTGCTACAGGCACTGGAGCTGAGATTCCCCTGCAGCCCATGGTGCAGACCATGGTGACCATGGTGGTGCAGTTGTGCCCCGGCAGCCCATGGAGGACCATAGGGATGTAGAGATCCACGTGCATCCTGTGGAGGAGCCCACACTGAAGCAGATGGATGCCCAAAAAGGCTGTGATCCTGTGGGAAGCCTGTGCTGGAGCAGGCTCCTGGCAGGACCTGTGTCCCTATGGAGAGAGGAGCCCCCTCTGGAGCAGGTGTTGGCGGGACTTATGATCCTGCTGGAGCAGTCTGATTCTGAAGGACAGCACCCTATGGAAAAGGACACAAATTGGATGGATGGAGCAGTTTATGAGGAACTACTGCTCTCATACTAAGACAAAGAACAGTGTGCAAAGTTTCAGCTTTGGAAAAAACTCTGTATTGCTGGGTTGTTCATGAAAAGAGCAAATGAAGGTAAGCAGCAAGGGATTTCTTTCTTCTACTGCCTAACAAAAAATTGCAGGAAGAAAATGAACTTGTAAACAAAAAAATTTTTGGACCAAGCGGCATTAAAATGGCTTTTTTTTTTTTTTTTTTTTTTTTTTTTTTTTAAAAAAAAACCCTTNTTTTTTTTTTTTTTTGACAAAAAAGCCTCATTTAAAACTGCAGTGCATATTTAAATCTCAATTTTCTAAGAATATACCACTGGGAAAAGAGACTCTTAGCAGGTTTATTTTAACTGCTGGTTTTTGTCAAAGTTGAATGCAAAAAAAAATTATGTATTTCACTTTGCACTCCTAATTGGTAATTTAGTTTTATACTTTTTGATCTCAGTGTTATCTTTCAGAATCAGAAATCTGGTTCTGCATTTGAAACAAAAATAATACATTTTTAAAAACAGCCCTATATTCCAATTTCTTTAAACATCTGGCTGGTATTAGTTGCACTATCATCTGTCAAAGAGAGACTTTCAGACAATGTTTTTTCAGGTGAAAGACAATGCTATATTGTATGGATCATTTTCTGCTACTTTTTTTGCAGTTAAGTTGAACCAAAAATATACCAGCACTAGAAGCCTATGACGAGGATCTGGCAGTCAGCATCAGGGAATATTTGAACTGGTAAAATTGATTTTGATGTGGAGAAGAATCAAAATATTAAAAGTAAGCATCTGTTCCACAAATATTTTCCAGTGCTTAATGTTCTGTTTTTTTTTTTTTCATTAAAATCTAAGCCTCCCACCTAGATTATGAGAACCTTCTGCCAACTAAGTGCATCTGAATTTTTGGATTAATTTGGGGATTTACTACCAACTAACTTCTCTACTATTCATAAATCAAGTCTCATCTTAAGTTAATTTCAAGGCTGATTATTTTTGGAACATTTTATGGTATAAATTATTCATTACATAGATGTATTATACCTGTTTGCCAGAAAATAACAGAAGCTGTGCCAACTCATTTTTTAAAAATATGATACCTGGGGAGCAAATACTAAAACTCACTTGGCAATACTTTAGCCAAGTGATATTGCTGTACACTACAATTTCACCCTTTTTTTCAACCATCTTGATGGTGAAATCCATTTCTGTGCCTAGGTTTGGCACTACTGAAATTCTTAAAACATGGCATAAGTGGTGTAAGGACTTGTGTTAAATCTTCACATGGCTTTACAGATTTGATCTATTTTCTCTTGTTCAATTTTAAGGAAATCACTCCAGTGCCAATATTTTACTGCTCCTCACAAACCTAGGAAGACAACAATGATTTCAAAATAACTATATATTTTCCAATTGCTATATTAAAAAACATCTTTCTTTCTATGTCACACAAGAAACAAAAGTGCTAGTTAAACTCTCCTCAAGAAACTTTAAAATATAAAAATAAATACAAAAATGTTTAACTTTATCATTCTTTATGACCATATAATAACATAGATCATAATAGTCACACCCGTGGAAGATAAATGCAGTTAGTGAATTGCACTACGTAATTTGTTTTTCTGTAAACTACCTTAAAATGCTCTTAAGTTCTGGCTGAAAAATGTTGCATAGAAACTGAACATTTTTTCCCATTATATTATGTTCTGCTTGAAGCAGCCAGCAGATTTATTAGCAGTACTCTTTCATCATTTTTCAGCTGCAATGCTGGGTGCCATGATGGCAGTACATTTGCTTCTATGTTCTGTCCTCAAAAGAAGGCACAAAAATCTCTGTGATTTAAGGTGACTAAATGAGGGTCATCCTTTGTCAGAATATGTGACTAAAACAAGTGAATGAATTCTAAAGAACTGTATGGATTTTTTTTTTGCATATTTTTAAAAAAACATATTTTAGATATAAGTAGGTAAAACTGCATTGTATTGAATGATAAAATAAGCACATGTGAAACATATTTAAGGCATGATTAAGCACTATATTACTACTGCGTGCCAACCTCGTATGTTACATTCAAATAGGGTTTTTTTGTATATATACACATTATCTCCCCCTCAGCTCAGAGAATTCAGCATTTTTACAGGTTGGGCCAAGGGATCCAAGTTGAGTAAGAGCAAACAAGGAGAAAAAAATACTAAACATATGAAGATGTTAATTTTGTCTAGCACTCGCAGGAGCTCTGGGGTGAGACAATGATAACATTCAATTTATCGGTAACAACTATACATCAAATGTAAGGTCAAATGTCCTTTCTTCCCCATTTCTGAAATTATCGCTTCAGTTCTCATGCCTTGCAAACCCTAAAGACAGTACTTTCTCCTGTTTCTCAACCCAAATTAATCCCTTTTACTGACCCCCAACAGCTAAATCAGAGAAGGTAGGGGTCCTACAAAAGAAAATTAAAAAATCATAGCATGAAGTGATTAAAGGCTGCGAAGTCACACATAGCCAAAAAAGTACTTAAAGCGCTGCATGCCACCTCAGCTTTGGTATTTCCTAAATTTTGAGAGGTTAACATTAGAAATTTTGGGTTCATTGTTTAATTTTTAACACACTTGTGTGAAATTACATGTGTGAGGAAATGCTTCCTGCATTTGGAGAAAAGTTATAATGAAAAAGATGAAATTCCATAAACCATAATGAGATTGTTGCCTCCACGACTCAGGAGTAGATCAGACACTTCAGCACTCCTCACAGGCCTTCTTAATCATCAACTTTATTTTTGATTAGAATAAAATTCCATGGACTGCAGGAATTGAAGTGTGCACTTCTTTCTTTTCATCTGACCAAATTTAAAGGTTTGAAATACATTTTACATATTAAAAATTCTTTTAAACTGAAAATATTATTTCAAACATTATATTCAATAATGTAATATTACAGTGTCCAAATACATTTGCATATTCACTGTGTGAAAGCAAAATATACCCAAAGAAATGCTTCTACTTCATTAATAAGCAAAATTATCCATGATTTCTTTCAGACACAAGATGTGTACAAAAATATACTACTTGCCAAAGTTGGTGTGTTGTGTATTTGTAGTTCCAGAAAATATTTCCTGAGGGGTTTAGATGAGAATTCTGTGCTGACATATATACTGACAATTTATTTCCACTGAAAAAATGCAATACAGTAAAGAAACGAAATAAAAGGAAACTAAACAGAAGTCTAGAGATGAGGCAGCTGATCTTGCAGCACTCAAATAATGACCTGACATGTACACTCTGCAGTGTCTTACAAAACAGGTTACACACAAAGATGAGCAGATAGAAACCTAACTAGCATGGTCAGCATAACCACCATGATAATATGTTCAAACTCCTTCCTCCCTTGGTCCTTGCAAAATTTTAAAATTAGAGAAGACATTTCAAACAGTACTTTTTCACTGAAAGGCAACAGAAAGAAGCCTATATCTAATAATAAAGAGGTCTCATAGTGAGATCTTATTGTACATAATGAAAAAATGGTCAGGCTACATTTATACTACCAAATATTACTATGTCATTATATTGCGTAATTTCATTTATGTTTTATAATCTTTCTCAAATTCAGCTAGAACAAGTTGAATCAAGTGTCTATAGTAAGCCTGAAAACCACTAATAAAAACTATCAGGAAAATCATGATTTATAGTGCTGTTTGGCAATCCTGAAAGTGCACTATAATCCTTCTGCAGGGTGGATGGACAGTGTTATAGAAATGGAGACCTTATAAGTTTATTTCAGCTTTCATGTGATGCAACAAAATCTACAATGTTTTTGAGATTAGAGAGCTTGTCAGACCTTAGTAGTGAGCATCACCCATTCCAAAGTGACAGCAAGTATTACCAGCAGAGAAGCTGTTGCCCTGATGCCCTACAGCAAAGTCACTGTCTGTCTATTATTTGACAGGCAGGGTAATATGGGAATATGTTACGCTGGTGGAAAAACTGACACAATGGCTGGAAAGTCTTGTGACTAGGATGAGCAAAATGGAAGTACCATGTCCAACGTTTGTGCTAGATAACAATTTAAATAATATGTTTATTACTGCTAAATTACATCCCTTGTACTGCTGGCACCTGCAAGTGCTTGGCAAAATCTGAAAATAAAATAGCATTATTTGCTGTCAGCAGAATGCAACTTTTCCTGAATATCTAAAATTGAATTTCACAATTAGAAGTAAAACCTAACAGCCATTATATGCTCAGCACTATGATCTCTCTTGTCATAGAAATACTGTCATTTACCTACCAATTATTTTCAAGGCCCTATAGCACTAATGAAGATATATTGTTGGGGAATTTTAAAATGTATATTATAACAGTGATTTAAACTGGACCGAAACAGATGAACAAAGTCAAAAGAATGAAAACTAAACAATAGTCTCCTTGGCCAAAGCAGGAAATTCAATCGCATTTTGCTGCTATAATCCATACTAGAAACTTCGCTGTGACACATCACAAATTGGATGCAGTGAGTAACTGAGAGACTGACATCACTGGTAGCTCAGGCTTGCAATTCATCCACAGGTCAGGCAGAGTGCAGCAAATGACTCAACTTTCTCTACACTTGGTCACTTCTGAGCTCCAAGCACACATTTGAGAGACCACCCTCCCTGTGGAGGGGTAGAAAAAGCCTTATCAGCTCCTCCTGGCTATGAAAAATCACAGACATATAACACACAATCCTAAAGCCATGCAGAAAAAAGTATTTGAAAATTATGAAGTACAAAACAAAGTACTAATCCTTTAAAAAACAGGTTCACATTAAAGCTGAAAGGAGTTTAACTCAATACCATATTTTTTGAATTTGTTACACTGCATAATATAAAACAGAAAAAAAACTACCAAAAAAGGCTTTGGGGAACATATAGGGCAATATAGCTTTATCAGAGAAATTTCTCTGCACAGCTCTCTGGAAAAGCTATGTGAAAGTGACTAAACAAAACCACAAGGAGTCCCCATAAGACAATTTTTTCAGTATATTTCATATTCATTACATATTCTCTCAAATGCAAGTGTAATTGCCTGTACTTGAAAGTGCAAGAGACTTTATTTAAATTTACTCATTAAAAATCTTTATGAATGAAAATCAGACACCAGAACATTTTTAAAATTTGTAATAATCACTAAGGTATCAAAAAATACATAATCATTCTATTGATAAATTTTGTTTACTCCTTAAAACATTCCGTTTTTCAACACACCTTAAAACTAATACTCACCTTGCAAGAAGTGAAGTCCATCATAATTAATTTACCTGATAAAGTAGCTAAAAAATTGTACTTGATACACGGTGTACTAATCTCCAGGAAAACACAACTAGAAATTACAAACCCTTGGATGTTACTATTTACTTGGAAGTCAAGAATACGAGAAACATGAGATTTTAACTCATGCTATCAGGACCCCATTTTAGTTTAAGCAGGTGACAGAAATTCAATAACAATTTTAATTCACTCTTGGAATGTCTCTTGCATGTAAGTGGTATTCAAGAAAGATTGCTTGATGTCCAAACTGTAGTGGACAGCTAATTTCCGATGTCTGTCTCTGTACCTCCTCACAAAAGAACAATTTGATTAATCCCCCAGGGAGAAACTGAATAACATATTTTTGCAATTGGAAAGGGACACTAGCAAGCCAAAAAATGATACGACTCCCTGAACGTTTTGTATCTGCCAATCTTAAAAGTAAACGCATGAAAGAGTTTAAGTATTCAAGTACGCTGACAAGTAACATAAGAGAACATCTCATCACAGCTGTGTCCCTGTGTATCCAAATACCGAGGCACTTATTAGGTATAAGATTCTGCAAAATACAAAGAAAGTGGCAGTAGCCTGTAAAATCTTGAAGACTTTTAGAATACTCTTTTATTTTTACACTGAGGTATCAAATGTATTTATAAATCCAATTTTGAAAATCAATTGGAAAGTGTCTCTTCAGAGATTATGGTGATGATAGAAAAGAATGCCAGTGCTAAAGAAGCTTCTGTGCAGACAAACAAAGAATCAAAATCTTTATTTTTTGAAAAGTCAGTACTATAAAAGAATACTATTACTTTCGGTATTATTAAAGAGCTAATCCACATCAAAAATGTAGTTCTAGTTTTACAATGTTATATTTGAACAAGGCATGCCAATCAATATAAAGTATTAATAATCTTCATATGAATTTTCAGTGAAAGAAGAAGGTTTCAGTGAAAGAATAATCTTCCTTTGTTTACAAAATACATGCATTTTCTATCTCTGTCCTTAGAGGTTTGTATTCTGTAGTACTCCTGAAATACTTTTTCTTGTCAATATTACCAATGCTGATACAGTATCTGTACTCATAACTTTCTCAGAGAGAGCCCAATGTCAAAAACAAGAATTTAACTGGGATAATAAAATTCTCTTTATTGATTAAGAATATTTCCATTTTGCATGCAAAGCTCTGTTTCTTTAATACCTATTTTAAAGAGAATCTGAAATCTTTATTTTATGACCTTCTACTGTTTTCCAGGGCAAACCTGTGCATAGCATTTCATTAAAAACTTCAGACACTGAGTAGAACTCCTAAAATCAGAATACTTCAACTGTTTTTATGGTGAATTAACTTACTTTGGAGGATGTAGAGTCACATTCCTGACAAATCCATCCATAGCCAGTCTGTTTAGGAGACTTTTTCAAGGGAGGGTCTAGACAGCCAAAATGGTAGCAAAGCCTGCATTCATCACACCTGTAGGAGAAAAACAGAATATATATTTACATTAAATGGTACTTCTGTACTATTTTAGATTGAGCTTCCCTGCAACTCTCAGCAGAATATTTCCTGATCCATTATCATAATAAAGAAAATCAATTTTCTATAAGGGCTAATTTTAAACAGCCACTTCAAGTAGGTTCTGCTCAATCTGGAATATTCTGATGCAGACACTCATATATCACCTCTGTCATCATCTTATATAAATGACAACATTTCAAAGACTTGCAAATTAACAACAAAAAATTGCTTACATTTTTAGATACTTCACTGTCATTCACTACCCTTTCTTTTCAGAAATTTTGACTTTTTTAGACAGTGACAAGATTTATTTTTCATAGTTTTAAGACATTATTTTGCATATGTAGTTTTTCAAGAAAAGCTTTGTGAAAAATTCACTCACATATACAATTACTCAGGTGTAATTTACAGCTATGAATTATATTTTTTACTATGTGGACTATGTGGTTGATAAACAAATGGAGAAAATATTTTCTCAATTGCATTGAATTTTCTGGAAAGGGGCATTAATTTAAAAGGATTTCACTGTGATCTTTCACTTATAAAAGTGCTCCTGTTTACACACAACAAATTTATGTTCCTCTTTAATAAACCTTTCATTAGTGTTTTGTACTATGCATGGTCCACATAAAAAGATCAAAACATACAGCATAGCTATTGTTAACCTACTTTTAATGTACCAGCATAGAAAAAATGCTACAGTAGAACAAGGGTTTCATGAAGGAATTTTTAAATCAGTATACTAATAGGCTCAAAATGAGAAAGAGATTTTTTCAAAGCAAATAACAGAGATTTTCATATACCCTACTGAACTACTCTTTATTTGCATATCCCCCTGTATTCCTTTACACAAAAAGGAAAGCTTTTTTCAAATTGACTTTGCAACAGTCTCTTCATCAAACACTCTTAACCTCTGAATTAAAGGCAATATAAATGATCAAAAAACAGGAAAGAATAAATGTTTAAAAATCAGATTTTTAAAGAAATCCCCCATACTCTCTTTCTTTGCTTTCCTGGCCACTCATTTTCTCCTCTACAGTGTGCACAAGCACAAAAACATACAAAAATTGCAGTAATAGCATGGCACAGGCATCATCAGATCAAAGACAGAGGGATATAATTTATTAACAGAAGAGACAGTGCATCACAGAAAGAGGATTCAGCTAACAGAACATACCGCTGTGTTAATAGAATAAAATGTTCATGTGACTTCTCCAAGCATTAGTCTCCAAATAAAAAGAAATAACTGCTTTCTGATTATGATCGTTTAGCCTAAGTAAATACTTTTGTGCTTGCTGCCAAGGCTGTGCTTGTTAGGAGTCACAGGTAACACCTGAGCACTGGTAAGGGTATGGCATGTACTGCTTTCTGCTAAATAGAAACTAAAACCAAAAATCTGACTATCCACAGGATGCAACACTGGACTGACATGGTTTTGATATTTTTTTAAAAATGGGATATAACATATTGCAATATATATCCTTAGCATTGCTCAGCAGTGACTCAGTCTAACTCCAGGACAAAGAAAACACTAAAAACTGAGAATGGTTTTCTATTTTAAAAGACAGAAGAGTTCTGATGCTGAAATATATTACTTAAAATCAGGAATACATGCAGTTTTATTTCCTGTGAAAGGTATATTAAAGTAATAAAAAGGTTGAGAATGGAAGATGGGATAGGTCACACTCCTAAATCCCAACAGTGTATGTGACGTTCAGCAAAAGATTAAGTCTCCTTTGAGCCTCAATGTTCTCTTCTGTAAAGGAGTATATTTTTACTAACCTATTTCTATATCTGGAATCTTATGCATGTAAGGGCTTGCACTTGAGCAGTGCTTATCAGAACTCCCTTCATGTAAACTATTCAGGATCCTCTTAAGTAACAGAAAATAAAGAAACATACTATTTCTGACTGATGTAGAGACTTAGAGACTGATGTAGGGTTTAATCCTAAAATCTACATCTGATTTAAACAAGTGTTGATTTAGATTTTTTTTTTAAATGAAGTAATTGCTTTATATGGTTTTGTGTTCAAAAGAAAATGTTTCCCCTTTAAAATTACACTTTGGTATCTCTTCTCATAGTTTTACCAGTTTATGTCTAGAATGTGGTACTTCCTGACTGCGCTTTCAACCATATTTCCTCAGAATACGCTGCGGGAGTTCACAAAGCTGGGCTGAAATAACCACATTGTGAAATTAAATATGGATCTCTAGGCACCATTCTAAAGCACAATGTTTTTAATATTTATTGTCATTAATTTTTATCACTTCAGAGTGCTTCGTTGGTAGAAGAAAAATTGCATTTTCCTAGAATGAGTTAAAAATATCTATATGAAAGTTTTCAGATGCTAATAGCTTCCATCTTCATCTGCACAGCTGAGGAAATGCAAATAACAAAAGTGTATTTTCATATATCAAAACATAAAAAGCTGCATGGTGATAAAAACGTAACTGTACCAAATATTTTTAAATGCTTGCTTCCTACTGGTTTTTATTGGAAGATGATTCTGTACTGGAAAACAGAAATTCACTGATTCTGAAGTTCCCAAAGCATGATGCTGGGAAAATGGATGAATACAGACTGTACCTTGGTTAAAGATGATGCTATAGCTGTCTAGCAATCATCGTCTGCTGAGACTGACTGGGGAAAATGTGGAGCTTACACACATCACAGTGCAGAAAACAAAATTGGCATTCTTAATTCCTAATTCCAAAAGAAAACCTTACACCTAAGTTAAAATGGCACTAATGAACTCAAGTGTACACTATTAGTTGTGTTCTTTTGTCTAGCAACAAAAATTATAGAAATTCCACTGTCACATTCAGAAAATAAGAAAGCAACACAAAATAAAGAGTACTTTCAACTTAATGATAGAGAATGAAATTGTTGGGTCACAAAAGATGTCATGCTGACAGTCTGGCAGCCTGTCGGTAAATGCACTCACAGATCAGTCACAATCTGGACATTCACAGAGCAGAGGAGTCACATGGCACTGTCATTTACAAGTATCATCCACTTCCATCATGGAGATGGCTTCATAGCACAAACAAAACAGTCGGGATGGGGAAGGGGGGAAAAGGGGAAGAAGCCACTTCCTCCATATTACAGGTTGGTGAAATTTTTACCCTCGTGCATTCAAGGTCACACATTAAAAGAGTCCTTAAACTAGCAAATATTTTATCTTGCTGCTATTTGTGGACAACTATTTTAGTGGTAAAGCACATGATTTACAAACGCAATTAAGTGGTGGGCCATCTTCAGCAGCCTGGTTAGCTGCTGTACTGAAAACTTTGTGGAAATAAAAGCAGAGCTCCACACAAAGACAAGCTAACCTAACCTCCTAAACTACCTCTAACTGACAGGTAATTGCTTACTATCAATGTTATAACAAGCCTGAAATTACTTTATGCATCAAAATTAGAAATCACTGTATTCCTCATCCCAGCAATTAATGAAGATAGATATATGCCCACTAAATACAGAGAAAATGGAGTGTGAAGAAGAAAGGTGAATTTTGAAGTAGTTACAATAAAAAAAATAAAAAATAAAAATTTACTTATAGAACTATAGGATGCAGGTTAGCTACATCTTCACAGCAAGAAAGCTTGATTAGGCATTTGCATACCTAAAGTATGTTTGAATTGTTATTTAATAGAGTGAACTCCATCTGCTTTTGCCCTTGGATTGTTTATATTAGTTTTTTCAGCAGTTCAGCTGGCTATGCTCAAGCCCTACATAACTCTGCATTTTCGTATTCATAATTAACTAATTATGCTCTAATCAATAGTGCAGATACTGATTTTACAATGTAAATGAGATAAATGAGATAATGGCTGGGGTCAATCTCATTTTATTTACAAAGCTCAGCACACACATCCAATTCCATTACATTGCATCTACCTGCACAGGAGGGAGTCTTATCAGTTGCCCTGCAGAAGTCTTCCTGCAAGCACTGGGGAAAAAGACGTGTGCTTTTACAGAGGAGCAGTGAATGCAAAACCCGCCCGTCACTGGCACATTTGTAAGTCACTGGTTAATATCATTGAAAACCACAAAGAGCTGATTCAGCCAGAGCGAAGAAGCCTATTTTGCATTCACGAGACAGCATCACCCATCTATAGCTGTAAAAGTAATTACCTACATGTCCCTGAAACACAACATTAATAAACTAATCTTTAAATACAACTTTCCAAATATGCTTCAGAGACTACAGAAAATCTCACTTATGTACGCATCACTGCACACCGCCTGCAGTGTCATGCCAAAAGGTACCATGGTGAACAAAATTGCAAAATATATATATTACTCCCAATTTGTCACAACAGCTTGGAAAGATATACTTCAATGGAAAAAAGGATATAAAACATTGGTAGTTATCATCACAATTAAAAGTGGAGAATTTGTCATATAAGCCTTACTCTGACAAACTTGGAATTAGAACAAAATTATAAGTAAACTAATCCAGAATTTTTAAACTCTAAGGGAACTGCAGTGGGATGGGTGTGTGTACATGCACCCACTTGCTGAGGGGATGCAATGCAATGGCTACTCCAGCACTTGCATAGTTTTAACTACTGATAAGCACCATCCTTTGCTGGCTTGTTTTGGATCCCATTTCTGACTAAATGCTCTTAGCACCTGAGGGAAAGGCCTCTGAGGAACAGAGGCTTCTTCTCAGGCACTGATCTCTCTCCCCTTTAATCCCTCAGTGTCCAAGTGCTGAGTCACTCTGAAACTGCAAACAGACAGAGATGTGTTTGGGGCTTCATTTTAAATTGTAGCACATTCTTGATTTCAGATGAGCAACATAAAACCAGCCATGACCATGTAAATCACTGTCAACACTTGGTTTCTTATTAGCAGCTGTATGATATATCCAATAGAAAGGAATACATAAGCATCACCAAAAGCCCAGGGTAAATCAATTTAGTTCAAGTGAATTCAAACTGTAGAACCAAAATTACTGACTTCAGCACAGGAGTGCTCCTGTGACACCTTACTTCAACCAGACCACATGAGTGATAAATTCTGGACGATAGGAATGAATAATATGGGGTAGGTTACAGCAGCAACTCTTACATGTCACATCAAAGACAGCACTTTCCTGTGCCCTTATTTAAACAATAAAAGTCAAGATCTAATGGTGAAATAAATGTACAGTCATCTGTTTAGTGCACTGTTATTAATGCTCTCCAAAAAGTACATTTATTCCAGTTACTGAGGGAGGAGCCCAAAACTATAGCATGTTTTCATTATAGAATATGTTAATATCACTCTTCTTATTTTTTGCTTCTGACACTTCTTGAAACAAAGTGAAAACAAGCAAAGGTATTACTTGGCATCTCATCCTACCATTCTACAGTAAAACTCTTCAATTCAGTCCCATGAATTCCAAAACAAATTACTTTCATTTTGCTCTGCTATGTCACAGGTCAAACACAAACCAGAAGTGATGCAGTACTATATTTAGGCTGTGAAATATAAGATCTAGATTCTTATCAACTCTTTTGTTTTTAGGCAAAAAATTGTCAAAATAATAAAACCCTATTACATACAAAATTGAAGGAGCCGGTTCTGTTCTTCCTGACTGCTACACTTTTTCCCTTGCCTTTAAGCGGCATAACAACTAAAAATGGATGGTCATCTTGCAGTTTCTGTTCTACAGAAGAGTTTTCGGAAGTCTCCTCACATAGGCCAGTCAAGCTTTAAGTGACTTTACCACCAGGAGTCTGACACATTTCAGCACTAAAATTCTTATGTGACTGCATATGCATAAATTGTTGGTTAAAAATCAGGATATAGCCCAACTATACAGCCTCTTCGTACACAGGTACTTGTTATCCTGAAAGGCTCTCTGTCTTCACAGATGCTAAAAGTTCAACCACATAAACGTTTAAGGAACTTCACCTAATTTCACAGTTAGATCAAACTTTGCAGCCTGTCTTGTGTTGAGTGAGTGGTTGGAACAGATGTCCTTCAGAGACTTCTTCAACCTACATCTTTCTGGATTCTAGTATTTTTATAATTTTGATTTAGGTAAATGAAATACTCTCTCTGGGATGGATAATGCTATGAGATTATAATAATATTAAAAGTCACATTCTAATTTCTACTATGCTAGGTACAATGCAACTACACAAAAGGAGATCTCTTATTTACATAATTTATAATGGTAGATGACAGAGTGGACAACCACTCTCTTCTGTTATGCCTGGAAGAGGGAGGGCATGGCTGTTGCTGAAAGGTGAGAGATTATACCAGCTGAAGGATAATTATTACATTCTGGTTTTTATATCTACCTACTACTGATGAAGACAGTGTATGGGCAAGATGAACACACAGCCTGACAGAGCATGCTGAGCTTACTGATCTTCAACTAACAGTAGTTTCATGATAATCTACCTATGTGCTTTTGGATATGGGAAACTGTCTAATCTCCTGTTTACTTAAATTTCTGTCCAATCTCAAGGGCATTAATAAAAACAAATAGTGCATATCAATTATACCACAAAGCAGAGAAAGAAAATAAGCATTAATGTGGCAGACATCTGTGTAGCTAAATTTATTACGCTAAAACCAAAACTGACATATAACTGATTTAACTGATTAAAATCATGATTTTAATACTGAATCAAACATCCCCTCATATACAAAAACCTAAAACTGACTATTCATGGGTAAGGAAGAATCTGAAAGGGCTATCATTATATGTCATTCCTATTTAATCCAGATTTTTTCTGAATGGTCTACAAATATGTTCCTTTATTAAACTTAAGTTTACATGTACAAAATGAATTCTAAGAATGCTGAAAAGAAATTTTATTTACCATACCTGTTTGTAAACAGCTTTCTTTCAGCAAGAAACGTTCAATTTTCTCTCTCAATAGTACTGCAAAACTACACAACACATGGCTTTATTAAAATAATTTGCAAAATTCATTAATGGCCCACATATACAAGTGGAATATAATTATATGAACACTATTTCACATGTTTTTGCTTTTGTTAATATATAGCTACTGTACAGAACTTCTATTTATAGCATTTTAATGTTTAAACTAAGAATTTCTGTGAAGACAATGAGTCTAAGACAGGAATTAAGGTAGTGCTACACCAATTATAGACACTGAAAGAGTTCCTTTGACAAACTTAAAAGTGTAAAATTTAGGAATCTGTTACCAAATGCTGCATTCATTTTTCTGAAGTACATTCTAGTTGTAATACATGATTGCATCTATAGTGGCACTCTCAGGTGTTCAGAGCATTAACTCTACTGAATGGTGTACTGTTCATGAACTACTAGGGAAGTCCATTATAGTTTTGAATATTGCCATCAAACATCTTTCAGAAGATGAAACATTAAGTGTTAGCATCTGGCTTTCAACCTAATGATATGGGAGGGAGGGAGAGGGAGAGAGAGGGAGAGAACAAAATTCTACAAGGAAGCTGTCCTGGGGAGAAACATAAAAAATACAGCAGGAATTCACCTTAGGATTTCAAGCATGCCCAGGGGAATACCAACAATATTCAATATTTGAAACAGTATTTAACACACATTAGTCTGTCCTTAAAATCCTCCAATAGCAGAGATTACTGAACTTTCCTAACAAACATCTCTAGTGCAAGTATTCTTCTTTGTAGCAACTTCTGTCTTTACCATCTTTATATTAATTTAAACTTTTTGAACAGATATTACTATTTTAAGGTTTTTTTTATTCATGTTTCCTGTGGTCTTCTTATAATCTAATTCAGTTTGCTTTGGACCTTCTCTGTTTGCCAAAGTGGCCAGAATATGCTAGCAGAGACTTTTCAAAGGGTGAGATACTGGTCTTCTGAATATTCAGGAGGAGTACTCCAATGCATTAAATGTAACACCTCTCTTTGTATGTATCAGGTTTGATCAGTTTGACTCATGTTCTGTGACCTGTGATCCAGAGTTCCCCACACTTTTTTTTTTTTTTTGAAGTTATTCTTGGTATCATAATCATGCACTCAACATTGATTTCCCTTTTCCTGCACTGCATGCTTGTTCTGAATGCTTTCTTAAAATTTTCTTTTTAATTCTAACACTGTAGTCCCTCACATCCTACTGCAAATGTAACCAAACACTTTTTTTAAGTACCTAATACACTAAAGCAAAAATTAACAAAAGTTTCATTATACTGAATCCAGGAGAGCTTGAGTGGAATCCTGTAAGCTGAATATCATTTGACAGTGAGTCCATGGTAGCTGGCTTACTTTCCTAATCAGCTACATATTTTATTGCAATTTAATTAACATAATCTCTAACTTATTTAAAAGAATGTCACACACAGAAGTATTTTAAAAGTGCTACTAAAACCAAGATATGCTACATTTATCATTCTCTCCTATCCACAATACCTCAACTGTTAGTTTAATAAAGGATCATAAATCACAGTACACATTACTCTCTTTTTTTTCCTAAACTCAGCATGATGTATGGGCAAACATCTTTTTATTTTCCCTTGTGTACACAGCACTTGGACACAACTTTTTACTTTCAGAATACTGTACAAGTGGTCAATAAACTTGGACCTTCTAAAAAGGATTCACGGATCCTTAAAGATCAAATTCCTGCATTAGCATCTACTTCCTAGTGCAAATTTCTTTATTCTTAAGGTGTCTTTGTGTGTGCCTTGCCAATACAGAATGATAAGCATTTCTGATAATTTCAACAAAAATCTTACCTCTGAGATTATCCCACTCCCTTTTTAAAATAAAACGACGTGTTAGACATCAGGTTAATTTTATTTAATATAATATTCAAACATGAAATGCCCTGGTAAGATATGACTTGTAGATAAGTATACATAAATTTGTATATTCTCCTATTACTTATTACAGCATTTAATTTCTTTTTTACGTTTAAAAAATACTTTCAAATGGAAACGTGCCTTGATAGATGACAAAACCCACCAATATCTCAAGAAATTCAAAGATTATAGATCATAAAGTTACAAGTGTGATTGCATTTGAGCAGAACTTTTCCGATCAAGTTCAAGATGAAAACGATGAAGATGTCAACACTCTGAAACTGTAGATTTAAGAACTGGATCTGTACCATTTGAAGATCAAAATACTACGTGTGCATCTACCAGGATATATACGGACGGAGACGAAGATCTCAGCTGTCACGCTGTGTGATCAGTTCTTCATTCCTTCCCCAACTCACAAAACAATTTTGCATTGTATTGGGAGGAGATAAACTTGTCCTGAACACTGCCAGAGAAGTAAGCCAAATAAAACAAATGTCTGCATATACTCAATGTTCTCTTATTTTTCAAAAATTTTTCAGAAAGAAGTATAGGTATAGTTCTATTCACTCGAGTGTCTGGAGTCTGAAACAATTAGTTCATACTAATAAGCATAAAATCAATTTTTCCATGGCAAATCTATTCCTTCAGAATAGTAAGTCTCAAGTGTTTTACAGGTCTCATTATCACTGAACATTTATTATTTTTCAGGAAACAATCCTTTTTACAGTAAGGTCTATGTACAACACAGTGTTCTATATAGAAATGTTCTTATTAAACTGTATATAAGTAGAGTGGCAGGTGGATGGCAAACCGTTGCTTATTTCTTTCAGTATCACCATAGAGGAACACACAATATTTAAGTCCCACAGGCTTCTGTCACTCTTCAGTGAATCCAAGCATTGTATAACATCATTTGCCAACGAAGCACGGGGGAAAGAGACATTACTTAATAGGACAATCCTGACAAGACATTTATCCGGGATTTTTCAAAGATGCACATACAAAATGTTCCTGATTAGTGCAAAAAAATGCAGGCAAATTAACTACCTTGTCAGTCCCAATAACAAACCAATCAATTACATTCTATCCAAGCCTGACAAGCAAACTCAATGTTTTGTCATAATAAGCTTATAGTTGAGACAAGGTAGCTGTTCTCCTTTACTTTAGGTATTCTATTGAGAGCTTTATCCACATTTAAAAATCCTATTATAAAAGGTTTCCACGATTGCCTCCGAGGATGAGTTGTGGCAGAGTTGTGTCTCATGAAGGGTATCTACACAGTAAAGTGATAAGAAAAAAATATTAACATTGAAAAATCATAGCAGCTCTCCTCTCTTATGAAACATTTTAACATCACACTAAATGTAAGCAATCTGTATGCTCAGATCCAAATACTTAGACACCCACACCAAATTTTCAAGAGTCTCTAAGTGTCAAAACATTAAACTGAGTTAAGCATAGCATCCTTTTAACCTTTTCTCAACACAGCTCAAAGAACAAAGGCAATCCATCACAAGACAGAGGAGATAAATTTCTTTTTTTTTTGTAAATCATAAAAGCAACAATTTAATACAAATTGGCTTTATTGTGAAGCTAGCATTTTATTCAGATTTGAAACTCACAGAAATGCAGCTATGGGATTGACTACAAGCACAAACAACATGGGTACTATGTTATAACTTTAAAAAATGCTTGTTTTATAGAACAGCACTTGAAAGAAAACAAGTCTTAGGATTTAAGAAGGACTAAGTAAGGGAGGGTTTCTTTCAAAAGGCAATGTAATAATTCAGTACATAAAAAGTTTTAGTCACTTCTGAAAAAATGTCTTAGAGCCAATAATTCTCAAGTCTTCACAACTTTTTCTTTTCCTACTTGTACTTCCTGTCTTTTGACACTCATGACACACATACTTTTCAAGAATGCTTTTTTAAAAATCAGTACAATTTTAAAGTGCTGATTCTCTACATTTAAACTCTCTAAACTACTTGCCATACTGCAAATTAATGTATCTTACAGCACTGTGAGATTTTAAGTAGGAAAACAGGTCATTAAGCTGAGCAGATACAGTTTGAAAGAAAGACTTTATATCAAAGTCTCCATCACCACATTGGGTGGTTTTTTTCTGGTTTTTTTTTTTTTTACTTTGAAATGTATTTAAGTAGAATTGTTAATAAAAAAGACACTGCTGCCATACTTTGATAAAATATAACAGTCTGACGAACAGGAGCCATCTTGTTGCTACATGTTCGAGTAAAAATTCTTTGCAACCAAATTTTAGTTTTGAGTATAAGGATTTTGAGTCGAAGAATTAGAGGGACAGCAAGAAGTACCATATGTAAATCCACTCCCAATTCTCATTTCATCTCTTACTTGAGACACGATTAAAATTTTAAATTGGGTGTCCTGAACTGCAGTTCTACAGTGCAATTTTGAACTTCTTAAGAAAACTGAATAAAAGCTTAGTTGTGAAATAGAAATACTCTTCACAGTCATCTTATTACAATCCCCTTCCCTTACTGAGTGCAACTAGTTTTGTTCTGACAGCCTCAGTGGGTGAGGTTGACATGGGTGCACACTGAAATGCAGAAACTTGAAGGGTAGCATCAGAAACAATTCAAGATAAGCTGAAGGTCTCTGTGCCACCTCTACCCTTCCAGCAGAAATGTGAGTAGCTGCAACTGTACCATTTGATTCAGGTAATCAGAACGTGACAGGCTATCCCATCTTGGCTAGTAAGGTTTGGGCAGGAATACAGCAACCAACATTTTAAATACAAGGGGTTTTATTTTGGTTTCTCAAAATGAGTGAACGAGTATGTGAACATGTGTATGCACACACATATACATGTATGTATATTTACACATAACTGTACTTACATATAAATTTCTATTTATAAGTTCCTTTTATATAAAAATTTTATCTATGTAAACATGTTTTTATATATGAAACCAACTTCACAGCTGAACCAATAAAATAATTAGTTAAATTTTAATAAGCTCAACAATCAAAGTAATTAAGCACAAACAAGGTTCTCAGAGGAAACTTGTAACTACTTAGAAAAGCTCCTAATATTTTGTAGCACTTTAGGTAAGGCTGTAAGAACACAGACATCAAGTGGGAAGTGCAAGTAACCTATACCTGCACGAGTTACTCCTATAATGTTTCTTTGTATTGCATTTTTATTGGTAGCAACATATCAAGAAATTTTAAAGGATAGTATAGTATTTACTCATATATTAAAGGGAAATTACTTTCTAAGTGGTTGGACAATTTTTCCATTTCTCCTCTACTAAAAATTTAACTTGACATCATTTATTTTACACGTTACAGGGTTATCTTCACCACTCTCATGTTTGAAATATTATTAATTAAGGAATCACTATTGACTTTGTTTAAACACAATTCTAGCAAGTAAAAGATTGGTAAAAGACAAAGGAATATGAATGTATAAATACAATAGCTTGTAATTATTGTAGTTATTGTATTATCATAATACAATAGCAAACTCATCTGATAAATGAGTACTGCCCTGAGACCTCCCACACTGATGACATCTCTCCTGCTCTAGTCTCTCCTTTTGCCCTTCTTCCATCCCTACATACCATTTGTCAACCCTTCTTCAACCAAAGAACTGCTCCCATTCCTGTGCATCCATTCACATTTCTACTGACTGAAGTACCCAGAGTTGTCTGCAATGGTTGAACTTGTATTTTAAACCTCACTTAGGAAAGGGATTTAATGAGCACAAAAATCTGAAATAAGGACAGCGAGCAAAACTGAACATCATTCCTCACTTACCAGTAGATGCAACAAATATTAAGATAGAAAAAAGCATCACAGATAATGCCATAATAGGTGCTTTCTACAGGAAGGTTCTCAATTGCATATTTGGTCCTTTAGACGAATTGTTCTCTCCCAGCTCTCCTTCAATCCAGGATAAAAGTAATTATAAAAGCACTTTCCTTCAAGTTTGAGTACAAAGAGAAACACACCAACCTCTCTCACTCTCCTCCCTAAACACACACAGCTGTCATAACTGCCTCACTTAAGTAAATATTATGTAAAGGGCAGGTGTCTAAGAGTATGTGCAGATTTCCTTTTCAAAAGGCTTTACAGGACAAGAAACCCCATAAATTATTTCAATACTTTCTACTGAAATTGCTGAAGACCCTATTGATTTGTGCAACAGACATGGAAAAGTGCAGATAAACGTAATGCTTATGTCAGCAGTTTTGATCCTGGCTCTTTTTTACCATTTTAATACTTGCCTTCATCAGGTTAAATACCTGTTGTAAGAGCAATGTTTCTGGCTGGAAACTGGGCACAAGTGAAAACACATGTGCAACCACAATGTAAAATCCGTTTATCTTCGAGGGTCTGAAGGCAAGAAGCTGCTTCAGCGTACCTTACCAACTCTGAAAAATTAGGACTCTCCCACCAGGCTATGTCTGCTAAGACTAAAGAGGAATTGTAAAGGGATATTTGCAAATAACTTTAATGAGATAAAGATGGTAAGTAATATGAATTTTCAAAATTCAGGCTGCTCAAGGTACACCTCATCTTAGAAATTAATCTGTACCCAACAGCTCCATGAAGTGGATGAGAGTTACGGAGCTCTTTAGAGGGAAAAAAATCCCCAAACCAGACCCACAACAATGATGAGCAATGTATCTTCTAGACATTGCTAATTACTTGAATTTTCTCAGTATTGATCAAGTTATAAATATTAATAAATGCTTCTGGAATGGTTACAGACTTCTAGCTGCTAATATACACACTGATTAGCCTGTAAAAAAGTTTTCTGCAGAACAAAAGGTCACAGCATCTGAGGTACCACTGGAATAGAAGAGCTCTGCTTTATTTTAATAACTGTCATACAGGACCATTAATAATGACACTTAGAGCTGGTCACTGCATAAACACGTTGACTGTCTTGATTTACAGAATTCTGTTCTCCAAGTACTTTTATACCCACTTCAAAACAAGAACACATTTTCAAACTACTTCAAAGGAAAATTACACTTTTATTATTGAATGAAACCATTTCACATACGTGATACCAATATTCTATTTAATCTTTTGTATAGGATATGTCGTTTTCCTCCATTCTGTACTGTCTTTGTGAATACAAGCTTCTGAGAACCCATGAAAAAATATTCAGTCAATACGCTCAATACTCTACATGAAACCCAGCTTTCTCTTTCAAATGACTGCATTTACAGACCTTGTCACAACAAGGTCCCTGATGTTATCGAAGCAATTTCAAGATACTTTAATCATTGGCAAAACTCAGTGACTTGACAAGAGAAATTTGGGCCAGAAGATTTCAATGGCTTGAAAGGAAGGTTATTGAGTGATGTAATTTCATTTGGATGGGACTGATTCCAATTGATCTGTTTTTTGCAATGCGTATCTTGCCTCTGCAGCTGTCTCTATCTGATTCAATGCTTAACTGCAAGGAGTGACTATCCCTTTCCACTTAAAGCAAAACTCTTCCTTCCTCCTGCTATTATTTTGAATGAGCATGAGGAGCCCATTTTCAAGTTTAATCTCTGTACTCAGTGCAAAAAAAAAATACATTCAACTGAATGCCAACCCATGAATATAACTGAGCCTCGTGACTGCTGGCATATGTATTATATAAGTAGAAAAACAGATCTCAGAGCATTATGTTTATCATCATTATTATTACGAACTGAATATATTGAGCTAGGGTTTGTATATAACACAAGGGCATACGGCAGTACAAAATAATTCTCAATCCCAACTGCACCATATCATGTAATCTACACTGTATTAGACTTTACTTATTTTCAGGTGAGCACTTATATTCAAAAGAAAAAACCAACCCTGCTTGGTATGCAAAAAGCATAGTAATTAATAAATGGTTATGGTATATATGAAATTGTATCTTCCCATACAAGTATCGTTTTCCACAGTTTTAACAGCAAATAAGTGTACCATTAGGAACCTCACAATTTAAGTTCATTATAAACTGCATAAAACGTAGGGGGGGAAAAGCCATATATATGGGGAGTAACAAAGCCTTGACAGGAGTATTTATGAATAATGTAATCATCATTATATGTTAATGAAACTGAATCAGGATGTGGCAGTAGATGTTGCCAGCAACATGTAGCTGACAGGTCAAGTAAATTGACCTTTATTCACTCAGCTTTAGTCTTCCGCTGTCTGTGCACACAAAACACGCTTGACCAACAAAACATGTGACTTGCTGGCTTAGACATAACTGTGAGCTTTCCTCTGATAATCTAATTAGCAATGAAAATGGAGTTAAGGATCAACTGCCAGTCCTTCACTGCCTTCCCAAGTTCTAGTATCACAGGAGATGATATGAGTTCTGTTCAATTTCATGTTTTATGTCTAATCTATATATTTCCAAGCTTTAAGAACTTTCAGGTATCTATAGCAGCAGGAACATTCAGGCCACTCTGAAGCAAGGTGCACACCAGGCATCACTGCAGAAACACTTCCAGAGAAAACACCACTGACCCTCAGTACTAACCACTTTTCCTGCCTGATCCCAGGGCTTCAGCTCTGTTGACAGTAATTGTTACTGAGTATCTTCTTTGCAAAATTACATCTTCCAAAAGCGGTACTAGGACTGCATCTATCAGTAAACTCAAGAGTATAAAATCAATAGATATAGGTACATTTTATATATTACACAGCTTTTTATTGTGAGTACTGTCACTCACTGTTTCTGCTAATGTGAGAACTGCGTGCTCTTAAGGATATATATATATATATACACTAACATACCATTAATCTTACAGATCAAGTATTTTATTGGAAATAAAAATCTAAACTTTTTTCAAATACAGAACTTGTTTTTTATTGCTATTATTTATAGGGCATACTGTGAGAAATATTTTAACTAGCAGAGCCATATAATACAATAAATTAGATTATAATATTGATTTGAAATAAAAAACCTGAATAGAGCCTTTTAAAATAAAAAAAGTGGTGTGAAGGATATTTTTTTCCATTTCAGTATACAAAATTAAGTCTAAAGTTGCTATTATATAATACTATTACAATTATTTTGTTTAATTTCACAGAAGAGTAGATTAAGTAATTTCTTGGGCTGCCACTTTATCAGTGGGGATAGATGAATTCTGTCAGGAAAATCTAAATTTCACTTCTCTTTTTCAGTTTCAACACTCAACAGTCAACACCAGGGTCTAATGAAGTTGCAAAGTCACCAGACTGCACAGTTTTCATACTTTTTTCAGTGAAAATACAGGCCTAAGCCATTAAGTTAGCCGTGAGTTATTGATACTTTACTGATATCCATGAAGCATATAGTACATTCTGTGTGACTTCAATATGTTAAAATCTAAGCATGACTATCACAAACGCTACAAAACAAGCCCAAGTAGGAATTCTGGTTTCTTGTCAGCTGCTGCTCTACCAAGCGCAAGTCTGAAACACAGATTCAGAGCCAGGAGATGGGCGGTTTTTTCCTCCTTTCAAAGTAAATTATTCTTCAAGATATTTATAGGGTTTTTTTCCTCTCAAAATCTTAAAATTTTAACAGTTCTACTGTGAGCCATTCAAAAGTCTGTACAGGATCCTGGGGAATCTCTTCATCAAGCTGCTGTATATCATAGTCCAGGTCAAAACCTGTGATGCACTTGCTGCTATGATTAAGAAATCAATTATGATCTGGTTTTATTTATAAATTATTTTAAAAGTATTAATAGCACTACTGACACTTTATGGTTTATAGGAACATTGAGTCCAAACAACAAAGTGAGGTATAAGTACAATCTCTTACTACTGTTATGGTTTAAAATTACAGAAGAATTTACTACTTCTCCATAAGGAAGACTAAAAAAAGCTGTATCATGGCTTTGGAAGAGAAAACCTTGGCTTGTCAGGGCATTGCTAGGCAGAATCCTGCAGGAAGCTGTCATGAAAGGGAAGGCTGTGAAGCAAAAGGGGTATGATTTTTAAAAGAAAATTTACTCAGAGCTTAGAGAAATAAAGCAGAAGGTGCTATGTACATGATGCCTTTGAGCTCAGTGCAACAGCATGCATGGTGAAAACTTGGCGTTAGACTACCATGCCTACCAGTGTGACATGGGAAAGAGAAGGACAGCCAACAGCAAGAAAGCAGCAAGTCAGGGTCTAGTCCATTTGGACATGTTCCAGTCCACAGGAATTATTCAATGTTTCTGAAATGGATGCTTGTTATCTCTGTCAGGCTCCTGTGTAAGATCTAAGAAACATCATTACAGCCACGGCAGGACTCTGAAAACTGAAAAATGCTAAGACAAGCCCATCTTAAAGAGGTGAGACATGCACAATAAAAAACAATAGTAAGTAGTACCTAGGAAATCATGGGCTGGTCAGCCTTGTTCCTGTATTGGGAAAGATCAAGGTATCCATTGCCAAATACATGAAAGTAACTGAGAGCACTCAGCCAAGATTTAATAAGGGTAGAAGAGTTGGTCATATCTGAAATGACAAATGATGTGCTCTGTGAAAGTGGAAGAGCAATGGTTGTAACACACCAAAATATCTCCAGCATCAGGCTTTTCAATCAGTCTGGTACAGCATTTTCCTTCTCAACTTAAAAACAAGGCTGGATGAATGGGTTGAAAGTCAGCTGGACGCCAAGGGCAGAAGGCAATAGATTGAGCTCTAGATGCTGTCCAGTAACAAAGTACCCCAGGGAGCTGGGGAGCAGGGGACAGAATTTGTGCATCAGGCACAGCATCGTCAGCCGGGCAAGGGAGGGGACTGTCCCGTTCTGCTCTGCACTGGGGCGGCCTCAAGTCCTGTGAGCAGTTTTGGGTCCCACAATAGAAGAAAGACATTAAACTATTAGAGAGTGTCCAAAGGAGGGCAACAAAGATAGTGAGGGGCCTTGAGGGGAAGTCGTATGAGGAGTAGCTGAGGTCACTTGGTCTGTTCAGCCTGGAGAGGATATGACTGAGGACAGACCTCATTGCAGTTACAACTTCCTCATGAGCAGAGGAGGGGCACACACTTATCTCTTCTCTGTAGCAATCAGTGACAGGACCAGTGAGGGAATGGCCTGAAGTTGTGTCAGGGGAGGTTTAGGTTGCATATCAATAAAAGGTTCGTCACCCCAGGGCTGTTTGGGCTCTGGCACAGGCTCCCCAGGGAAGTGGTCACTGCGCCAAGCCTGGCAGAGTTCAAGAAGTGTTTGGACAATGCTCTAAGGCACATGGTGTGACTCTTGGGGATGGTCTTGTGCAGGGACAGGGATTGGACTCAATGATCCTTGTGGGTCCCTTCCAACTCAGCATATTCTGTGATTATTTGATTTTGGAGCTGACAGTGCTACCAAACTCTCCTTAGATGTGACCGCCACATGGGCTCACAGCCACAACCGGCAGCTTAGGAAGTTTAGAGGTGACATCAGCAGATGCCTTTTCAAGTACAAGGAATTGTGCAGTGAGCTCAGGGGTACTTATGCTTCCATTCTATGGGAACGAACAAATAAGAAGCTATGGTCATTTGTTCTTGGTATTCTAAAAGCTTTCATTTCCGGTATTAGAAAGCATCACCAATTCCTGTGGTCAGGATGGGAAGCCATGATACTCAATAAAAACCTGTGAAGCCCAGTGTCTGGGTCAGTACTGGATTTCTGGCAGTTATAAGGGATAAGAAATTTCCTTCCCCACCCTCTTATAGACAATATCTGACTGTACATAAGCGCATAGCGTATCTGTAAGAGGTGCCTGAGACTGATTTATAATCAGTCATGTTGTGCACAAACAGTAAAATATTGTGTCCTTGATGCCATCTTAAAATTCAATGGTATTAGTCACATTAAAGGCCCTTAAGACTTTAATTAGTCACATTAAAGGCCCTTTTCTTAAATCTTCACGACTTCATATTCTACTGAAACCCACACACTATAACCGTTTCACCAAATAAAAGCCAGAAAACGTTTTACACATAAGTTTTTTAAGTGGGAGCATATCTAAAGCATTTTGGTAGCCATCAAAAAAACCCAAACAAATAACAAATCAAACCAAAAAAACAAACAAAAAACCAAAAAACCCACAGAAAACTAGTGTTACTCATCTACATTTGCAACTCCACAATAAAAAACTTTGCACATAAAGTGGCCTAAGGAAAAATTTCCTAGATGTGTTTACAAACAAAATAAGGAGTAAGAAAATAAAAGCAGTGAAAATGCGAGGCATTCACTTCAACAGTTCATACAAATGCCTGTATTTTAAAATAAGCATCCTAACACTGGACTTTTTTTTTAATGGCCATAAAGTTTCTCAAGTTGACTGACAGATGTAGAAAAGCTTAACTTACAAAGTAAACATTTCATATATTTCATTATAATTTCACAGTTAATTTTCAGTCTTCAGTATTAAAACTTTCTAAAAAGATAACAGCTCTCTAAGTGAAAATGGACTATTTCTGAAATGCACAAAAAAAGGAATTACGATTTTCTTTCAAACTAGTCCTGAAGCATGCAAAATTTAGTAATAGTTTTTTTCAAAAGAAGCCAGAAGTTAACCACTATGTATAAACAATGGATACATTTCTATTATATCATAATCAAGCTATATACTAGAAATATTGTCAGCACTCCTGAAAAGGACTATTTAGATAATATACTTAGAACAACATTTGTTATAACACACTTCATCTATACCATGGCTGAATGCATGCATGCAAATAAAATTCAGACACAATACATGTATCGGAAAAGCAATGACAAAGCTAAATTGTATTATATATAAAAATCTATTAATTAATGGCATTTAAGACCATGTCAAAAGTTTGGGAAGAGTGTATTAAGGAATATGTTCTATTTGTGAAACTTTATGCTAAGTATTAAATAAATCACTTCCAAAAGAACTAAGAACTTCAGTGAAATAATACCATAATGTCCCTTGTAATATGCTTACTTAAGATTTTTCTCAAATAATATAAAAAAAGACCCTCAAGAAAATTATTTCATCATGACAAAAATGAAAGTCAAGTAAAAGATTATGCAGATTTTTTGCAGTGTCATTACCACAAAACTGTATTTTTGAATATTACTTTCAGCAGGTACATCAATAACTTATGCTAGATAAAGCAGGAAGTTTGTTTCAACTGAATCAAGAGATGAAACTACCTTTGTAGATAGGAAAATAATAATTTGTTTGTACATACATATTCTCATTATGCTACGTCTTGGCAGTAAAATCTGTATGAAACAAACCGAAACCAAATGAAACCAGCAGGAAGAATGGATGTGTCACCCTGCACCATGTTGGGTGTAAGGTGAATCAAATTATTTCATTTGATACTCAATTTTACAATTTTCCTAAACTTTCGTTCTGTTGTTGGGCACTTTTGGTCAGATCAGTTCCAAAGTAACACTGGTTCCCTCTGCAACACATCAGAGGGAACAATAACTTCAGTCCAGGCAGAAATGAAACAACTTTTAAAACCAATTAAAAGCAGGCATAAATGCATTTCAAACAATGTGTCTATATCAATTTCTATCTTCAGAACTTGAATTTGGAAGAAAAATATGAAATAAAAGAATATTGTATATCACCCTGCATGACTTTGGAAGAGTCGATTTAGCCTTTTGCCTTATTAGTGGTCATAGTCATTCTAAAATGCCCTTGTTCCCCCATACTCCTTTTCACTACTTTTTCTTCTCTAGAAGAAAATGACACAGAATGTGAATCCATCAACCCATTAGAACGATCAGCAGACAAAAGGTAAAAATGATGAATACACAGAAGTTGAAGAACTTGATTTCAGAATACTGCAAAGTGCTTGAATCTGTGACTGTGATTAACTGATTTCTGAAATCTCTTCATTCCTACTTATTTTTGGAGAACAGAGTAAAATGGAGAAAAATGAAAATATTCCAAACTACTTGACCATTTTACCTATTTTTTAATTAACAGGTCAAGATAGATGAATGACAGCATGTAACATCAAAGAAAACATCTAACAAAACTTCAGAACTTCAGAAAAAACCCTCTTTTTTATGAAGCGTTGGTGATCAACATATATTTGATTTATTAAGTCATATACCAACATTTTTCTGCATTTAGAATAAAGAGTTTCCAAGTATGCAAAATAAATACATTGGAACTGCAACTATACAAGTAATGCTAATTAAGCTTTAACATTTTTTCATTAATGCTTACCATTCATACTTTTTTCTTTTTTAATAAATACTTCTTTGCTACTTTTGTAAATGTTTTGATTAATCAGTAAAAAAAATTGCAATTTTGCAATCATAATAAATAAATATCTGCTACCTGTAACAATGAAGTAGCTGAAAATTTACTAAGATGTCATTTTCCAGTCACCCCCTCCCCATTTCAGTGTCACTGGCTTGTCTTGACCATAGCAAACCTTTTCACATAGGCTTCCCATCCACAACTACCCCTCCCTGGTTCTTTAAACAGTTTCAGCATCCCCCCTCCTCTGATTATTATCCACATGGTTTTCTTGTTTCAGTGTCTTTCTCTAAGAAGTCCAACTTTGTTCAAGTCCTGAAGCTTGAACAGACTGTATTTTGCTGCCTCTGCACATGAGCTTACCACTCTCAATTCTATTTCTTCACATTTACCATCCAAACTCAGGTCCTTCTCCAGACCTAGTCCCACCATGATCTCCATACTTGGCTGTATCAGACAACCACGCCTCCAAGGTTTGTTTGTCTGTGACCCAAGGCCTTGTTTCATACAGCACATCTGCATGATTTCGGCTTAGCTTTACTGAGGAAACAAGTGAAGACACTGTATAGTACAAATGCTAAACTCTGGTACATGAGTAGAAAATTTCATCATGTGTGTTGATATGAAATGGTACAGAGTAATGACTCGAGACAAAAACAAAACAAAAAACCCATGAGCATTAAGCCCTCTGAGAATATAGTGGAGAATCCAAGGATGGCAATTCAGCTAGGTAAGGATCAGCCTGCTCAAAGGAGCAGCAGAGGCTGAAATATCTTTACCTTACCAAAGACTGCCTGACCCGCAAAGATACATCAGACATATGCCCTTGGTGAGATACTCCTACTGAAGCTTAGCTAAAAAATGCTAGTCCTCACCATAAGTGACTGTGATTGCTGTGGATTCTTGAGTTCTGCACATCCTGCTCACATCTCTCTATGAATGACGAAAGATAACCCAGAAGAAGGGGAGTCACACACCTCTCCACACTCACTGCCCCATTTTACTCTTCTCATCTAGTGTAGCACTTGTCCACCCCACATCTAGAATGCATCTAGATCAAAGAGGCTTCAAATTACTAGTCATTGATGCTGTTCTTAACATCCTTCTTCTCCATCCACATTTCTGCTCCTTGCAAGTCCTGTACCAACTCCAGGGATAAGCACACTCAAATAGCCCACAGCACACTCTAAGCACCATGACAAAAGATCTAAAACCTGCCATACCATGAGTCTGATAGTTATGAGGAAACTATTTCTCTCACAATATCCTTCAAGGCTTCCCTTTTCCCAGATTTCATCAAATTGACATGAATATATTTCTCCTCTGTCCTTGGGAAAGAAACAGAGGTCTCTGCCAAAATTCAATTTACTGATCAAAGACTTCAATTCAGTTTTCTTCTTAAAGGTAGGGGCTGAGAACACCTGGGCAAGACAGTACACTTGCTCAAATCTTACCTTAAAAATTTTGCCTGAAAACATCCAGCCTAAAAGATACACAAGAGACATGAAGAACTCTGAGTCCAAGTGATTAAAGTTTTACAAGCAATAAGAAACTGCAAATGGGGTCTGGTATCACTATTATTACTACTGCCCACCATAGCTAACTTTCATCTGTGTCAATGCTAGTTAAAAAATTCTAGAGAGTAAGCTTTGCTAAGTTCCAGTCACGGACATTTTGCTTGATCATTTCCTCATTTCTTCTTTTGCTGTCTGCGAGTCAGTATTTCATAATATAGTCATTGTACAAAATACTGTATAGAATACAAATAATCCATCACTCTTGATGAAATTGAGTGGTTAAATTTCCCTAATTCAGAAACAAAAATCATAGTGTGAATTTGAAATAAATGAATTGAAGCTAACATTCGAAAAGAAGAACCAAAATTTCATAAGAAAGTGCTCCTGAAAAAAACCAAACATTTTTTAGTTCATTCGCCAATGACTTCTCTAATTAATTCTAAACTTCTTTTTTCCTTGTTGACAAAGACACAGAAAGCCTTAAATACAATGACCAAGGGAAGCTAAAACACTATTTTCCCCGAAGAGTCTTGGTGTCAAGACAGAAGGAATTTTTTTGCCTGTTTGAACAATGAAAATTGTGTACATCTCACAAAATAGCAAAATGAAATTATCACTTTAACTTATAAAACCCACCAGCTTCATATAAACTTTTCTACATGTCATTGTCAGAGGAAATCTACTTCAAAAATTTGTAACATGGATTAATCTACACTGAAAATACTGTGCTGCTTAATTTCAGAATGTTATCAATTTTCATAACGAAAAAAATTAATTATCCACCCACAGACACAGTTTAATACAAATTTAAATGAAAAAATGAGGGAAACATGGCAATTTTTCTGAGGCATCTCATCAAACAGTGAAACTAGTTTTGAATGAAACAGTAAGGTATTTTCGTAACGGGAATGAAACATATAGATTTAAATAGAATAAGTAAATATAATATTAAATGAAATTTCAAAATAAAAGTCTTTTAACGATTTCTTTTTAAGTTTTCAATATAAATGTTTGTTAAGCTAAAACCTTCGTAGTTTTCTATAGTAAGCAGGACCAACAGCTTAACTAATAATTATTATATACTGTAAACATAATCCAAGTTTTTCTTTTCACAAGAAAAATCACATGGATTCTCCAGAAATCACATGGACCACTACAAGCTAATGTTGTGGATTTCTTAAGTGAAGAACCACACTGTAAAAAAGATATAAAGCCTTGAGAAAGAATCCAAAGGGGGGGCTACGAAAATGGTGAAGGGCCTTAAGTGGAAGCCGTATGGGGAGCGGCTGAGGTCACTTGGTCTGTTCAGCCTGGAGGAGACTGAGGGGAGATCTCATTGCAGTTACAACTTCCTCATGAGGGGAAGAGGAGGGGCAGACACTGACCTCTATTCTGTGGTGACCAGCAACAGGACCGGAGGGAATGGCTTTAAGTTGTGTCAGGGGAGGTTTAGGCTGGATATTAGACAAAAATTCCTCACCCAGAGGGTGTTTGCGCACTAGAACAGGATCCCCAGGGAAGTGTTCACTGAACCAAGCCTGGCAGAGTTCAAGAAGTGTTTGGACAACACTCTCAGGCATATGGTGTGACTCTTGGGGCTGTCCTTGGCCTGGAGTAGGAGTAGGACTTTGATAATCCTTGTGGATCCCTTCTGTCTCAGGATATTCTACGATTCTATGAAATGACAGCAAACAGGAACAGAGGATATGCCTAACGTTTGCTGTCACTTACACAGACTACTCAAAATACAGGCATATGTGTGCACATACAGACACACTTACCAAAAGCCTATACAGAGCTATAAGCTACTACCTACAGTGTGAAAAAGAGGCCACAATAGTTGTGGCATAGATTAGAAATCAATGGCACAAACTGTTCAGATCAGGTCTCCAAGGAACTAGGATCTGTGGAAGAAAAAACCTTGCTGTTAGTACTCTTCCATCACTCCACAGAAAGCCAGCTCATGTATTCCCAGTTTTGATCGGAATTAAGGCAGTGGGGATCTTAGCTCTTAGTGTGTGTAAAAACTGCACCCACTGCCCTACTGTGTGGGGTAGTCCAATACCTGCCACAAGGGATGCAAAGGATAACTTGAGGGCTGACAATCCTCCTGGCCTCACATTCTTCATCCCTCACGAGGGGCCTTATCCTTCTAGTGCAATACCACTGGACCTTATCTCCTTGCACTTCTAACTCCTTTTTAGCTAAGTGTGAAGTTTTAGCTGTGTCATTATTTATTATTTCTGGGGTTGGCAGAATTGTCAAAGAGCCCCTTCACAGCTGGGTTTTGTGAGTTTTTAGGTCTCTAAATCTGCTGCCAGGATAGGTGATACAGCTCTTTTAATGCAATTTGACAGGCGACCCCTACTGTTGGTGTGATATTCTAATGCAGTGAATTCAGAAATGCATATGAAAAATGCACTTTTCAAAGAGAGCAGAGGAAGGGTTTGGAACTGTGGATGTCGTATTTGAACTTACACAGTGGAGTATTCCACTAAGATATAACTTCCAGTGGAAAACTGTAAGCATTAGCACTGATAATTCTCCAGAGTGTTGCTCAATTTACGTTTTAAACTACAACTACAAACTATGACATGACTTTCCCAAGACATAATTTAATATGCAAAATTACCTTCTCATTCTTAAATAGTCTTCTTAATGACTCGCTATATTGACTACAGGAAGATGTTTCTTTTATAAAAAACTAAATTTTACCTGTCATACAATTGAAGAAATTTTTTTGTAATGGTTTACTTTTAAGAACAATAAATACACTTTTTCTTTTGACTCAGCGCTGGTGGTCAAGAACACTGTGTTCTGGATTCCCCAGTACAAAAACCATAATGGAGTTACTGGAGTAAGTCCAGCAAAGGGACTATGAAGACGACTGGCTGGAGTATCTGTCATACAAGAATAGGCTAAGGCCTGAGACTATTTAGTCTGGAGAAAAGAGGGCTCAGGGAGAATTTTCTCAGTGTGTAAATACCTGCTAGGGGAAAGAAAGAGAGGCAGACTTCTTAGTGGTGCCCAGTAAAAGGACAAGAGGCAACAGGCAAAAACCAAAAGAAAGGAGAGTGTTAAATATAAGATTTCCTGTTTTTTCACTCTGAGGAGGAACAAGCAACAGAACAAGCTGTCCAGAGCGGCTGCTGAGACTCCATCCTTGGAGATTTCAAAACCCAACCAGACACTGCCCTGAGTAATATGCTCTATCTGACTTGTTTTGATTTAGGGGGCTAGGACTAGACCAGGTCTAGAGGTCTTTTCCAATCTCAAGCATTCTGTGATTCTGTTCTTAATAAAAGCAGAAATTATTTAGAAAACCTTTCAAAATTAAGGAAAATTAAAGTCCTGCAGGTTACTTATTGTTCTTTAATGTGAAAAACTAAGATTACCACTAGAGTTTTAAAAGCCCATTGGTTTTCTTATCTCTTTTTCACAGCAAGTGTTATTAAAAGGACTGGTAGGTACCAGCAGACAGGCTGTTTTTATGTAAATTTAAACAATTTTTACTATGACATAGTAACACTTATTTTTTCTATTTTCATCAGCTCTGCATTTTCAGATATTAAACTGCTGCTTTTGCAGTTTTTACATACTCGTAGTTGCACATTTTCTCCAAAATGTAGAGAAACTTCAAATAAATATTACTGTTCACATCGCTCAATAAGACTACTAAAGCTAGCATTACTGATTTTATTCATTCAAACTTAAAATCATAACAGATATTACGTTTTCTTTTAAAAGAGGACATTTTAAGTAATTTTTCCTCAAGTGCTTTTCTTAACATTCCTCAACAAACTCATATGCTCTGGCAGTTACAGGCTTTATCAAGGGAACAAAATCTAGAAGTTCCTCTTTTCTGTTGTAATTTATTAAGAAATAGTCTTCAATTCTGAAGCACACAGCTCAATAAATAAGGTTATCCTTGTCACAATTTCTCATGCTGTTACTGAACCCTGTTTGTTATTCTTTCTGAACATCTGTAAAAATCAACTGCTCTTTTTCAAGGCTGATTTTTTTTTGTCACATTTTGGACCATTCTCAAATAACTTAATTTTTCCTCTTCTCAATTCTTGCATCACGAAATGTTAACATAGAATATGCACTGCCAGGAAGCTGTCCCCAAGAGTGTCTAGACTGGATCTCTTCTAGCTTTCATGTGAAATTTCAGATCTTTCTTCACTACTTCGAGGTTTACAGAATTTGAAAACTGGTCTCCTCCATTATTCATTTATTCTCTGCCTACTTAGCCCTTCTTTTGTCTCATTTCCTTTTCTCACTTTCCCAGAAGCTCTGTCTTCGGTAGCACTTCCATATTTTCTCCTTTTCCTCAAAATATTTTAAGAAATAGAACTCATTTAAATAGAAATATAATTTAAATAGCCTAAATGTCCCAAAACCAGTTGAGGTTCTCAAATAAAAGCTTCTATGGACTTGCAGAGATTCCTGCCAATTAAACCAACTATATATTCTGTTCCATCTTCTTAGGGTCAAGTCCAATAAGCATTTATAAAGCACACTTCACTTCAAGAAAATTCTTCCACAAACCTCCTTGTGTAGTCAGAGTTTCTATACAAGTTAAAGGACAAACAATTCAGAAATGCATACAGATTCTGCTCCCTCAAAAATAGCCCTACAAAGGAAATGAGAGTCAAATTCACAATTACAATGGACTCCACCATTTCATAAAGACAGAGTTTAGAGATGAAATTTTTTGTTTACTTGCCTTTCTCCAGGCATAAACTACAAGCCTGCGCTCACACTTGGTTGTGCTAATGAGCATGGTCTTAGATGCAAAAATGCAGGCATGAGTCCCATCCATTATATTTTATGTTTTATTCACATGGATTGTTGAACAGAGATGGGAATACTTAAATAAGAAGTCCATATCGCAAGGTCCAAAGAGACTTCCATTTTGAGTCCTGGGAAGGCTTAACACAGGCACACTTACAGAATAGATGATTTAACTCTTCTCCTCTATTTCCCTAGGCAGCAACATCAGCACCAGGCATAATTTGTCTCTGACTTTTAGTAACACGAACACTTTAAAAAGCTATTCAAATTTATGAGATTTTTAAACCCAAGGATAAACCCTGGCCACAGTTTACACTGAAGTAAGAACTTTAATCCATACAATATTTTCTTACCAAATTATAATCAAGTTTCTGCTATGCAATTTTGGTGCTGCTATTGCTAGCTTTTATTACTGTATTAAATTGTTAGCAAACAGCTAAAGGCTGCCAGAACAATTTCATAACATCTATTTCATTTTTAATAGTCCTTTGTACAAAACAGCTCTGAAATTATTGTTTACATATTATGGTCAAATAAATGCCAACAAATTCTATTGTTTAGCTTACCGCCATTAGGATTTTTGCAATTATTTTAGTCTTTATTACAACACTGTTCTTCTAGAATTTAATAATTCAACTATCAGTCCACGACCACCATTGAATTATATTTGTTTTTACTTCTATCTTCACGCTAAAACTGAGTGATGCTTCAACTTTTAAGTATTGGTACCATTTTCACCTTTGGCTATCACTACCATTTTGGCTTCCTCTCAAAACCAAAAACAGCTCTTCAAAACTGGTTTAGCATATGTAGGATGCTGAAGCTTTTATAAAGTCCTGAAGTGCTGTCAGATGCCACGCAGTTTTTCCAAGACACATCCTACTTTTAAAACCCAACTGTACACATATTAGTTTTCAGGAAAAGGAAGGAGTTAGTTGCTAGAGTTTCACTTTTAGCTACAAATACTTAAATGACAATGAACTGACGTTCTCTTTCCAGAAGTTAAGATGATTTTGAATTTGCCAAAGCCAGCATGCCTTTTTGGCCAACTATTAAATAAAATAATGCGACAGAAAACGTATTCCAATATACACATTTTTCTTCAAGTAAGTTACTGTACAACCCAAATTCTATGTTTATTTTCAGTGACTGCAAAGTAAAATATTTTATTCATATTTGGATACTCCTTCATGGAAACAGAATAATTTACAATGACAACAACCATCATCCAACACATTGAAATTGGATGGGAGAAGGATAAAATAAATGAGGTGCCAAGAAAACTTCACACATCCTTAAGAAAACAACAGCAAAAGTCGTGTTTTTCAAAGATAAAATTGTATACTGAGCTAGAAACAAGCAGGGCTTTTCATCAGTTCTGAAACACAAAATCGAAAGCTGACAAAGGATACACGAACCACACTTTAGACAAGTAATTCTTCTGTCCAAGTATTCTTACATGTATTGCGGTAGATGCAGACAAACTCCTGTACAGCATGAATAGAGAGCTGCTTTCTGTTTCCTCACTCCATAAAATTTTATCCTTTTCCAAGTGACAAGTGTTGACCTTTCATTGTATCATGTCTGCTCATGGTTTGCTCCCTTCTACAATCATTTCTAGCAATATACATCAAAATGACAAGCGGAAGTAAGTGTACTGCATGTGCCGTGTTGTATATACAGCTGATGTGCAAGATTTCTGCGATTGTCAATTAGAAAGGATGCTTCACTCCATTATCATACTTGGTATGCAATTACTGCAAAGCAGCAACATAAATTAACCTTACAGAGCAAGGTGTTCACTAGTGATGCTGGAGATGCGTGCATTTCTTTTCCCCCAAAATCTGTACAATCTGATGTCAGAAACAATGTCTACTTAGAATGGTTTCAGTTTTGACTTTAAAGTAGAGATTTCTATATTAGAATTCAAATGCTTGGCCACCCTCCCTCTAGTTTCCTAACCTAACTTTTGTTTCTTTTTAATACAAAAAGAAAAAGTCAGCAAAACAAAATGTCAACATTAAATCATTTCACAGCATTTTGTGTCAGAAACGTAATGGAAAATGTGCACATCATGGGAAAGGTTACTGTTCTTCCAGAACATCTTTTCATTTGGTTCAGGGCTCATCCCTCCACATAACTGTGCAGGCACTACCGATGGTTGTTCTCCCTGGGCTTAATTTGGCAGTTGAAGGATTGTGGCATTTTCAGGAAACCACAGTGCAGTGATTTTAGTGGTTATCCATCGGAAAGTGATGCTATGATTTAGAATAATTACTCTGTTTATGTGCAATGGTAAAAGTCAGTTACTACACCATATTCCAGTGTCAGCTTACACTTCACTGACTATTTCCCTAATACAACATCACGTCAGATGTCAAAGTCAGAATTAGAGGGATTTAGTGTTCCTGTTCCTCAACAGTAAGTGCACATGCAGCACAGCAACATTGCTGTACTTAGTTTAACTGACAATTGGGTAAGGAAAGGAGCTGGAGGGAATGGGCTGAATTCAGCTAGTTAATCAAAGCACTGCACATTAATTTATGTTTGACCTTTGCATTGTTACAACCAGTGATATGAAAAAGAAAAGAGAAACATATTAGTCTTCGCTAAGAGCTTTTTGATATTCTTGAAGAAAACGTAAGTCTTTCTTTTTTCCTTGCATATCCTTTCCACATCCTTTCTTTTGAGAACTAAATGAATTTATTAGGTCTTTTTCAAGATCAAATAAGCTTAACTATTTATCTGTAACTCTTAACTTTACTCAAGACAGCATGGTAAACTTCTTAAACTGCATGTTTCTCATTTCCACAAGACAATATTCCAAAAACACTTCTCCAAATGACATGATTTAAAAAAAAAAAAAAAAAAAAAAAAGACACTTCCAGGCAAAGAACAAGTATTAAAAAAATCCATTAAGAGTTAAATGTTTAGAAAAAAATCTCAAGAAGAATGAGGTTGTTACAAGGTAAGGAAGTCCTACCTGGAACATTCAGTGATACTGAATTCCTGTCTTAATACAGAATCTTGTCTTTGGCATTTTAAATGGCTTGAAGCAAATCAGATACAAAAATTTAATTTCATTGAGATGAGAATGTTAAGGAATGACACAAAGTGTAAGTAATAGTAATAGTCTCAGCTGTTGTAAAGGAGATCCAGTCGTACTAATAGGAAGCAAAGCAAACTCTGAATCCAACCTTGGATATGGCACAGATGAAAAAAAAAATTTAAAAATCCCACAAAAAATTAAAAATTATGTGAAAGAAACAAAACTAATAACAAGGCAGAAAAATTAATGAAAAATATATAACTCTATTTTACAAATTCCTAGATCATGCATACAGGAAAAAATATTACTTTAGTAATAGATGTAAGTCTAGATTATTCGATCTATAATTTCAATGACCACACTAGCAGAGAATTACAGTGAGACAAGGAGGTCAAATCTTCTACAAGAAGATTGATATTAACATCACAATTCTCAAATTGTCTATTTAGATGTTATTACATGCAAATTATTTCAGCTACTTCAAATGAAAGTTCAATATTAAAACTGGATTTCTCTTGTTATATACGCTGCCAAAAAAGTAATCTTTACCAAATATATTGTAACGCTGAAGAAGCGTTACGACTAAATGGGTTATTTTAATTATTCTTTTTAGTTTTTTTATCTGTTTAAAAGTATGTTCTCCAGTAAGAAGCTTTGCACAACCTATAGCACAATTAAGCTAAAAAGAACAATAATATCCCAAATACATGTAGATTATCTACAGCCTCTCAGGGAATAATACTATATGTAAAATTCTATGATTGAGACCCAAATTAGCAAAAAATTGTATGCAACTTCACTCCATTTATTTATTAATGAAATTAATGCCATTAATGCAATTAATACCATATAATGGTATTATATGCCATCTTAATAATGTGAAGAATAACTCTGGTCAATGCTGAAAAAGTGACTCAATATCCTTAAGCTCACTGTACCTCTAGCTGCATTTCATGTATGGGCTTCTTTGGTAACGCAAAAAAACCCAAAACACGCTAACCCCATATTCTCACACTGTTCCAACACAAAATTGTTTTTGAATAGTGTAGATGAAGCTTTGCACCCAAACTTCAGGTCATCTACTATCAAAACCCCACACGGATTAACTAACTACAGATCAAACACTTGTAAAAGTAAGTGGCAGCAGTTAACAGAAACGAGAAAAAAATGCATGTGGAACAGTAAGGATCACTCTTTTGCATATTAAGATTTCTTACTGAAATAGCCCATAATTTACACTACAGTTCTGTGAAGAGATATTTATCTTAGAAAACTGACGGCACAGATGCTCACTTGACACTAATTGTGACAAGTCAAAACTGATGCTGCAACACAGCATTTAAATGGTTATTGTCTCTGGCTGTGGTCTTCTACCACATCATTTTAATACCTGGACATGAACACTTCAGGTCATAAATGTCATAATTATAAATTTCAGTCTTGTGGCTTCTGTAGCAATGGCTCAGCTTAACAATGCAAAACAACTGAATTGGTAATGAATTTGACATTTGCTTTCTGAGTATGCTGCACTGTGAAACATTCTGATGTGATAAGCTCGCTGCACTGAAAGTGACTGAAGCAGTTTGGCCAGAATGAAGAACTAAGTGACACAGTCAAATGCCAACTGAATTGAATTATTTGATGCAATCTGATGTAAGAAAAAAATCTTAAGAATGCCCACAAAAATAAGAAGCTACTGACCCCATCCAGATAGATATTTTTGCCGGTAGCCAGACTGGGAAATAATTTGGTATGTCATGAGTCTCCCCTCTTCCATCATAAACTGCAATTTCAAAATCTGCATATTGTTTCATTAAATAATTTTAACCTTCTGATGAAACACCTCATTCAGTGACTGCTTTATCTAAAGAGGTCACTCATTACTTATAGCAAAGAACCTCTATATTATAATATTTCATTTCATAAATTATTATAAATCCTAGTAGTTCTAGACTACAAAAAAGGAGCAAAGGTCTCAGATACATACATTTCCTGGGGCAATCAGAAAAATAATAAATAAATCCTGAGATACACAGCTGTTTGGAGAACAGATTACAACTGCAAAATAGGATTTCAAGCTGTAATTTACAAACCTACGATTGCAGTACAGACTAAATCAAGCAGCTGGAACTGAAGGGAAAAAGAGGGTAACTAGACATTAAAAATTCAGTACTAAGAAAATGGTAAAATACTCCTTGTTAGTGGAAAACAAAGCGACTTTGTAGAAAGATCCTCTTATTTAGAAGTGGTTATCTTGTTGCATGTTTCTGAAGTTCACCATGCCAGTACAGAAGCTTTTGGATCAGTATACTTCAAATATTAATACTAAGAACTTCTGACAATTACACTTATACCTGAAAGTATAAACTTCTACTGTTCACTAAGCTTCTACAGATTAAAGTCCAGTATGAACATCAAGAAGGTTTGACTGACAGATCACTAAATAGCCCAGAAAATAATGTGAAGAAAAACAATCAGGGAACGCTCACACTGCTCTCCCCTATTCACTTGTAAGGGCAACACTAACAAACTTCATCAAATATCACAATAATATTCCAACAGGGTTTCAGAACTTCCATAACATTGAAGAGAGACAAATATCCATTTTTCCTCTATTCTACATACTTTAAGGATTTATACTTATTCCCAGTGTATTAATAGGAAATGTCATTAAATAATCCCCAAAAAATCTAAGAAACTTTTTTGTGGAGCATGTGGGGGGGAATCACACTTTGCTGTACCTGCATTTGATCAGAAAGCATGGCAGGCCAGATGACTTCTCGTGCAGTTTCGCTCTCGTTTGCAAAATGAAGGCTCAATACTAAACTTTACAGAAAAATTACATCAGATGATCCTGTGCATATTTCCCAGTCTGAATTTCTTAATTCTGATAACAGAATTGAATGGTAACAAGTCTTTTAAACATGGCAATTCCTCCAAGATTTCAGTTTTGGGCCACTCTTGCACAGACTACCCCTAAGATACCTCCTTCAAGACTACGCAGTATCAAGAATCAAACCAGAGATGGAACACAAAATCAATAACCAAAGACCTGAGCTTCTATTCTTTAGATGGTTTAAATTTCCCTAAGCAATAAACAGCAAAACAATCAAGGGAAAGAAGTAACCTGGGCTTCAATTCAGATTTTGCTGTCTCATTTCAGGAAAATAACAGAGAAGTGTACTAAAGAAATCCACTAGGTACCAGGCAAATAGACTGGTGCCTAATCAACAGAAAACCAAGGGTCTGCCATGGATTTTTTGCAAATGTTGCAGGCATGAGCAGCTTCAGGTAGTTGGACAGCCCAAATCCAACTGCACCCAGCAGTCTGCTTCTAGAGAAGCCCTGAATGACAGCAGTAGAAGTCTTATTACCAGACCTATGCCTGACTTGTAGGTACTTGGCAAGAGAGCTTCACAATGCCTACGGGGTTTTTTTTAATGTCTGCCCTAGCATATGAATTTATGGAAAGAAAAATGCAATGCAAATTCAGTTTGAATAAAGCCCTCTGTGAATAAAATGCGCATTTGTCATTATATGTATTCTATATCTAGAATAAAAAAGAAACACTTCTCACAAGGCAATACAATGAAGAATTATGCAAAAAATGATCTAGCAGGTAACTCAAGCAATTAGAAAAGTTAACTCACAGAATTAATCCCTGTAAACTATATAGCAGAAATAAACTACATAACTGAATGTTACATTTCCTTTCACTTAAGTTCATTCCAATAAAATAATGTATTTGTAATCCTCTGTAAAACATAAGATTGTTGTAAATTGTGGCTTAACTAACATTTTCCTTGTGATTAATCCCTACATTAGTGGTCTTGAACTTCTGCTGTAAATAACAGGCTTTCAATCACTATGATGGACTGTGAATTTTGTTGCAGTGCATTTAAAGTAATGAATAATTAATGTACTTGTTCAGGAATAAACTTCGGCTCACGAAGAGATTTAAAAGTAACAACTAAACAAGTAAGGAAGAAATTCTCAACTTGAAGTTTGGCATGCCCCTTTGCATGGAAATGTAAGAAATAAAAATGCAAAGATAAACCTATAGAAGACAAGTACAACTAAGGAAATCTGGTGAGAGACATTTTTGGAGAAAAGATCTCCAGAGGATTCAAAAGAGACGATCTACAACACACTTTCTGTCAAAAGCAGAATTAAAGCTGGCCGATGTGTGCAGCTAAGCATGCAATCCTTTATATAGTATAAATTATCATCCTAAACTTGATACATACCAGAATTACAGAAGTTGCACACCTTTTAAAGATTTTCAGTTACAGTATGATTGGATAACTCATACTATAGTCAACCTTACAGCTAATTAGTAAATATGACACTGCATATGTTTTCTTCTTTCTCCTTTCTTACTCCTCACCTTTCCTGTCTGCCTTGATACAGTGACTGTATGTGCAGAACATCAGACTTTCNGTTAGTAAATATGACACTGCATATGTTTTCTTCTTTCTCCTTTCTTACTCCTCACCTTTCCTGTCTGCCTTGATACAGTGACTGTATGTGCAGAACATCAGACTTTCTTGAAAAGCGAGAGTATGTTGAAAAAAAGTACTTTCACATTTAGCTTATTTCCTACTAAATATATGCATTAAAAAGAAATACTACATACATGCTTAATAATTTGCTTTGCAGATTTATGTTTTTTGAATACTTTATAAGCAGCATTCAAATCTGTTTTCAACAAATTCTATTCTCTGTTCTTTCAAATACATGACCTTCATCTTTTTTACCCTCTCTGTAATGCTGAAGTCATAATTTTGCCTCAGTTACTCCAAATCAAATGAAATGGAAAATTCTAACTTAAGTGATGATACAGCAGAAAAACTCAATACATAAAACTAAAAAAGAATGTACTACAATATGCTTGCTCTAAATTGTTGGATGAAGAAACCGAATGTTTTTCAGAGAGTTCTTTAACCTTATTTTGGCCAATACAAGAACGAATTCTATTCTGCTTTTCTCAAATCTGCTGTAGAGGTGCCAATTTTATCTAATGCACTACATTCCAAAATATTACCCAAGCACATGTTAAAGTAAGCAACAGAAGCTATATATTTTTTTTTAATAGCACCAGTTGAAAACCGAGCTATTTTTTGAGAAAAAGCCACTTCTTTAGAAGTGAAGTCATTTAGAAGTCCTCCCTTGAAAGATTATAAACTGGATTAGCTTGTGGATTCTTCTTTAAAAAACTGTTCTACACATTGAAATTACTTAAATTCATCCTCATTTTTTATTTTACCAAAGCAGAATATACAGTCATACTGTGCTAGAAGCACTTTGTCTGTACAGTGCTACAATATGGATGGCAGGTTTTACCTATTACATATTGAGCCACCTGAAAGACAATTCTTTACCCATGTTTCTACTAAATATGGTGATGTTCTAAAGAGAACAACTCGGGAGCTATTTTTAAAGATTTGCATCAGTGAATTACAGCCTCATTAAAAAAAACCTAAAAACCAAAACAGGAGTACTTGTGAAACAAGCGATTCCTCTGCAAGATCTATCATTCTAAGCAATTCATGCAAGACTGTAATTAAGCACTCAGGAAACCTATTAAATGCCTAAACGATGTAAGACTTCAAAAGATTCACAAAATGAAAAGAAAAGCATCATATCTAAATACTTTCTGAAACAAGCAACAGAGGTCAGCTCTAAAAACAAACAGAACTTTTAAAATTATTTTCCAAGTTTCTTAGAAAATTTACCTTTCACATCAAGCTTTAGAAACTCCTGTATTTCAATGTATGTCTTCAATTTCAAGCAAACATTGCCAATATTTGATTATTGGTTAAGACTGAACAGTATATTTTTATAGGTACCATCTGGTTTCACTATACTTTGGTTTCAAGCACACATTACAGCTCTTTTAACTCAACTCCTCTCTTTTTGAAAAGTGCTGTGTCTTCATGCCCTATATCAAATCTACCTGTGTCAAATACAAAATATTAAAAAACTTCCAGCTACTATTTCTCTCAAAACTCAATGACAGGTCATTTGAGTAAAAAAATACCCAAAATCCACACTTTTCTCTAATTACAGCTGTAGCTTTCTCACTTATTTATAATGACAGCTACAGATCCAACTATACCTCATTTGAGTAAATGGTTTGAATTAACTTTTCACTGTTAGATTTGTAAATCTTGACTGTGCCACTCATTGTTCTTGTAAAAGGTAAAAATTGCAGGATTACTTAGTTCAACACAATTTACACAGACACGTATAGAAGAATTTATAAAATAAATTCACTGCAATTTCTACAAAAAAAATGCCATCACATAAGGATCACAAGACTGATCCTTTCTAGTGGACAAAACCACAAAATCTAAACTTTCAGTTCTATATATGCTACTATACTGAAACAGCCTATCTATACTATCTGACATCCCTGATTAAATAAGCACTATCTTGACATGTCTCTAATACATACATATGGCAAACTATTAGCATATACAAAAGCAACATGTCAATAAGTTTTAGACAAATGCTAATAGTTGAAGATATCCTAGTTTTTATCACTTCAGTCAGTTAGTAAAGCATTGTAATTCATCAGAATGAAATGTACTTTTAAAGGAAAAATCTTTCCATAGTTATTTATTGATTTTAAACCATATGAACAACAGGCTAAGTAAAGCCACTGAACAAATAACATATAATCCCTTAACCATTCAATGCTACTCAGAAGCAACTAAAATGGAGACCAAAAAAAAAAACCTCCAATAGTCACATAGTAATAACTAGTGAAATTATATTTTTTTCTCCAGATTAATTGTTAAATAAATTATTATTATAAATTTCTGCTGCATTATTTGAAATATGAAAAAATTGCTTATCTTCATCTAATACTTACTCAGATAGCACTTCTGAACTGAGGGCCAAATAAATTTTAGAAAAACCTAAATTTTTAAAAGCAGATTGTCCAAGTGTCACATAACCAGCCCTGTTTGTTGTAACACAAGGCAAGAAAAGATGGAAGGTCCTTCAAGATTATTCCTTAAATCTGCAGTTTCACCAGTTGCTTATTTCTATTTAACTTAGTGATGAACTTTTATGTTCAGAAAAATCTCTTGTATAACATCATCACAACCCCCCTTTTCTTAGTTACAGATGGGTTGGAAAGAGGGACAATTAAATCTAGTAATTTTGGTGAAGACCTAAGACAATAATAAAGATCTGAGAAATTTTGGGCTTTAGTAGCAGATGTGCCAAACAAACATTCATTGAAAAAACAGTTTGTTTTCCCTCCCAAACATTTCTTGCTCCAAGGAACCCTACAACCTTGCATTTAAAACAGTATTTCTACTTCCACAGGGGAGTCCTGCATGATGGTGCAGGGAGGAGAAAGCAACAGGGCAGGCAGTGGGTCACTCCTATCACTTTGTGACAATGCAAAAGAAAATAAGCTTCTGAAAACTATCTCTGACACAGTAACACTCTGTGAATCACTCCCCTACACATCTTAGGCTGCAGAGTTGCCATAACTCAGTAATTATCAAAAGTAAGCCTCCACAGCTCTTTAGAAGCCGTGGTAATCTAAACTGGACAAAGTTGAAGCTATTTATAGGAATTACCTGAAGAAAAGCAAGTTTTAAATTCAAATCTTTTTTAAAGTAATATGGAAAATAAGAAGATTTAATGAAATATTTTTCAGAGAATTATGAACAAAGGATTAGAATATAACAAACTCCTTCTCCTATGCAGGAGTACTGTTCAGTTTCTTGGTCTAATTATGAGGCTGATTTTTAAGAGAATCTGTTGGGTTTTGGCATGTAGTATGTTTATTTTTGGCCCATTTAAATTACTACTAAAATCTTTTCCGGCAGTAAACAAGACATAAAACTAATTTCCTACTATTATTTTTTAATTGCAACTTAAATATACAGCTCCTCATGGCATTTTCTCATCTTATCTGTTATGGTTTCCAGTGTGGTATTTATTTAACACTTCTAGAAAAAGTCTGAAGAAAAAAACTAATTCACTGCCTTTTTCACAGTAAAGCACAGTATGTGTTTTACCAGGATTCCTTCCCACAAAATGGTCTTCCTGCATCTTTTATTTCTTGCAAACTATAGGTTTATAGAAAGCCCTTTATCTTCTCATGAGCAGATAAAAACCTGCTGCCACCAGTTCTCATCAGTGTAACTGCATGAGCCATCCCTGTAACACTCACCCCCACTTTACAGTCTGGTTCTGAGCAGGATCTAGGATTACTCAGCAGTGGTAGCTTGTCTATATATGAGAATCACACAGTTACTGATGAGCTTGTACAGGCACTCTGCCTCCAATTTGGAAATACTACTACACTCTGGAACACAACCCTGAAATTTTATCAACTTCTATGGTAAATCATATGCTGTGATTGATACTAAAACCAGCTGTTCTGAGTATGTACTAGGCATCTGTACCTGTGACACATCCTGATTCTAAAGCTATATGTTGCTTGACTATATCATCAGTGATTCTGACTTTTCTCATAATTCTGACTCCCAGAAATAAACTAAAATACTTACTTTGGAGTAATCCTTCCAGTTAAAAGCAACAATTACATCTGACCTAAAGAGAAGAACATGTCTAGAAAAACCTGGTTGAAGTATACAGGACCTAAATACAACATGCTTTTTTTAACCTGAACTTATAAGATCATTTTAATGAAATCTCTGTAGATTCAATTAAAATCCACCTTCTGATTGATAAGGTCCATGATTCTTCTTTGAAGAATTGTGAACAGTTTCTACAGCTTTGTAAAGAGGCTACAATGTGAGCTATAAAGTCAAAATGGGCAGAAGTTGTGGTCAACGGTAGCTATTTAACAGTAGCTATTCTACACTTTAATTAGATTTCTGCACCTACTAAAACATCATTCAATGGTCTTTTTTTCACTTCTGTTTCAGATAAGAAACTTGATTATCAAACCCTTTCATGATCTGCATTAATGGAGGTAGCATTAATACCTTTTTAAAAACATAAATTCCTCATAATCCACATTTCAGCTCATAAAATTGTTGATTATTTTAATTTAATTACTTTTAGAATGCTCATGTAGCTTTGACATCATTAAAATGCTGATTTATCTTTCTGACCTGCTCTAAAACATTGACAACTCACCCTGATGACAGCAAATTAATTCTCCTGTGTTAGAAAAACGGATTATCTTGGTTATTTAAAATATAAATGTTTTTGGCAGATCAATAAGTGAATCAAGTCAGTATTTCTGATGTAATGTTTCCCCTAAATAAGAGAAGGGAATTCATTGTGTTTTTAAAAAGTACATTTTCTTCGTTTTGATCACGACAAAGTGATAAAGATGGGATTTTAACTCCTCATAAGGTCAGAGTATCAAACCTACCTGACTAGATTTTCATTGTCTCCAGTGCCTTTGCAGGTAGCACACTCAGTCCTTAAATCCTCTGACTTGGGCTTCTTTTGCAGCACAGACTGCCGCTGCCTTCTTTCTCTGGGAATACGTTCCTGTCATAGCAGAAGGCAAATAGAAAGGAATGGGGGGGAAAGGAGGGAAGGAAAGCAAATATTTTCAATTATGGCATGGAAAGTAACACTTCAGCCCAAAGTTTAATTTTTTCTGAAACTGTTAAAAAAACAAACAAACAAACAAAACACTATATCCCAACCTCAGGTTTTTCTTCTTCAGGCACAAAGCTTCGTTTTCGTCCTCTAGTTCTCTAGAAGAGAATATATTTAAAATTCATTGTTAGGTAACAGAATGTTTTTGCTATTTATCTATTATTCCTAACAACAACAAAAACATATCGCAGGAAATAATTTAAAGCATTACCTACAGAACCACTGCCAGACAACTACACTAATCAGTATCAGGACACTAGATTCATATTCTGGATATAAATTTACAGAACTAGCCAAAATGAAAATATAAACACTTGAGCATGTTAAGTCTTATTCTTAAAAAGACTGCCATTAGAATTACAAACCTCTTACAGACTTTGCACAAACTTCCCAAAACAAGTAATTTGAAAGTTGATATGACCAGTGTATTAAAATATATTCACTGAGCACTAAAATGTGCTCTGTTTTCAAGCCAAGTGATAAGATTAAAAAAACCAATCAGAATTAAAAAACTTTATCAAAACAGAAGCAGAAAATAACTCAAAGATTTTGAAGAGTAACAAGAATTAAAGCTTTCAAACTGAAGCTTAGTATAACGGGTATATGGCAAATGCTTATAAAGCCGCAGCATATACCAACACATGACTGGTACACAACAATGTTTCTGATGGTTCTACACAAAAAGTAGAAATTATTTCAGTATTTCAGTTGGCCAAAAAAACATAAATACCAACAGTGTGGAGCAAAAGAGGTGTCCACGGACTATAACAGCAAGTACCAAAGGTTTACAAGCACCTCTTAAGTTACTACACACAACTTGCGTGAGTTCAGGTTCAGTCACTACATTTTATCTTTGAAATAGCAGCATTATTAACCTGCCCGTGTTAAATAACTGCCACAAGCTGACAATATCACACTCTTTCCTTCTTGTTTAGTAAGAAAAGTATATTAGAAGGGACGTGGAAGAAAATAAGAAACATCAGAGACTACTTCAGTAACCCAAAATGTCTGACATACTGACACTAATAAATAAAAAGCCATGAAAATGCTTGTTTTCTGGGAGGAAAGAATCTCATTAGGAAGTAATTTATCACATGATAAAGAAAAGTACTGACCACTTTACGATCTCTTAAAACGCTTTTTGAAGCAGCTGGTGTTCACAAAAAGCAAAAAACAGCTCATCAAAAAAATATTAAGTTTAGAAGCACAACTAATCACAAATCCAATTCTGGAGAAGTTAACAATATCATGCTTCTCCTGTTTGGGTCCTCTTTGAAGGTGATTTATACTAGCTTCAAATTAAAGACAGTTCCCTATTTTAAACTGTTTTACAGATTTAAATACAGCTACACTGCAAATAAACCTGCCACTTCAACACATCTATACCTTTATACTTATGCAGATTTTGATCTGTATATGTTAATAACATTTTGTTTGGGAAGATTTTCCTTTTTTAGGCAAGAGTTAACATTGTAGTACCAATTAATATAATGGAACAGAAAATGCTAGTCTACTTCATGGCTCTTTGGAATACTTTAATTACCATTAGGATTCTTTTTCACATTTCCCTAAGCATGATTTATTACAAAATACAAAACTGTATCTATTTAATACATATCAATATTTACTACACATTTAATAATTGAGATGTTCTACATTCCATAAGCCCCACAGTAGACACCCAAGTGCCTAAATTTGGAAAAAGTAATTTATTAGAGATAACTGAATTTATCAATGTAATATTAGAGGTATTAGTGTAACGGGCTACATGTCAACTATATGTTACACAATCCAAGGTCACTGCAAAGTAAAACTAGACAAAAAAAAAGTTTGATCAGACACCAGCACATTAAAAGCCAATTTCACTACTTTCAGCCTCTGGAATTAGTCCTAAGAACACTAACAAACTTTGACAATTTTAAGCTACGTAGGCCCTGCTGAATGCAGCTGTGTAAAGATTACAAAGAAGTAGGTCTAATGGTGCATGCCAATGAAGGCAGTGTTAGGGTCCTCACTCTTCATGTTTAAGCAGCAAGAGAAAAGAGGGTATGCCTTGTACCATCAGAGTAATGCTATCTTGAAAACTGATACATAATTTGGAAATCTAGGTAACAATGACATTACTTTTGACTATAAATAGAAAGTATTACAAGTTAATAACTCCATTTTAAGGAATAACGAAACATGTTTAAACTTCAGCAAAATGGAGATATAAGATTTATAAATAATTTAGTCACTTTTGCCAAGAAAATTTTGGTTTTCACCTCTCTGCTATATTATGTGTGATGTATATGACCAGGAATGTCCCATTAAATCATGCTTTCATTATGCTTTCATTAGTTTTCTAAACCTTCAAACATATTTGTTTGATAATCACTAGAAAACAAATATTAAAATCAACATCTTTAGCACACATATTTGTAGGATATTTTATACACTTTTAAAATAACAATTTTACTTTTTTTTTCCAAATGGGTCTCCATAGTTAAACATATTCGCAATGCTTCTACTCAGATCATTTTACTATTGCCAGCATTCAACATGGAAAAATAAGGTCAAATTCACAACTGAAAACTGAATATTCTTTGATTTTCAGCAACAGTCCTCAAGTAATTTGACATTTGTAATTTTACATATGTTGTCACTAAAGTTACCTTACAGGTTAACAGAAAAGAATCAAGTAAATCTGGATTACTTTGTTCAATATTATTCATTGATGTTTGCCTCTAAGTACTGCATTTTAAATTGCTTTGAATAATTTCTGTCATTAGCAGGATCAGAATGAAAATATCAGAGTATAAATACAAAATATTAGAACTGCATGTACTTGCCATAAACAATTTAAAATTAAAGATTTGATATTTAAAAGTAGCTCAAGGAACCTTGTTATTAAATTGCATATATTACAACTGAGATAAACTTGCTCATACTCAAAACTTATGATGTTAATCCAGTAAAAGATGCACATAAAGACAGTGATTTGTTTTCAATCAAAATACCTGGCAATTCAATACTACAGAGATACTTTCAAGTGAGGATTTCCCTTTATCATAAAATGGAGCAAGACAGTTTTGTGAAATTTGTCCCTGCATTTCCAAAGTGTTCAAACAGTAAGTCGGGAAAGCAAAGTCACGTTATCAGCACCCAAGCAAAATCCCAACTGACGCCAGTGCTATCCCAGCAGCTTTTTTATTTTACTGCAGAAGGTAGAAATGCTGTAAAACTTTTACCATTTGGGATGGACAACTCAGTCCAGATCAAAAGAGCAAGGTGTGGATCGGAGAGATGCAACCCATACATGGCAACTGTGACAAGGTGACACTTTTAAGAGAATAACGGTAATTTTTTTTAAAGTACTGAATAATGGAAAGTGGTTCAAAATATGTACCTATAAAATTTTCTACATGTAGAAATGGAAGATTTCTGTGAAAAATTATTTCAAATATTGACATTTAATGCCCACTGACTGGCAAGTCTTTGGTTGTGTCTCATGCTAGTTCTGCACTTGCACAGCTTTAGAATTCGTTCAGTGGGCACTCCAGTAAGGGCAAAGCGTGCTGTGTGCTCAGACACTTCCCCGCTTGTAACAGTAAGACTCCAGCCACTGAGCTCTAGAGCCCACAGCATCAGAGTGGAATCATCATGCAGTTCTGTTTACTACACAGGCAACTGAAGACTTAAAATTAGATGCCTATAGCTGAGAGCTGATATATAACCTAGATAAGGTTCTATACAACCTTACCTGCCGCAAAAACTCAGACAAACACACCAAGGTCATAACAAGTGCAGACTCTATTTTTCATTTAATTCCTTTCACAATTATGGCAGTTAAATAATACAAATAAAGGAATGAATTGACACTAAAACCAGTCGAATTAATAAAATTTGACCTCCTGATAATATATCATAGTATTTCTATTCCTCCCCTTCTCCAGTGACTTCTTAATCTCTTCTTCTCTAGTGCATCCAAACCATGCCTCCCAACACATCCTGAAGCTCTCCCTGTGTTCCCCAACTAAAGTGAGAAACTTTTCCATACTCAGGCCTCCTGCTTCCCATTCAGCTGCTCTAAAAAATACTCAAACACTTAATTACCTTAGGCATACATAACACTCAAATATTGTAATAATGGGTCTAACAGTTACTAAAGGCAATGCTATTATAATAGTAGGCAACTAAGTTATTTTCATTAGGAAATCTAGTTAAAAGGTTGTTTTTTTTTAAATAAACAGTCCAAAGATTTAGCTGCTGCATCAGAAAGAACATACCTTACACTGAACTGAAAGAGAAAAATAGCACCTTATTTCGTTAGCAATACATCCCAAAATACTTGGAGCAGCTCAAGAAATGTCACTGAATTAAAATTAAGACACCAGAATAAAATAGAAATATTTTCAAACAAGAACAAAAAAACCACTTTGATAAAAAAGTTAAAAATTATAAAAGATAAAATAGATTAAATTCTATTTATTAGTTTTTTTAGCATAACATTTTGAGAAGAAAGACACATCTCATCAAATAAACTGTTAAACTCTTTAAAGTTCCTTAAGATTATATTCCTTGGGTAAAGAAATTGAGTCATTTGATTCAATAAAATGGTCAAGGTGAAAGCAAGCCATCTTTTCCAAGAACATCTTCCCAAAGGTTTAGCCTTCATAGTAATTCTAATGCCCTTCCTCTAAAATGAGCAATGCTTTCAATAAATGAAACCTAAAGATTTACAATGTCCCTTTTTGTCTTTTACTTCAAGGCTTACCATCTATGGAGGTTGGAGAGCCATCCCACAGTATTAAGGCATGCATACACCATTTCACTTATTTCAGTTATTTCATTAACTTGAGATTTTTCATTTAATAGTTGGAAAAGAGAAAATCCTACCTCTTGCCTATTGTTTTAAAAATTCACACAAAACATTACCAGAGTCCCTACAGAGAGGCAGTGATGGGCATCACATGCAAACAGCTATCAGTCTGGAAACAAAGAGAAGTAGGAAAACACTCCATTGGTTTGCTCCCATCTAATCTAATTTGTAATGATCTAAGTTGACAGTTACTACAATATCCCATAAAATACATATCATTTTATAATATACAATGCAAGTAATAAAACACAATTAAGAAAGAATGTTAGAGAAAGTTTTGGAAAAAGAAAAAAAGAAAAAAACAGAAGAACTAGCACATACACTTCCATAGCCAAGGGAAAGATAAATAAAAAATTGGTTTCTTTCAGCCATCATGCTTAGTGTCACAGAAGTATCCATCTGTGCTGTACAGCATTCTGTTGTTATGCAGTGGAAACTTGCAGGGTGGCTTAGGGAATTAAAAGAATCAGGATTTAAATGGCTGAAAAACAGAATACTGACACAAGAAATTAATAATGAAGGATGATGTCATAAATGATACAATGTGACACAGATCAAATGCATAAGAGATATGGGTGACGCATGAGAGGAAATGGTGAACTTAAGATACTTTACAAAAATCAGAACATTAAAATACCCTGTCCAAAGGGGAATGAAAATACGACGAGGGAAAATGTGATCAACACTGGGTTCAAACCCAATAGTAGGAGAAGAAGAAAGACTGAAGTGGGAGTCTCCATTGTGAACTTGGAAAAGCTAGATGTGAATGCTTACATTTCGTATTTTCATTTAAAAGCAACTGTACAACAATATGAAACACATAAAATGAAGAAGATTAGATAATGCATTGACTATAAGATTTTGAATATTCTCAGAAAAATAGATTTCATACATGAGACAAATGAAAGACATCTGTAAAGGAACAAATAAAGCCTAGGATGAACCCTGTAGTCTTTGAAAGGAAACAGGCTGTTTGCAAAAGGAAACAAAGCAGCAAAGCAAAGCTGCAAAGGAAACAGTCTGTTTGCCATCACTAACAGATGCAAAAAGTTGGTATGTTAGCTTCCAGGTGGGAAAGCACAAAGGTGAACAGGACAGAAGATGTGCCCACATGACCCAAACCCAAAACTATGGCTGTCACTAAACCTCATTGGTATGTTTCACTGTTTATGCTTTAAACCAGTTCATCTAAAGACAGCAATAGAAGGCTGAATGTTCCCTTGGAGCACTTTTGCTTTGCCACTTGGACGAAAAAAATAATCAACATGATTGATCCAGAACTGGTAAATGGACCAAAACGGGAGAGGTGATTCCCAAAAGTCAGATGTATGTGCTCCTCATGAGCTTTTTCTATAGTGATCCTACAGGATAAAAGTGTATACTGTCACCTATTTAATTTCTTGTTTTACACAAAAAGATGTAGAGGAGTTAACAATGTTAACAGTACATGGAAAAGAACATGAAATACTGAAATTATCTGTGGTCACTGGCAAGGGTTCAAGTCCACTCCACAAAGAGTGAACTAGCATGGTTCTGGATTTGATCCCCTGAGTCACAATTTTTCAGAACATCAATGGTGATTTCTGCATGGTAAATTCAAAAAGTTACTTGAAAAAGCAAATATAAACACAGGAGGGGTTAGGCCACAATGATATTTAAGACGACATAAGTGATTCCCAGTTATTTGTGAAAGCTGTATTAATTCTGACAACTATTTCAAACACCACAATAGAAAAAGCACTGCTCCCAGTTTCTCCTTTGCTTAATATGTTAACTGGTTAGAATTTCCTTTAATTGTTTGCACATGCACATAAAGGCAGCAAAGAGGCCCAGCACACCTGCTTATGCTGTTCTAGCTGGGTATTTTAGGCAATTCAGGGATTTCACTACATTAGCATGCATTCCTTCTGCTAGCAGACAGGACAGATGGTGATCCTTATTATGCTCATGCTCCAAAACCTCTTGGATGCCACAGAAACAATACAGATACACAGGGCTCTTCTTTCCAGCACTGAGTTTCTGATACCTCAAACAGTGCTGGTACTACAAAGTAAGTATTACTTTACTTTGCAAAGCTGGGCACAGGAAATTCAGTTTCCAAGTGCTCCTGGAGTTTGGAGGCATTGGACGCCATTAGGAAAGCATGCATTTTCATTTGACCATTTAATCTAAATAATTCAAAACTAGACTGAGACTTCACATTAAAAAATTGATGAAATTACTGAAGACATACCTGACTTTCAAAACTATTGGTACTATGGTAATTTCTTTCCTCTGCAAAAAGTCTGTAGCTGTTGTTTTGCATGCCTTGTAAATTTAAGAGGGGAAAATGTGAAGAACTTTAGATGCTTTGTTTTTTGGAGATCTATAAAGTTCTCATTTCTTGTCAGAAATAATAGCACATATTGATTTATGTTTCCCTGCCAGACTTGTGGCTAAAGTGACTACTTGAAAAAGACATATAGCTGTCTTTTACACACTCTGAAATGCACAGCAAAGAGGACCAGTATAAGATTACAACCATGTTTTAATTCTGGAACCTATCTAAATTCTTCAGACATTTTCATTTCTATCTTATGTCAAATTGTAGCTGACACACTAACATTAATGATTACTTCCACATTTTTACCTTTCATCAAACTACGGTTCATAGATACGTATCACACATATCAAAAACCTCCACACCTCAACTCTCTCACTTATGTAGCCTTTATCATATACTGCTAAGGATAATCTAAAGACAAAAAAAAAAGAAATTAGTAAACATTAGAATGGTATATAATCATTCCAAACAAAGAGAGCACATCAAGGAGAATTTCATTACTACGGAACAGAGGACAACTCTTGATATGAAATACAAGCGAAACAGAACACTCCCAGAAAACAGAATTGGGAAAACTTTAAGTATACCAAAAAAGTGACATAATGAAATCATTGTGCTAACTATCAACAGTATGTATAAAACAAATCACAAAAGCCTGTGAAAAAAGCCTCACAGGTTGAAACTGCACAGATAATGTGTTCTCTACCCTGTTGCACATTAACCATGACCATTTTGCCAAGATAGCAATTTTTAATTCATGACATCATCCATTCCTGATGAAAAGTTAGAAAGTACAAACTTCCTTTGCCAATGAAAAAGTTACGATGAAAGCAGCTGCAGAAAAAATTCCTTTTGACTCCCTTTGCTTTGTTAAAAGGCAGAAGAAATGTTCAATTGATGGCACCACATAGGTATAAAATTATTTTAAATAAAAGTAAGGACTGCCATGTAGACACCAGATGGCACACTCGTTCAATACAGATCAAAGTGAATTTCTTAAATGGTACACATCGCTACTATTCAAAAAACATCTCTAAAATAATTACTAAATTTTCCAGAAAAATGACAGTAATAAAAAGGGAATTGTCAGAGAAAAAGAAACAGCAGTAAATCAAAATATGATTATAAAAAGAAACAAGTCAACCATGAAGCTTAATTACATAGAATTACAATTTTTCTCTATTTTTTTTAGTTCCCATTGTCTTGAGAACTTTTTTTTTCTAGAAAACCAAAAATTTTGCAACGTTCCTGCTGTCAAGCAAAATTATCACTGAGTCTATTGATTAACTTGTAACTACTGTTTCTCAGGTTTAAACAAGTAACAGAATTTGACAGAGAGCAGGATTGACTTTTATACTTTTTAACACTAATTTCCTCCAAAGCACAGGTTTAGGGAAACAGAAGCAGGAGGACAAAGAGGCCAGAAAAGCTCAGTTTGCAGGTATTGCTAAAACAAGTGATTCTTTCCTGGAAAACTCAAGAGTACTTATTTGCAGAAGTGATAGATATGCCAGTTACCTTTACTCACAAAGATACCAGTATTTACACCACTGGAATACCATTTGGAATATATTCACCTCTCCATGCCTTTGCTGCATGAAAAACAAGTGATCTTTCATCTGCAAGGCTTTTTTTTTCATCTTGCTTTCTTAAAAATCACACCAACCAACCAAAAGGAATCCTCAAACTCCAAACAAAACAAATCAAAAAACAAAATGTAAAAAACTCTGACACATTCCATTTGCTTCATGCATTGTGGAAGAGCTGAATCTTACTTCACTCCATTCTAAATTTGATCTGAAATCAAAAGTATCAATGTATTTGGCAAGCTAAATTAATTACTTTTTACATTTGTGATATTAGTGACATCAACACATCATAGACTCAGTTGAGCTTTTCTATTAATTGAAAAAGAAAACAAAGTATTTTACAATTTTACTATAAGGAAAACATGAAGTTTAAGAAAGTTGACTGACTACTGATTTTTTTCTATAGCATTTATATTTAGTTGACAGCAATTAATCTTTAAATTCTGTATGTCAAAACCATAATTAATGCAGACTTCTTACTGTTAAACAGAAAAATTACTGTCTGTTCCTCTGGATTGTAGATAAAGCAATTAGAGAAAAAAATTTTCAGGTTTCAAATAACAAAAATAAGTTCAGTATCAGAGTATCAGAATACTTTATTAACAGGCTTCAACTATTAAGTTCCAAAAATTCTTTCATTTCACCTTTATAACACTGGATAGATAGCTGCTTCTCAATAAAAAGGAACAAAAAAAAGGAATTTCCACAAAAACAAACCACACAAAAAAACCCCTCTAGTATACTCACTAAGATTACCAGGATCTGGCAGCATTTACTGAAAGGTGGAATATTTAACAACACAAACACTACTCAACTTCAAAGGATACACCAGCATCCCTTCAACTCTTAGAGAAAAGCTAGCTTCAGTTGCACAAAATTGCTTTAGAAGATGTGTATATATGTGACATACAGGAACACTTGCAGACAACAGCATATATAGTAGGGAAAGCACATTTTGTGAAATTTTTAAAAATTCACTGAAATATACTTAAGATCATTTTTTCAAAAGGACAGAAGGAAAACCCTTATTTTGCAAAAATCTGACACCAGACTAACAAAACTATTTTAGCAAAGACATGTTTGATAAAAAAATAATCTGTGTATTCTTTTTTATTCTAGGATGGCAAATGAAGTCAACAGATCATTAAAAGATGTGTTTTTGTAATATGGATCACCTCAAAAAGACTGAAAATCTGAACATACATAGTTGAGCAGAGGAAAATCATTAATCTCTCAATTTACTGCTGAAAAATGCTATTTGCATATCTTTCAAGTATATTCCAAAGAAACAATCTATTCTATACTTTTAATCTTTATAATTAAAAAAAACCCAGTGAAAAAAACTGTACAGGTTTGAAAAACAAATATTAAAAAACCTATTCAGATTTATAAGAAATACAAGGAAGTTGTTTATAGAAATCTGGTTTATGCAATTAGCTATTGATTTCTATTAGCTATTTGCTAATCATTAGCTATTAATTTCTATGAAATTAACTAGCAGCAGAAATAATGATTTGTGATGCTTATGGAAGTGTTAAATTGAAATTTTAAAGATAAGAGATTTTAAATAAACCTGGTTTAAAAAGTTATGCACTGAAATGCAAGATCTTTAAAAGGTCACTACATATGGCTTGAAATGCATAAAGCGTAAACAATTCATTAAATTCTGTCTGCAAATACAGCCAGTATACAAAAGAATTAAGTAGAAAGACCTAATGTCTTGTTTATTTACATTCATTTATAATTTGTACAGACCCTGGCTCAGACTAAAAGTATGGTATGTTTAATTTTACCCTCATATATTCACTTACATGGTCTTAAGAAGTTTAAAATCAGAAAAGTCTTCTTGTAAACTTAAGTTACATTTTAATGTACAATATGATAGTTGCTGTCTGCAAAACAATGTAGTCCAAATGACTGGACTTTGTCTTCCCATGTCTTTGAAAGAGCTGCTCCACAATGCAGAAATTACATTGGTCCATTACAGGATGAGGATGGACACCTCACAAACAGGGACATGGACAAGGCAGAGATGTTTAATGCTTTCTTTGCCTTCGTCTTCAACAGCAACAACAGGCTAAGCGGGTCCCAGTGACCTGAGCTGGAAGACCATGGTTGTGAGAATGATAAATTCTCAGTGAATCCTCAATTTGTGTGGGTTTTACTGCTCCAGCTGAATCCCTGTAAGTCCTGATGGGATTCATCAGAAAATACTCAACTCTCTGATGCCATTACAAAACCCCTTTTGATGGCTTTTGAGTGGTCTTGGGAATCCAAGAAGTCCCAGTTGACTGGAAAGCTGGCAAGTGTTGTTCCAGTTTTCAAGAAGGCCAAGGAGGACCCTGGAAACTACAGGCCTGTCAGTCTCACTTCAGTGAGGGGAAAGTCCATCTTGTCAAACTTGATTTCCTTAGGTTATAGTGAAAGGGGTGACATCAGACTGGTGACCTGTCACTAGTGGGGTTCTGCAGCGCTCTGTATTATGCCCAATTCTCTTCAGCATCTTTATAAACCACTTGGACACAGGACTTTAAGATATACTAAGTAAGTTTGCCAATGATACTAAATTGGGAGGAGCTGCTGACTCCCTCAAAGGCAGGGAGGCCCTGCAGAGGACCCTAAATGAGAGAGCTGGGCAATCACCAACTGTATCAAGCTTACCAAGGGCAAGTGCTAGAATTTGCACCTGGGACGAGGCAACCCTCAGTGTATGGACAGACTGGAGAATGAGAGGCTGGAGAGCAGTGCCACAGAAAGGGAACTGGGGGTCCTGGTCAACAGCAAGTTGAACCTGAGTCAGCAGTGCCGCGACAGCCAGGAGGGCCAAGCATGTCCTGGGGGGTATCAGGCACAGCATCACCAGCTGGGCAAGGGAGGGGATTGTCCCGCTCTGCTCTGCACTGGGGCAGCCTCACCTCGAGTGCTGGGGGCAGTTTTGGGCACTGCAATATAAAAAAGACATAGAGCTATTACAGCTATCAGAAAGAGTTCAAAGGAGGACTACAAAGACGGTGAAGCGCCTAGAAGGGAAGACATGCAGGGAGTGGCTGGTTCAGCCTGGAGAAGAGGAGACTAAGGGGAGACCTCATTGCAGTTACAGCTTTCTCACATGGGGAAGAGGAGGGACACTGATCTCTTCTCTCTGGTGACCAGTGACAGGAGCCGAAGGAACGGCCTGAAGTTGTGTCAGGGGAGGTTTAGGTTGGATATTAGGAAAAGGTTCTTCACCCAGAGGGTGTTTGGGCTCTGGAAGAGGCTCCCCAGGGAAGCGGTCACAGCATCAGGCCTGGCAGAGCTCAAGAAGTGTTTGGACAATGCTCTCAGGCACATGATATACTTCTTGGAGCTGTTCCATGCAGGGCTAGGAGCTGGACATTCAGTGATCCTTGTGAGTCCCTTCCAATTCAGAACATTCTGTGAATCTATGATTCTATATAAATATACTGTGAAATATTTGGAAGCTAAGAGATAGAAATACTACAGACCACTTACAGGGTTCTTTAAAAAGCTTATCTAGCATTAGGGTACAAAATACTGTCCTGGCACACAACTAATATAGAGAACTGTACAAGGCAGAAGCACTGTCCTGACTCTGAATAACCTGCTTCAGTCTTAGTTCTCTCACACTTCCAAATTACAGAAGGAAACTGAGTCTCCAATGTCCTGTAGAAGCTGTGAACACTAGTGTGCTCCAACTGTCACAGGTCCCTGGCCGTATTTTCTGGTTTTGGCTGGGATAATTAATTTTCTTCTTAGTAGCCAGTATAGTGATGTGGTTTTTGCATTTAGTATGAGAATCACAGAATATTTTGAGTTGGAAGGGATACCCAAGGATCATCAAAGTCCAGCTCTTAAGTGAATGGCCCATACAGGGATCGAACCCACAACCTTGGCATTATTAGCACCATGCTCTGACCAACTGAGTTAACCTGGCCACAATGATGCTGATAGAATAATGCTGATAACACACCGATGTTTTGGCTGTTGCTAAGTTATGCATACCTCAAACCAAGGACATTTTGGTGTCTCTGCCAGGGGTGAGCTGCACAAAAAGCTGGGAGGGACCACAGCCATGACAGCTGACTGTAACTGGCTGAAGGGATATTCCACACCATAGAACATCATGCTCAGTATATAAACTGGGTGAGTTACCCAGAAGGGGGCCAATCAGTGGAGGAAGGAACAGTCAGTGGTTGATGCTTCTCTTTGACAGAGAAGCCCTGCCAAAAGGGCAGCAAAGACACTATCTTGCAAATCTGTTGTTGTGCAAAAGTAGAGAACAGGAGAGAATTGAAAGAGAGACTGAAAATTCGAGCAGAGGAACAAAATCTTTCTTAGATTGGTAGCAGTAATTTTTCCATAGTGCAATGCCATACAGTGACAACATATTAGTCCATTGAAAGTCAATTAATTTTGTATTACACACTACAATGTGTGTAGACATGTAACACAAGAAACCAAATCACCAATGTAGAACCAGTTTAGCACATCACAGTGTTACAACATGAGGGAACACTTCAGAGCAACCAGACTTCTCTCCATTTTGCACAGAAGAACCTTGGTGGTTATTACATGGGCTTTAGAACAAACCAATCTTGTATTCCTATAGATTTCTGAACAATGCCTTATTATTACACCTCCTTTTTTTAATACAAATACAAATGCCTTTCCTGCAGTAATTTTAGTTCTCTTTAGTCCCAGAATCATGATTCTCCACACCCTAATAGTACTATGTTAGCTATAAAAAGAGAGAAGAGAAGAGAAAGAAAGAAAAAACCAGGAGAGATGAGCTACAAAGGGTTCAGTAAGGAGAACACCAGATAAGTGTTCTTTCTGTGTGAACAACAGCTTAGCAACAGTAAGTTCAACCTACCCAGGCAGCTGTAAGATTCTACAAGCTCATATGCATAATGAAGAAGGGTACTTTCCCTCAATGAGGAAAAGAAAGAAGTTTCTCAAAATTTAATTTTGGATTACTCACACGCCTAATAGTTTGAGCTAAATTAATCAGCTTGGCTTGAGTCATTGTTAAAGTTCTGAGTCACAGACCAGGAAAAGGAAGCCAGGAAATCAAAGTTGTGGCCCAAAATTAAAGCAAGCATTTAAGATTGGGTCAGAAAAATACACACTTAATCCTATCAGTGTACATTAAGTATGGTATCAGCTAGTATAATCGTAAAATGTCTGGAAAGCTTTGTGAAGAAAATAAAGTTGTGCTGCATGAGAGATGAAGTTTATCTAACTCTAATGTGAGAGGTTGTAAATATTTCGTGATATTAAGAAATATATGGGAAGATGAAGCACTTTTGTCTGAAGGGAAATGGGAACACTATCATCCTGTAAACTGGACCTAAATGCCCTTGGACATTTTACGTACTTTTTATAGGTGATATGACACATCACACATGAAAAGCCTTGTTTTATGAACAAGTAGGACAGCAAAACTTAAGGAAAAGTTCACAGTGAGTAATAAAAAACTACTACTTTCAAAGGAAGGAAAGATGCTAAATATTTAATCAGTACAGAAGGCAAGAGCTTCTGCTTGTCTTCTCAAAATTCTATTCACCAAGACAGTTTAAAAAAACATACAATGACTAGTAAGACTAGGAAGTCAAACTGAAATAACAGGGTCTTGTGATGGTCACAAAATGTGCAGTCAGTCAGCAGGTTGCCTGTAGATAAGGAAATGACTAATTACTTTACAGATATAATTCAGTATATTTAAATCTACCCTAGTAAGTGTCCTTACTACTACAGTGAAGAGCTGTAAAGGCTACATTTAAGTGCAAACTGAATTTTTCCTTAAGCTTGTACAGCTCGTCCATTAAGCACCGTGTTTCCCAGCTTTCTACTTTAGGAAAACTGTATTTAGCACAACTAATAAAGTACTGAAAGGAGAAAATCGAATATATAACAAAAATGTAACATCAATCTAATTGAAATCCCTCCATTCAAAATGTCCACAACATAAGTCATCTAAAACAATATTATTATGAACATGAGCCTCAAAACATCAACTCCACCATCATTTACCGTGTTTCTGATTGGAATTTTCTTCGGTTCTGTTGGCACATCCTGAGGAACAAATTTCACTGGTTCCTTAATTTGCCTCCTTGATCTTTTGGTCCCATCTGGCAAGGTTTCCATGGCGATATCAGCCTCCATATCACTGCTACCTGCCTGGTCACACTCTGAGCATTGCCTGCAAAGTGGAAGATTTTCTTTTAAAGACTGCAGTCACAAGAGCAGAAAAAGAAACATATTGAAGTGTTTGTGTTTAAGATAAATTCAAAAGTCAAGAAATCAAATGGACATCTAAAATGTACATTTTAAGCAACCAAGCAAAACACAAGTAAGATGTTCTTATATACCTGACAGTATTTAACTTTAAAAACCACGGTTTTGAAAGCAGGAATTAATCTTCAAGAAAAATGCATCCTGTTTCATCATTTTCCTTCTACCACAGCCTCATTTTTAAAGCTGCCCACTGATCTGTAATCTATTAATTACTGTAACTGCTGCTGCAGTTTAATTATAGAATTATACAATGGTTTGGATTGGAAGAGATCTTAAAGATCATCTAGTTCCCACCCTTCTGCCATGGGCAGGGGCACCCTCCACTAGGCCAGATTGTTAATCTTTACAATGACATGCTGCTGAATTCATTCTGATGAGAGTATGCTTTAGTGGCAGGGATTTGGAGGACATGTTTGTTATGAAAATAAATTTTAATATGTATTTCATAATGGAGTGAAAAAATGTAAAGCTGAAAAAATTAGGAGAATATTAAAAATACAGAAGCTAGAGACATGTATTAACAAACTTTGAACACTAAATTGAAGAAAATGCCTACTGAGTTTCTGAAAAAAGTACAAAATCACCATCAGAACTTCAAAAATGAAGAGATTCTAAAGTAATGCTATTAACAAGCTCCATAACAGAATTAATAAGATAGGAATTAATCAGGATTTGTTTTTATTTGCAAAAGCATCATCTTATGCAAAGTAATAAATGTGGATATTCACTAGAAGTAGGTTAATGAAAGCATAAACATTATACTCACTGGTAAGAACCAGTTTTAAGTACTTCTCACACTACGCTTCTCACTCAACACTTCCAATTCAAAAAACTACAAGTCCATTCAAATGAATTCCGATTCACCACTATTCTCCTATTAAACATGTTTTTTTAATAATATTAACAAAAAAAAAAAGTCAACATTATGCTATTATTAAATGGCATTAACAGGTATAAGCACATTAAAATTATCTAAATGATGGAGGAAATTTGCTTTGGAAGGAGACAAAACAAAAACCCCATGCATTTAATTATTTGAAGTTAAATTTTAATACATACTTGTGACAAGAGGGCATATCTATCCTATATAAACAAAAGCACGAAGTCAGATATACATGTTGTGTTTGAGTACATTTCTTCTAATTTACACATTCAACAGGAATAGTTCTCCTGTGAACTTCAGTAGGGGCTAACACAATATCAAGTCCATCAACTTGCCATGTTTTCTAATTCTTTCAAAGTAATTCAAGCAGTATAATCTCAAATTTCTCCTGGCTATACCAAAAGACACCAGGAGCTGTCATGGTTTGCTAGACAGACCAGTGGCTACCAAGTCAGAACAGAGGGAAACTAGTCATGGATTGGGTAACAGATCAGCATAACCCTCACTCACTCAAGACCTTTCTCCTTTAACTTTTCCACATGTAAATTTTAGACAATTGTGTCTACATTATAATGTTATGAAGATTCATCACCTCTTATCTCAAAAGCACTTAAGACCAGGGCAAATAGCACACATGAAAGTACTTGGAATATTTGCTGGTCTAGAAAAGCAGAACAGAGTAGACTGCAGGAAAAATAACAGTTTCACCCCTCTCTCATGTAAGAATGGAGTCTTTATGAGTAGCCAAAACACAAGGAAGTCAGTTTATATATTTTTCAAACACTTTCGGGCCAGATTACACATGTCCTGTATTCTTCCTCCTTGTCTGGTTACAGAGAAAAGGGGGATGGACTTTTTAGCACTGTTTAATTCCATACCACCCACATCATCACTGGGGCGTGGGTTCGGCAGGAAGGACTGGGCACCAGAAACTGAAAATTTGCCATCTTGCTTGGATCTCTCTGGAGAGATGGTGCTGGGATCAGCTGGCCCCACCCCCTCTCCACCACTGCTGGTTCCCTTTCCATTCCCAACCCCCAGCTGAGCTGGCGCATCCGGACAGAGCCCAAAACCCCGGCCGAAGCGGGTGGTGTGGTGCCAGTGCCAGCCTCACGGCACCAAGCCGAGCTGGGCAAACACAGCCGAGGGCAGCGGTCTGGAGAAAAGGGTGGGAAGCACTGCGTCAGTGATCTGGCTTCTGAGTTTCATCCTAGTTCTTTGCTAATTTCTTCAGACTGGGGAAGGGGAATGTTGAGCTGCTAGGGCTCTCCTCAGCTTAAAGCCTGTGTCCAGAGACCACACTGGCAGCACTATTTTTGGGAAACATTTTTGTTTGCTTCCAGGGGTGAATACCCTTTTGTGGGTAAAACACTCTCCCTCGTATACATTTGGCTATTAATACTGCTGTGGTTATTGTGATTTTAGTAAATCTCTCCCTATTGTTTGCTTCCAGGGGTGAATACCCTTTTGTGGGTAAAACACTCTCCCTCGTATACATTTTGCTATTAATACTGCTGTGGTTATTGTGATTTTAGTAAATCTCTCCCTATTGTTCCTCCATTATCAGAAGGGGTGGGGGAAAATGGAATAGCTTATTTGGAGTTTTTTTCCCTGTGCTTGCTAAAATGAGCACACTCCTCTTTACAAGCCTCAGTTTGCTACACACACACAGTACCTGTTAACACCTCTAGGCCTCTTTAAGACACTAGAATATAAAAAAATACAAGGTATAATAGCTTTCACAATGCTACTTTTTACAGTTATATGTTTACATATTCACATTCATTTAAGTAAATAAAGGCATGCAGACCAAACTATTATTTTAAGATTTTATGAAGAAAGGCACTCAAATGATGAAGGAGACAGAAGCTTTGAGTAACAATATTCCCTCAAAATCTTGCATGTCTGCTTAGCTAAAAGTTACTTTGAGTTCTTTACTTTCATAAGATGTATTGTCTTCAATCTGTCCAATCCAAAGTTTTAAGATGAATTTCTATTGGTAAGCATCAGACAGCATGGCCCTCCAAACACTGCAGCATCAGTCATGTCATTAATTTATGTACTGGAAAGCACAGTTGAAAGTAATTACTATGATCTGCTTATACAGATGTAAGCAATACCTACGAAAATGTTCAAAAATTCTAAGATGAGTAGTGCTTACAAAGCATTTCTTTTCCCCATTATTATGGTAAAAATATGTGCTATGTATAAAATTTTTATAAAGCTTCCATAACAAAAGAGCTGCATTAAAAATGAAGCTTTTATAAAACAAATAAATAGTCATAGGGTTTTACAATATTTGGAGTTGGAATCCAGTTTCTTGGATCTACCACCCTGCACATATGATTTAAATCATTCCTATTCTTTATCTCTGTGTTATTACAAGGGAAAGACACCATTTTTCTGCAACCTATGTTCAGACAGTTCTACAGAAAATACCCATGCAGATCAGTAAAGTCCCGAAGTTTCACTATTATCCTATTTAAATATATATGTGAAGCATTTTAACTTTCATGTTACTGAGGAAGACATGAGACATCTCAACCAAAAGATGAGGTACTGCATTCAAGTTCCTTAAACTGTGTTTTTATGAACAAGCTTGCTCTGAAACAAGTTGTGCAAGTGTGAGAGCAATCAAAATTACAAAAAACCTACATCTAGAAAAGCAAAATCATACTATGATGGGGGTGAGGGCATTGTGTGAATCACAGAACAAAACTTCACAAATATACCAAAGGTAAAGGGGGACGAGATTTATAAACATGAACTTGCACCTCTTGATTTACTGGAATAGGCTCTACTACCATAGTCAACCATGTCTCATCATCCCTATCACAAAACAGACAAGCTTCAACTACAAAGCAGTTTGGTTGTTAGCTCCCAAGAGCCACAAAAAAAGCTATTTCAGACACACACTCCTCTGACTTAGAAACAATCTCCTTTCAGCTCTTAGAGTTTATTTAAACATGGTTCTTGAATTTAAAGTACTCTTCCCATTCTGCTATTTAATCCCAATACAGTCACAAAAAACAGCCATATGACTTCTTTTTGGCTATGCCACAGTCATGCTCATTTAATTTCAGCTCTTCAAGGACAAACAGTGAATAGAGAACCTGTCACCGCAGGTCACCTTTAGAACTACTGCAACAATCTTCAACTACCTCTATATAAGCAAGCATTGTTAGATAGCATAAACAAAGTAACAGGAGAAACAGTGCCAAAGATTCAACTTTCAGTACACAGGTTTTGTTTTGCATTTAGTCTGGACTTGCCTAATCTAGACCCACAGAGAAAATCAGTAGCAGGCAATAATATGCCTACTTCTAAAATGTGCCTACTGCTAAAATTACTGGAAGTGTTTGTTCCATCAAGAAATCTCAGCACTGATTTGAAATTTCTTAACCATACAGAAAGCCTTTGATTAAGCACTAACAACTTACAGAAAAAAAAAAAAGAAATTGTGTGATTTTGTTGTGTTTTCAGTCTAACTTGGTATAAGAATCAGAGATAACTTCCCACCTCACAAACATCCTATCAACTCAGTAGCAGTACATTGGAAAAGAATGTATTTAAATCATCTGTGCTTAGCAAATACCACTACAGTGTTTCCAGAAAACAGCTCTGTCCTCGGTGTTTAAAAAGGAAAACTGCACAGTTAGAGTGGGACTTGTTCTCAATAAGGAAGAAACAGGTGTCACAGACATACTCTCTGACAAAGCATCTCCCGCAACGTTTACAAAGAATTAAGCCACTCTGAACTTCAGAAACGTGGACCACAGCTTTAAGATGACACCTGTGCTCTATAAATACACATGTAGATGATGTACTGGACGTGGAAAAAGAGGTGGGCTGCCTTTATTCTGAAGGTAAAATTATAAATGAACCAAATAGTTGCCAAAAACCTTCAAAGAGCACCTTTAAGAGTGTAAAGTTACAGAGTGTAACAAAAAAGAAAACTTGCCATTTACAATGACCCAAACATGTTTCAATTAGGACAAGTCGTAAATACACAAAAATGTTTATGTCATATTCCACTCATGTTTATGCAAGTTAATAATTTTATATAATTATCCAGTGATTCAGGATGAAAAAAAAAATTTGAAGAGGTGCTGGATCAGTACTGAATGAATGAGGTCAGGAATATGAATGAATGTCCAGATACTGCATCAGTGTTCATGGGACTACGGGTCAGGAACTCTACAGCTCATTCAGTCCTATGGCCAATACTCCCCCACAGCAGTCACCACTAAAATAACTTGGCCTTCTAGAACAAAAATAAAAACAACCAAGCTTAATACAATCATTAGTCCTTGTTTTGCCCATCTCAGTCCCCAGTATTTCAAATGCTACCATAAGTTATCACTGTTTTTCAGCAATCTCATTCCAGTAGAAAGAGCTAATCCCTGGTAGTAGCCACCAAGTATTTTCTTAATGAAAATGTCAATGTTTTACAATTAGATTTTGATTCATTATTTTGTCTGCCAACACTTGTGCATTGCCTTCCTACCAGTTAAGATCATTCTCTACCAGGAAAATACACAGTTCCCAGTTCATCCAGAATGGCCAGGAACATAAACACACAAGTTGTAAGCAAGAATGATAAGACTTAGTATTACGATAACATATGAATCAAAATAACATTCAATTGTTTAGTCAACAGGATTTCTAAGAAACTGAAAATTGCAAATTTTTAAATGAAAGTATACCATGGCATTTCACTGTATGGTTAAAACTCCTGATCTAGGAGTTGGACTCAATTCTTTGAACTCAGGATATTCTATGATTCTGCTTTGAAAGCACAGCACCAAAATAGGCCTAAAATTAATGTTTTAATGTATTATTACACAAAATAGTTTCTATGCTCTTCATATCAAATCCACTTGAAATGAGCACAGGCTTTGAAGTTACTATGGTACAAACTGATGTGTAAGATGTTATAACTGTTACCTTGAAGAAAACTGTCAGGCCTCCAAACAAGGACAATTCTTAGTGTTAAGTGTAAGTGTTTTAAACCACTTAAACTAGTAATCTGTAAAACACTGGTGCTCACCAGGTCTAAATTCTTACAATGATTTCACTAAGACTATAATTGTTAACTTATTTTACATTTTAGAAACACTGAGATAACGAAATATAATTTGTGCTTTAACAAATTAGCTTTTAAATATATAATATATTTTATTTTTTCTGTTACTATTAATGTAAGACAATTAACATGTAATACTGGATTTAATTTGACAATTTCAAAACTCTTTTTAGTAAACTGTAATTTAAACTATTAAATACTAAGAATGAAACAGACAAAAAATATAACTACAATTTAGTCTATGTAGAATCACACACATAACCTGAATCACCTGACATCCTCAAACACAATATAAAAGATGAAGTTTATGGAATAAACTCATGTTAAGGTACTCATTGTTTAAATAAACATATATTGGTAAAATACATTACTGTAATCATCAGAACTTTTGCAAAGGCCCAAGTTAACTATTCTAAGTAAATTATCAGTGATAATGGAACAGAAAGAAAAAAAACCCAAGAAACTATTATTTTTAATTGTTTCTTGATTACTATTTTAAAAGAGGACTAAACTCAATGTTTTTAACCACGCTTAAATAAAGTCTTTCAACCTGCCTAGTGTTTCAAGGAATTTCCCACTACACTAATTTTCTTTTATCTTTTTGCTAAGTTCCTGTTATATCCTACACAAATATCTTAAAAGTACATGGCCCCCATCTATAAAAAAAAAAATGCACTTTTCTTCATATCTTAATCAAAAGATAAAAATTGTATTCAAGACAGCAGGGGAGGAAAAACCTGCTGAACTCAAACTTGGATTGAGGGTCTGTTCTATATGCTCTCTACTGATCCTGAAAAGAATACATAAAGGAATGTTCAGTGATGAAAAGAATGCAATCAATGCAGCTCAATTTGCCTGCTATCATCTCACACTCCAGAATATGCCTGAGCTAATTAGAAGTAAAAGCCAAGTTTGTGATCTGAGATATAACTGAAGCATGAAACTCACAACAAAGATAAGTTATAGCTTTGAAATGAAAGAGCTTTACTGCCTAACCTGACCTCTCCTGCCTTTAACACCTACTGAGAATTACAGTCTTACATCTTTTGGACTGATAGCTTTTAGTGAGCCTTTTCAACTTCGCTAAAAAGCAGAACAAAAATCAAATCTCCTGTGCAAATGAAGAAGATATCTAAATTTTTTTTTTTAAAATAAAAGCTTCCATGTAAAATAACTACTTGGCAAATTTGACCAAAGTGATCAAAAGTCTAACATCACACACTACATTAAATAATTAAAGGAAAATTAGGTTCAGGAAAGTATTAGTGATGGTGAAAACCTTTTTGAGATTTTCATCTTTTAAATGAAATCTCTATTAATTTACTAAGCAAATTTACAGAGGTAAATTCAGGTTTTGTCACATTAAGTTATAAAAAAGAGAGGTCTGCCATTTCATGTACTGGCCATCTCATTCTGCACACAATCTTCAAAAGTAACCAAAAAGATGGCTGAAGTAAATGTTTTATGCAAGTTCTTTAATAAAAAAAATTAGAGATATATGAAGAAAACCAGAAATTAATCTTTTTCTATTAAAATAGTTTTACTGTATTTTTAGAAGTAATTCTTATACTATTCTGATTTGGTACCTTAACATTCAGACAAGGTGATGAAAGACTCCTTGAGATGCTGTACACTAACTTCTTGCCAGCTACAAACTGTTTCAGAGTTTGTTCTAACACATTTCAGAGCAATTTAAACATGCAGACTGCTAACAGTACAGAGTAGAGCAAGCTAATTTTATGACAGTTTGGAAATCAGCATCTTTGCCACCTTAATGTTTCTCCATTGTACCACTTAGCTTTTGTTCTGCTCCACAGGCATGAAAGAACTTTAATTCATGGAAATGTAACTGCAATAAGTACAGTTATGAACATACTTCTGACATTTGAGTCATAAGACAGCAGTAAACTCAATACTTCCCATATTGCAATAAACAGATCTACTACTTAAAAGTTTATTTAAAAATATTACAAGTATTTGCCTGAAGATCTGGACAGAGAGCTGCTTATCTGAGTCCTAATATAAACAGAAAACCAAGTCTTTAATTTCCCAAAAGTATTAGCCTATAATTTCCTACCACTATTATACTGCAGCAATAACAATCACAAATGAACTCAACACCCAAGAAAATTACAGCTATAACCTATTTTTACAGAGTGGCTAATAATGAGAAAATCTTTACAACTTCTTTTTTTTAACCTTGAAACATCACTGTTAATAACCTGAAAATAAAAAAACTCTGTTCAAATTGCATTAAAGCAATGTCTAATCCACTCAGAATTTGCAAGTCTATTCACGTTTACATCCTACTTTAGGTACAGACAACACAAGACAAGACATCAATTCCATTCTTACCAGTAACTGTTCTTGGTCTTCCTTGGCATCCTTGTAAGAGGTGGATCCAGGCAACCAAGATGATAATGGAGTTTACAAGTGTCACACAGTAGCAGTAGGTGTTGATCATGGTTCTTCTTGCAAATTCCACAACTTTTCATGGATGTAGCAGAAAAGCGTTGTAATTACATACCCATAAAGAATAAATTATACACCCCAGCACATTCCCCAGTTTCAATACAAACATGTGGCAACTTCAATTTGAATGTATCATTTAAGTGCATAATTACTTCTTGGAGTAATTATGAAGTAATTTTGGAGGGTTTTTTTTTAAGGAGCTTCTACCTATGAACAGTAAAACATAAAAGGCTCCTAATAAGAGTTAGCAAAAAATGGCCCTCAATTTAAATTTCTGAGGACTTCTAACAAGTAAGTAATCACTCAATACTTCAACAAAATGTACCAGTGGCAAGCCGAAAAAAAATACATCAAATGCTTTAATAGAAAATTATGCTGCTAGTACCAATCTTAACAATCAATCAATGCTTATTCAGGTAACCACCCTGAAATAGGTCTGTGCTGCTGTTATGCTGGGCAATGTAACTCATTAGAAAGTACACTTTCTTTTTATTATTGTTTTAGTGAAATTGAAATTTTAGTTATTTTGAAAAGATAGGTGTTCACTGATTGCACTGTAATGTGGGAGGAAGTAAATGAGTCCATTTGAATGAAACAGAACTAGTGAAGCATGACTCCAATTATTTGTGTACATCTAAACTGCCAAATCCTCAGCCCACTGCCACATTTTCAAGATTTCTACCTCTTGCAGCACTAAAATTAACTTTTGTTTATGTAAATCATCCTCTTCAGTTAGCTTTCTAGCTGGGCAAGACATTGCTTGCTGTGGCTGGACGCCTGGCTGCTGCTCTCTAGATAAGCAATAAACCATGTCACTTCTCAGCTGTGGTGACAAAAGAAGATCCTCGATGACATGTATTTTGCACAGTCACAGTCTGGGATCCTAGTTTATGTCCCACTATTAGGCTTAATAAAAACCCAGTCAGTAGCTTCACAGCTTAGGGAAGAGAGGAAAAAGTGGAACTATGACAGAGTAAGTGAACACATTTCATAACCTTGGGAATTAATAAAAATAGAAATAGGGAATTTTAGCATGAGCAAAAAGTAAGAATTCTTATATGACAAGTTTTTTGTGCATCCAGGTATTGTGACTGAACAATATCATTTTTGTTCTCAAAATCATCCACTCAGATGACTGCATTCAAAGAACAAAGTGACCAGTTAGTTTTCACATCAAAAAAACAAAGGACCCTTCTACTTCAGATGCAAGGAGTTAGCTTTGTCCTTAAAGCACTGCTGTCGAATTAGCAAAAACACCCAAACTTTACTCATATGTGGTAGGGTGAAGAATTGACCACTATTCAACTTAGCCTTCAAAAGTAAGTAAAATGTATAGACAACTTTAAAGCATTTTGTTAATTAAAAACTCAAGCAAACAATTTTCTCAGAACATTTTTCTGAAACTATAACTTACTAGATACTCTATCTATTCTGTTAAAGTTCAATTACTTGCCTGTAAAGTACTGCCGGAAGTGTAGACGCCTTTTGTGTTCCTCCTTCCTTTTTACTTGGTTTCCTTTCCTTTGGAGCCCGTAAAATTGCCGGTATGTTCAATTTCTATTGGATTTGAAGAAACGCAGTACACATGAGTCTTGACACTTTTAAAGAATATTCCTCTAATCTCAGTGCATGAAGAACAAGACACATAAAAATGAGTGGGAAATTGCTTAGCTAGCTACTTTACAGACTAAACATTTATCCCAGTATGATTCTGTAATAGAAAGTAATCTTATAGCCATTTTTTTGATTTGGTAAGAAACACATGGAAAGGCTAGCTTTTAGAATTTTTCTTCAAGCTTTCAATATAGGGATGGACAAGGATGCATTTCTCTAGGAAGCTGAAACAAGCAAAGGCAAATTCATGAAAGTGACAGAACACTGAGGCAGTTTATTTTCCCCAGCATCGCTGCTGCACTGGTGCACGACAGGTTAATTAGAAAAATTATCTTATTGGACCAAGCCCTTCACAAAACAGATGAGACTCTTGTTGGGTTTCCACTATCTGCAGTATGCTGGCTTCTCAGACAGCAACCATCTATCAAAGTCATTTCTCAGCAGCCCCATGGGTCTGCATCTGTTCAACCAACTGGAAAAAAAATGTCATGCAAGCTGTGTAAATGAATTCTACTCAGCTTTTCTTCTCTTCTTTTTTTTTTTTTTTTTTTTCTTTTTAGTAACATTTGCATCAGGAAAAATATTTGGGAATACTTACTCAAAGGAAGGAAAAATAAACTTGGATCAAAACCTATGTTACACAAGAATTCTTCTTTGCAAGTATGAGAGGTAGGCAGACAAACAGAACCAGTAAAAGGTGCATCTCTTAGGAACTATTACTACATAAAGAAAGTGTAAGGTTCGTTTTCTGAACAGCAGCACAAACTTAGCAGTAAAAAAGGGCATGCCAAAATTGAGAATAATTGTATGTCTGCATATTCAAAATGAACAGTTTCTTCAATCTTAAATCATAACTGGCAATCATTGCAATCTCCTTCTCACATCCAAAATATCCATTGACATTTAACACCTCTGACATAAAACATATATGAAAATACTGCAAAAATCTACACTCCTCTTTTTTCCCGTATCAGTGGGAACAAAGATAATTGCTGGCAACAGGAAGTAACCCCAATCTTCTGTTGTCCTAGATATTTATATTCATGTGATCAAAATATTCTCTTCTGTCTAGTTACACACCTTTATGTCCATACTGCATTTAAAAAGATTTATATCTTAGAAAAGCCATTAAGAGTTAACTTACCATTTGAAGCCTACAGTAACTAAAGACAACTGGGGTCAAAAACAGTAGGACTAACTTAAGCTTTGTGCTAAGTTTCATCACAAATGACAGGTCAATCACTTATACCAAATGAAAGAATTTTGCAAACAAGAACACTATTACAACAACAAAATTAAGCTACACGTTCCCAGTAGGTGGTTTGCAGAAGTCTGGGTACTTCAATCAGGAAGCATTATCCCCTGAGTAAAGCCTGGGTCTGATCAAATCAAATAAATTTATTCAGCCATAAAAGTGGCAGACAGAAACAAAAAGGCCTATTCTTGGAAAATCTGTTCTGCTGGTTTTTTTCTGTAAAGGGAGGCAAGGAACCAACTGACCTGTCCAATGATTCTACCCAGCAGTGCCCAAATGCCTTGCCCTTCATTTCGCAATTTTCCATTCATATTTTGTAGCTCTTCCAAGGACTCACACAGCTGAAAAGTTGAAAGAAAAAAAAAAAAACAAACCAAAAATGCAACAGGAATGAAAATCCATTAAGAGTTATTTAATAAAATTTACTCAACCTCTTATTTCTCAAGGGTGCATTAATTTATTGTGGGATTAGAAAAACAATGAAACTCATATCAATATAGCTGAGATCAGTACAACCATTCAGTAATTTAACAGAACTAAGACAAAAACCAGAGCAGCCACTTGTTTTGTAAAGACCTGAAGCATTTCATCATGGAAAGAAGATTTCATAAACTCGAATGGAAAGCAAAACTAAAATACAGCAACATCTTGTATGTGCTGTCCACACTACTTAGGCAGCAAGATTATAACAAGTGAACATATAAATGAATTAAAACTCTCTTTTGCCACAGTCACACTCAGAGAAAGACAAAATTTAGAATTAAAGGATGCAAGCAAAAAAAAAAGGGTTTTTTTCTTTTCTTCTGGAAGTAACTGTTAGGTTGTGTATTTTGGGAGGTTACTATTAATCTGGTTAAAAGCTCCAGGTACAACTTCCTTCCCCTTTATCACCTTCGGGTAATTCACAAGGCTCTGCTGCTACATTTTCTATATGTTCTCACCTAAAACACCACACAGTTTAGGAATTAGTAGCAACACCATTTTTTGACATCATTAACCATCACTTAATAGGCTGTTGAATGCAGCAAGAATTGCAGCATGTCATCTGTCACAAAAGGTACAGTATGCTTCTAAATATTTCAATATTAAATTAATGAAATATTGATTTGGTAAAAATGCACAAAATTCTTTTTTAATCATGAGTTAATAAAAAATTACATTAGCAACATTTTGGGGGAGTAACACCATAATTTATGGGCATCCGATTTGTAATACCCTAAAAAGCATGCAGAGGACACTATGAAGGTGTGAATACTGATTATTTCTGTCTGAAAAATTAGTCAAGTCATTAAATCTAAGCACAACTGGAGTTCTAGTTGACATAAACAAATAAGTAACACTCTGAGTATCCTAGATTGCCAATTATCAAGTAGGGCCCCAAGCAGAGAATCACACAGGTTCAAACAGGCCCATGTGCAATTATTACTGGAGCTCTCAGTGGCGTCAGCTAAAAAACTTGTGTCCAGTCAATGTATCACATTTTACAAATTGATACTACTTGTATGGGAGAAGACAGACTACTGAATATTTTTAAAACAAGAAATATGTTTTTAAATGTTACTTTTAAAAGATCAATAGTTTGCATCTTTCATATCTTTCACTTTCACCCTGATTTTTTTTCCATGGGAAAAAAAATTCTATCAAAGTTAACAGTAGTAATACTAAAACGGTAAAATGGTTTATCATCCCTTTTTCTTTACCTTATTATACTCCACATGAAGCTTTTCTTGCTCATTTTCTAATTTATCCTTGATATTCTTCTGTTCAGCCATATTCTCCTGGATTTGAATCATGCGCATATTTCTCTCTATTTAAAAGAAAATCGCATTATTCCCTATTCTAGAATATACATTTACAAGTTTCATGCACTAAAAAGAAGTGAAGCAATCAAAAGTAAAAAACCATAACAATACGAACACACAACACTGTGGCCTATAGGTTTATTACACAGACTGATTAGAATGAACAGTCATAACATTTTGCTGCATAAATATTGCAGTTGTTTAAATGACAAACTTTGATCAGGATCTAGCAAACAGTCACAAGGTCATGCTATTCCACGTAGAAATGGAGAAGAATTTAAGGAAAAAATATTATACCAGAAGTTACCTACGCCCTTCTTAAAGACAATTTAGTCTCTTGTTTACATTTGAAAGGTTAGATTCTTTTCTGAAGTGTCTAAAAAAACCCCTGTGAAATAGAGATTCCAAGCAACAATATACCTGACCTAAAACGAAGTCATAATCCACATTTATCTACTATAAACAATTAAATACAACAAAAATTAAAAAGCCAATGAAATAGCACAGCACAATGCAGCAAAGTGGTACCTTTTCATTGAGAAAAATAAGCCATTTTCACCCTTACCAAGGTAATAATTCACAAAGTCAGCAGTGAGAGCTGGTTGCTTATGTTTTCTTCTTCCATCAACACTGGAACTGGTATCTGAAGTGTCCACTGGAAAGATGTCCGTGCTAATTCCCATCAGTTCGGCTTTGCGCATCAGCTTCCGTATGGCTGAAGCGCTGCTCGTGAGCGGCCGTGGCAGCTTCTCCCTGGGCACCCAGGCCTGGGGCCGGGTGGTGCGGGCCAGCTCTGCCTTGGCACGGTACTGCTGGAGCCTGGCATTGATTCGAGCCTGCAATGAAGAGTTCCACAAATTAAAAACATCAAGCAACAATTCAAAATTAGTTTTGAGTTATAATTTGGAACACAGCCGCATTTTATTTTCATTTTAAAAGCTGCACAATCTAATAAATGTCATTTTCACTCCGGAACTCCGCAACTCAAGAAACAGACATTGATACAGACATTCCATTTTATTTCAAAGCGCACGCACAAACAACATTATCCTTTCACTAGGTTTTGGAGCTATGTACACATTTCTTGATGAGATTTCCCCATTGACTGAAGCAACAGATGATTTATGGCTTTGAGACAACCCCTTCTAATAATGATAATTTGATGGGACTGTGAAAACTCACTACCAGTAAAAGCTTTGGCTGACCTACCACATATGCATTTAGATACACTTTAGATTGGTATCTACAGGAGCAATAAAAGTTGATGAAGAGCATTTTTACTATATTTGACATACTTTTGTAAGAACTCCTTTCTCAATGCCACTTCTCTTTATAAATGTTAAACTTGCTGATTATAATTTGTCAAAAACACAACCCAAACAGAAATGAAGCAGACAAGAGAAGCTCACAATATATATTGTTGATGGCATCTGTATATTTGTGACCATCTGGGAGATCTACCCCAGAAGATCGAGCTGTTACTAACAGTTGGAAAACACTGTCTTGAGGGAACTCTATGAAGTGGCAATTCTGGCAGAAAATGACATCAACATACAAACCTTCAGAGGCAAAACTCCATCTGACTATCAGTTAGAAGCTGTTTACTTGCCTGCACAAAGAAGAAACTAAACTAATGTGACTGCCCCACCATATGGTGTGAGATACTCCTGAGACAAAAGCAAAAAGTGTGCATATACATACACACTGGTTAAGGAACACCTCTGATTTCAAACAGAATCACCAAAGGTAGCACTGCAGACAGTTTAACACATTACCTTACTAGGTCTTGAACATTAATGACCAAGAAACACAGCAAATGTGGCTTACAGGTCAGCTGTGGCCTCAATGGCTTTTTTCTTGGACCCACAGCAGCATGCAACAGGTCCACCTGCAGCCACCACTGTACAATACCAAAGTCACCAAGAGTGAAAATGTGGTTTTACAAAATGTATGCAAGTTATCATACTGGTATTAAGGTGCCTACGTCAAGTAACTCCACCTGCAGTTTTCAGCAGTCATTCTTCCAGTTTCCAAAAATTTAATAAATAACTCTGATTAAAATATTGCAGGATCTTGGTTTGTAGGAAAGAGGAGGATGAAAGGGAAATGCTGGGAAATCTTATCAGCGTTTTCAGCGCTGCATAACACATGCCTGAAAACAGAGCTAATAAGCTCTGTTGGATCCAAACTGATATTGCACAACCAGCACTTACCGTTATATTGGGTAGTATTCATAATATTGTAATGTCTCCACTACGCAGGTGCCTTTCACATAACTGAGAGCTGAGTTATTCAGCAAAAATTATGAAACCAGTTTTTAATCAAGCTACATGAAGCTCAACATCCCATCGAAATATTTTATTCAAAATTCTTCTACGGTACGAGTTTGCTCATGCTAATTCTCAATGGCATAGGTAATTTCAAATTAATATTCTCTTCTCCTATTAAAGGATCTCTGAAGAACTAGAAATGTAAGATTTTTTAAAATAAAAAGGTTGATTATATGAAACTATATTTTCTTATCATTATACTATAATTCTCACTTCAGAAAAAAAACAGATAGTCCTCTCCCATAAATGATTTACACTATTTACAGCATCTCCTGCTTGCTACAAATAAATTAGGCAGGTTTCGTTCAGGTAACAAGCTGCTTTTCTGCACAGGTGTGTTTTTCCAAGGAATGCAGCTTGGCCTAAGCAGTGAAGCAAACTATACTAGAAATTCCTCAGAATCAGAATTAAAAAAAAAAAAGGACACACATTGAAACATATGAAAGTATGCAGATTCCCTCAGAGGGACTGAAACCTTTGTCAACAGGACATTTATCAGTTGAGCTTATGCACTAACTAACAGTTTTAAATGGATCTGCCACTAGACAGGGATATAGACTTGCCTAAGGCTTTCAGACAACTCCCACGCAGTAGCACAGACTCACTTATTTGCATACATTATTTTTTTCCTAGGAAATCTTTACCACGAAAACACCTGGCACACAGAATTCCACTTAGACCTACAAAAATGGAAATTTAGATGGAAATAGAAATATGCCTAATTTTTTGTCTGGCTTTTTTTCTTCACAATCTTGAAGAAAATGCTAAACAAAATCTATGAATTACAATGAAAAAGTAATTACCAACTTTTTCCCTCAAAACCAAAATATTATTTTTCAATTCAGACAAGCATGGATATTAATAGTTGATATTTACTGAAATATCTATATAATATATATGATATATAACTACATCAGATATATATAGAGAGATTTGTTCCTAGAGACCAAACCCTACAAATATTTTGCTGTGCTGTTAAATGACCCTGCACTATCAATATATTCCACATTTAACTTCCTACTATAATAACATTTTTACAATCTCTTAATTTCTGTCTTGTTTAACATGGATGATTAATACAGAGGCATTTGTGCCACGAATACAATACCTGGGCTTCTGGTGAAAGCTGCTTTTCTCTTTCCTGCAAGGACATTTTACAGTAAGATTGTAAAGCCAAGTAGTTCTTCCTCTTCCATTTTCTGTCTAACCTGTCCGCATGCTGTTTACAATAAGCAAAAAAAGGGTCAGCTATGTCCTGTTTCAGAAAAAACAAAGGGGAAGGAATGAAAATAAAGTAAGACATAAAGTAAGGCCAAAGAGCTATGAACAGCACAAACATTCTGGCAATCAGTACACATGTTTTAACGGGCATGTTTTTAAAAAACAACTAAAAAGTATGTTTCTAAATCAATTTTGTCATGTTGATGTAATTTACAATATAAGGTGTTTTTCCATTGTTTTCATTGCATGATCCTAAATGTTTTTAAATGCATTAACTATTTAACTCTCTACTAGTCAATCTCTGTACTATATTTGCATTCCCAGGAAAAAAATCCCAGTAAAATAAATTCCTAAGTACAAATCCCTTTAACATATCATATGTATGAATTTCCTGTTGATTTACTGTGCCTTTTCAATTAAATCCTACAAGTGCTTAATAATTCTGAATACTATTAAAAGCAATATATTTGATTTCTGTAATGGTTTTCCACCCGTTTTGGTGGCTATATCCTCAAATGATTTATCATCTCTCAGATGATTTTTTTTTCCATTTTTCATTGCATCATATCTGCACATTATCATGGCTAGGTTTATAGCAACTTTTAGCACCCGCAAATCTTGCAAGACGACTACAAATATCTGAGCCATAAGGAGACATGGCTTGAGAAACACATTTCATTGCCTTTACACTTTCAAAAGTGTACAAACAACATCATAAATCTACAGACTAAGAAAAACTTCAGTCTTCCTTCATAAAGTAATACAAATATTAAAAAATTATCTCCCTATCAAATTTTCCTTTACTCCACTTATAAAACACAGATCAAAAATTTACTCAGACTTTCCTTACAAATACATTTTATCTTAATTTAGATTTTCACAGTACATGACAGCTAACTTCAAAAATTAGCAGCATACTAAAAGGAGATTGTATGAGACTTTGATTAAAAATTTGATTACAGAAAACATGTAACAAAATTTTAAGGTGGAAAGGCAAGAGATAAATATGTCCAGAGAAAATTCACATAGAGCATTTGAAGAGTCAACTTTACACATAATCCATTAAGAACAACAACAATGAGGCAATGTGCTATCTTTTTATTTATCGGTCCAACAGAACAAAGTATTTCGTGATTCCTTCATGAAAACCTTAGTGTTCCACTGTTTTCAGAAACAAAAGTATCAAGATCAACAGTGAAAGTAATGCTTGTTTTTGTGTTACCTGTGCTAGTTCCTAAGGCAAAAAGTTAAATTGTGAAGCTATGAATACAACAGGCTCAATTCAAATGATACGTATGAGGATGAAATTGGACAACCTAAAAGTACTTATACCATAAAAATGAATTGGGAAGTAGGAACTTCAAATCGAAATTGCTTTAGATCATATTACAGGGAAAAAACTGTTAAGAAAAGATATTTAGAAGTTATCAGGAGGTTATAAATACTTGCTTTTCATTCTGATTCCAAAGATCAATGTTACCACAAGGAATGTCATATCTATGTATTACAATTTGAAGAAAATACTGGAAAACATGAATGAAAAACTGGCATCAGAAATGTAGTTAATTTCTCAATCCTCCTATTTGGTATGAAACAGAGATTACTATACTACACAAACAGCTGAATAAGTATGTCACCCTATGTGAAGTTCAGGAAACAGAGTTAGAATTCATGTCTATATTGACTGACAGTCTATTAAGCCAACTTCTGTGTTAACTTCCTCTATCCTTTCTTCCAGTCAGTTTCAAAAGGTGCTCCGACTTGGACAATTTGGTGAAGAGCTCTCCCTGTACAATTCCTTTACTCAGCCTAGGCCTTGTTACCTACTTAAAAAAACTTTGTTCAGGGTCTGTGAATTAAAAAGCCACCATTTCAGGTCATCTTCAAAAGCTTTCAATAGAGGTCTTTTATTCTATCCTTTCCATAGCTACCTCTTCCGCTGCTGCTTCTGAGAGGAGGCCTTCCTTCTGAGCACAGGTCACATGGAAATAAGCTCTGCACATCCCAGCATCACAACTAATGCATACACCAGTTCTGGCAAAACGAGGATCTTCACAAAAACTGCACTCCTTTATAAAGAAGAATGGAAAATGCCACAGTAAATATTTCAGATGCTTTTTGCCTAATATTTGATAATTTATGTCTTATATATAAAAACCAAACTGGTAGGTTACTCCTGTGTGGTACAGAAACCAGGTAAGTTCCCAACAGTTGACACTACTTAAAGCTTCATACTTTCTCAACTCCTGCTATTAATTTCATTTTCAACAAGCAATGGTAAAGTACTTAAATAATCTAAACGGCATGTTGGATGCATTTTTATATGAACCTTCATATTTTGCATCCCTCTTCAGCAAAACAACTAAAGACCATCCAAGCAATTGAAGCACAATTAGTTGTATAAGTATGGTATAAATAAACCACCACTCCTCAGCAAATGTTCAACAAGTTCAGAGGACAAACAACAGTAAAAGAGAAGTGCTCTGAAAGACTGGAAACCATAGATAATTATGTACATGTCCATTAATAAGCAATGACTGAGAAGTAAACACGTGACAATGCACAAACAAATACTCAAAAATCATAAATATCAGTAAAGAAGGTTGCGATTCACTTAATTAAAGAACTATGGCTTCAGATATGTGCATTCCAGGCACAGTCACTTGCAAAACAACAAACTGGCATCTCCTAATATGATCTGGAAAAAAACAATGAACTTATCTTTCAGTCAGATCAATTCCTCAGTCTGTTTCACCACAATTTCAAACCAAATCCCTGTGCCAGCAATCTAGAGTGATGATCACATAAACAGGAAACATGTGCTGCTTAAGCAGTGGTGCTATACAGTGCATAAAGATGATCTAAAATTATACAGCCATGCATTTCCTAGCCTCTTACTTGCTGAATAGAGAGCAAAGCTGTCTATCACCTAGAGAAAATATCTCCATGCAGAAAGTTAAACAACAGAAAGGAATGGTAAGGAAAACTCAGTGACTGAAGAATCCCAAAACATCATATATGCTACACTAGAAGCGCACCCTTTAGCTGTGAAGCTGCAACACAGATAAGAAAGGAAATGAATAAGACTATTACATTAAGCTGGTTTTGCAGGGGGGAATTTACCAAAATAAGCTGTAACTTCCACACTTGATACAACAAACAGCATTTACAGCTTTGCAACAGTAGTCTTCTTCACCTGTACAGTTCGCTTTCACCTTACTCACAGCAAGAAAAGATGCCCAAATTCTTTGCCCTGTTCCTATTTATCACTCATGTTATTAAAAAAAAGAGCATGATTCATTTCAACAACAGTTTGCAGGGTCTGGCATGCTTGCCCCAACCTTTTTTTATACAAACATTTCTAAACGAGGCTAAATGCCTCAGCAGGCCCAGGCTCCTGATATAGGTATGTTGTATATGAGAAAACCAAAGTGTTTTAATGTATTTTATTTATTTATTTTATATTATATGCATTTCTAAAACTGCACTACATTTTTTCATTTAGTATTCAACTTAACAAACTGACATTCACGAAAACAAAAATGACTTGGCAGAAATGAAGCATTAGAGCTGTAGACTTAGAACCACCTTCCCTCACGTTAGCCTGATATACATGGCTTCTCCACACTGTCTCCATCAGCCATACAAACAGTATTTAGCAAACTAATGAGTGCTGTCCTCTGCCCATTGCAATGGTTTGTTCATGATTACTTTTGATCCAGATTGGAAACATTTACATGTAAAATAATTTTAACTTCAGAACCCTTTTTCAGTTCAAGTTGAGGGTCCTATGTTGCTGTGGATTTTTGTAAACACTGCTTTGGAACAGCCTTTTTGTATGTATACTAGCTTACATATAAACTCTAAAGTAAGTCTTACTGAATGTACATCTGCCCCTTTCTTAATCAACTTAACCTCCCATTTCTCATCTCATAAATCCTCCTTGCTTTCCATTCGTATTTTATCAATCTGCCACTAACTGACTTCAAAAGAAATTAGCACCTGTATAAAAAATCAGGGAAATTGGGGGAAAACAGTGACAGAAATTATGGAGAACAGTGGTAAGGGAACAGATAGAAAGACAGAGGGAAGAACAATGGTATAACAACCACTAACAAACTTTACCTCATTTTTAGTCCTGAACTACACTACAAAATTGCTATAAAAAAGAAAACTGAACTTGGGAAGACGCGTTTTCTTCTATTACATGTAAAAACATAAAATACAGCTACTTGTTGGCACTACATCTCTTCCAAACTTACCTTTGCACCGTACTTTGAATAATTCATTTCTGTTAGTGTTACTGGCCGCAGCTTGTCAATATCTCCAAATGCCACTCCTGGAACATAGAGGGCACAAACAATGTGGACCCACCTAAAACAGCAGACAAAATTAGGTTACTGTTATCAACATTTTGATCCTATATTATACTCACGATTTTCAGATTTCAAAGTGCCTTGTAAATGTTGCAGATGCTAGATGAAACGTTTGAAGGTAAGTACATTAGAAGCAGGCACAGAGTGCCTATTTGGAATTCAGGAGCTCAGACACTGAGCCATAGAGCAAGGCCTTTCAAAGCCACTGGGATTGCTCTGTCTGTCTGGATCAAGGGCTGGGCTACCATCACCTTTATGTTCTGATGGCTCTCACAAGGGCTCTACACACTTTTCAAGGAACATGAAAGGTGTATGAAGATTTTGATATTACTTATAAAGCTAAGGCAGACAGACACTTTCATGATGTGGTAGGAGGTAGGAAGGTGAGGAACAGAATTATGCAGGTAGTCACAGCAACACTGGCCTCTGAGCATATAGCTGTGAAGCACTTACAACACAGCAGTCAGACTTTGCACTGTTAGTTACACCTGTTGGTATCACCCAAACTAACTAATTTTAAGCAACATAGATAGGACTTGCATTCAGTAATAAATACATCTGGGTATTTATAGAAAGGCCTATCTGAAACTCAGATGAACAGACTGTTACTTAGTTGTTCCCTTCTTCTGGCCATAAACAAACTGGGGAGTAATAGGTCTAAATCTTCAGCCCTGAGGGGCAGAAAATGAATCTGGACCTTAGTGTATAGTAATTAAATGCCACACAATGGTAAAGGCTTCAACCTCAAGTCTGCTTTTGACAGGCATCTTCCTAACCTCCTGAAACTCTCAGCTACCCAAAACCAGCCTTGCAGCAGAAGACAAATTTTCCTCTTCTTCTTACGTAATGAATACTTTCTAAAAGATCCAACTCTCACTGTCACGAACAATCAGCGACAGACTCCACATCTGTTCTGCACAGCATGCATGACTCAAATTAACTGAGACAAAGTACTCCAAATAATGTCATTGTTTTATCAAAATTCAGGAAGTATTTGCTACTCCTTGCTAAGTCACCAGGTGGGAGAAAACTGTGATAGACAGAGGGTCAAGCTTGCTATTTTTTTGTTATCTTAAAATATTCAAGAAAATGGCCTTTCCATTGCAGAGATTGTAGCTAACATTTTGAACCTATAAAGTCCCACATGACATGTAATACAACTAGAGACTTCAGACATAACTGAGATTAAATACCCTGAGCCTCAGCAAGTGTGTTAATTCAGTACTTTACAATCTTCCCAGTCATTACTGTTTAACAGCAAATGTATCACTAGTGAAGACTAAAACTCTCTTCTGTTCTAATCAAATAATAGAATCTACTCCCTGTATTCAAGAAGACTCATGATGATGTGAGAAACACTTCTTCCTTTGTCTCTTTTACCAGGGACTCAGTACAGACCTGTTACCACCAGCTGAAATCTGCATCCATGCTGCTGTGCTCTTTTTCCCAATCTTCTACCACTGTTTAGCCTATCTCTTCTCCCTCCTCTTTCCTTTGCACGTCAATTAAAAAATTCAGTTACACCAGAGCAAAAACATCCTGGGTTCAAGTGCACTTAAAACAGCTAGTGTTATTAACTAGCTGCTTACAGATGAGAGAAATACTGAAGCTTATGGTTATACTATTCAGGACCTCCATGCAGCCCTGGTTTCCCAAAGCAGCACACTTCTCATCAATGGTCTTTAGACCTACAATGCTGGAACTTATCACACTCGGATTTATTAACTTTCATATTATTTATGAATCATATATCCAAACAGAAATTCCAAAAAAGCAAAATACGAAAGGTTCAGTAGCAAGCTCAAAAATACATCTATATTTCAGTCTTTACAAAAGAAAACAGTAATCTTTCAATGCACAAAATTGGTGGAGAGAATTATTTATTATTATTTACTTACCATTTTCTGCCAAAACAGTCCAAGATATTAACTGGGTAACAGAAAAATCCCAGTAATAGTAAAAAACTATTTAAAAGCCATTAAATCGCTTCATTCTGTAAGAAATTTCTCAGTAAATCTAACAAGCCACAATATTGACCGATCCATTGTGTCATATTTGACAAGACTCTTTTCACTTGTATAATTAAAAACAAGTTTTTAACCTATAGTTAAATCACTCAGGTTTGAGATGCTAAGTAGTAAATTCCCTTTAAAACATATGAACTTAAAACAAGGAGAATAATGTATATCCCAAATACACATTTATATGCAAGAAATGCATTTCTTTGCCTCCACAAATGTTACTAGTGTTCTTCACATCCACAAAATTATTTGGTCGCAGCACTGTAACTATAGGAAGATGCAAAGAAAATTTAAAGATGAGTTACAACCTTGTCTTTAAACAATGTAGTACAAATATGACAGCCTGCTAGCTGCCAGAGAACAAGCTGAGATACTCAAGTGTTCTGCCAAACTTCTTGCTGTTTAAAAAGGGAGCAAACCTCATCACTGGTTTTATTACAGCATAATCACTCCAGCACACCAGCACCACTTAGCACAATGTTATATGCAAAAAATTAGATTCTTTTTGTTAGTATATGGAAAGTACATCTTCTGTCTGACTCCCCACAAAACCAGTGGAAGCACAAGATATCCCTGCAGGGGAGCAAGGGAGCACTGGGTACCACCTCTGCCCTTCCACGCTGTATCCAGGAGAGGCAATAGCTTGGCCTCAATCACTACCATACTTCTACGAAATGTTCCTCTATTTAAAAAAGCATATGTGTGTGCTTAAGTGTGTATTTCGGTAAACATTATGATTTACTAAAGTAAATACCTCATTGACACGACCATATTGTACTTGCTTTCAAAAAGAAATTTAAAAAAAAAAAATACCATGCACAGAATGAGACCTGTAGCCTGCAGATAAACAGACTCCTTGTTTGTAAATAACAAACATCTGAATTCTGTAGGGCTTCTTTTCTATACTCTTCCTTTAATTTAAAGTGTGCAATATAGAAAAAATCTTTATAAACGGAAGTTACATATCTCCACAATTATTATTTTTAACAAAAATCCAAGGTTCTGGTTGGAGATTTTTGATAGTAAGTTCTAATACAGCCTACTAAACGTACCCTCCAAAGTTCAATATAAAGATACACATCTTCTACAAGCAGCTGCTTTCTCAATTTAATTTGCACAGTTTCTTCATGCTCCACTGGTGTATTTAATGCTGCTGCACTCTGTAGGAGTTTATCTATGATAAACCCAACAGCTGGCTGCTTGCTTCATACTGACCTTCTCAAAATGTTTCAGTACGTGTCACCCAAGTACTGCAGTATTACAGATTTAAACTGCCATTTCAGTGTGATTGGCACACAAGTGCCTCATTTCTTTAACCACCTATATGCGAACTCAGACCTGAATCTTTATTAAAAAACATACACAAGTCAGTCAAGGCCACAGCTGAAGCAGCTTCAGCTGCTTTTAATACCAGTTCTAAATATTTTCCTGCTCATTTATTTAGCTGCACATGTTTTAGAAGCTTGTAATTAAGACAAATTGGGTAATCAAAGAAGAATAATCTTCCTTGTTACTTTACCATCCATTTAGCTTGGAGCAATGATGACAGATGTTGATTAGGAAAGAAGAAAAACTCCATACTGAAACAAGGACAGAATTTATATTTTTGGATAATAACATTTTGAGAAGTAAAATTTCATAAATTCAAATTTATACTTGTGAAACTGAGAGATTAATGTGAAATGGCTTCTGCTGAGAAATTAAGCACCTCATTATTCTAATGATTCACCTTTCATGTAGAAAGAGAGAAATTATTCCAATTTTATTATGAAGAGAAATTGACTAGGTTTGGTTTGAGTAATTTCCAGCACTGACACATACAAAGAATTTATTCTAAAAAGGTGGTAAGGGGGTGAAGAGCAATGGTGAATTAAAGGAATCTGTTACTCAGTAGTCTATTCCTGTTAATATGTCAAGAAAAGCACTGAATTGGATTGCAGTTTACTGAGTACAATGAAAACATAATGGACACTGCCCCAAGACCCTACCCTTAGTCTACAGTGCCCTGCTACCCTTGAGAATTCAAATCTCTAAATAAATAAGAAATAGAGAGCACAGGAATTTTGACATATTAGTAATGTGAATTAGTAAATAGCAATTAGTATTTGTTTTTTTCTGGTAAGTAATCTCTTCATCTGGGAGAATAAATTTATCCTCTCTTCATCTGGGAGAATAAATTTATCCAGGATAGCATCATCACATTATCTAGCAAATAAAGATACAATAACCAAAAGTTATTGTGATAATGTCCACTGTCACCAAGGCAGGCATGTGCTTCTGCACAACCAAAGTAACAAAGAAAATACTTCCAGGTTAACCAAAAGCATACTACCATTTTAGAAGAAGAATTTTATTATTTACAAGAAGAAGCAATTACTTAAAAAGCTGACTACAGTTTCTACTAGGATAATATTGGAAGTCATATATATAGAGCTTAAATTGTTTACAAAACACAAAAATAAAAGGTTGAAATAAAATTTTCCAGGTGATATCAAGTCTCGTATTTCCTGTTACACAATTGACTTTTAGTCTTTAAAAGTATTTTTCTTGCACATAGAAGCATTTTTATTACTAAAACAGAAAACAATTGAAAAAGCACAATTGGCTTGGTTGTGTAAAAGCTTTATAAGGAGAATGCACATACACTCTTGAACCTACTACAGACCAGAAACAAGGATCTGAACCCTAAAAGTATTAAAAAAGCACTACTACCTCCAAGGGTCAAAATTATTCACTACAAACCTTGACTCACCTGTGTAACTTTTTTAAAACGCTTATGACAAAGCTGAAAGCTTTGCTTATTACCACACATCTGCAATCTACACAACCACAAAGTGTATGAGAAAAACCTTAATTTTCATGGTCTATTAAAAGAAAAAAAAGAAAGAACCAAACAAAACCATGCAGCAAAATCCAGTAACATTAATCATAAATCAGACATCACTGATAATCCAGCTTTTGCCTTTAGTAGAGATAATTAATTATCATTAATATCTACATCTTAATTTATTTTCCAAATGTGACAGGAATTGAAGACATTAAGAGAACTAATCTGTTTATTCTCAAAATAAACATGAATTCAATCCTAAAAAGAAGCAAAGAATATTGTCAAGAATCAAGAATATAATCTTCATAATTCTAAATAATCACAATATACTAGATCTGTCTGAATACCTTTAGCACACCTTCAACACAATTTTGTTATGCTGCTTTTTCCTATTACCTGGCATTACTGACCCAGTCCTTTGCTCTACTAAAAATAAAAAAAACATGTAGTTTTCCTCCCACTTACATCATACTTGAAAGCCAATAGACTTGAGCAGAGTCTCCATAAGGTATAGGGAAAAACCCCATCTTTTAAATGGAAGATGACATCAAATTCAAAACATCACTTATTCAGTCTTACCTGCCTGCATCAGTCTCCTTGAAGATCCCATCCTGGTTGGGACACAATTCACAGCTAGGTGTGACACCACATTTGCATGCATCACAAAACCAAGGCTCCGTGGAATTTTCTGAAGCTGAACTCATGATAGAATCACTCTCTCCATCCACACCATAGCAACCTACACACAGGATAAACGAAGATCAGTATAAGCAGAGACAATTGTAGAAGCAGACACTTGCCAGTTATGACTTCAGAAGGAAACATAGATACAGATTCAGGGGAAAGACACATGAGAAATATTGAGATACCTAAGAAAGCTTACAACATTTTTGAAACTATTATTGTTAGTGCAAAATTCACATTTTAAAGAGAGTTTAATTCTAAAAAGTCATCTGTTTTATGTGATTGTCTTAGATTGCAACTGAAAAACAAGAAGAAACAGAGTGTTTTACTTCATTCTTCTAGCCACACTTGGTGTTCTTTCAGACTATCCATTAGGAAGGAAAGGAAGAAGACAAGACTTGAAGCAACTAAAGATTAAAAAAAAACTCAATGCATTTTTTTTCAAGTAAAGAAATATATTTCAAGGCAAATGCAACAAGCTCTTCTCCCTGAAAATGAACATTTTTTGGAGGAATGGAAGAGTGTTTGGGTTTTCCTCTAGAGGTTCATTACGTCAGTAGAATCCAGTCAACAAATATGCACTCCACTTTTCCACTTTGCATTCAGCATGCAAATCAACTACAAAAGAATATATACATGAAATAAAAAATACTATTTACCTACTTTATGAGTTGTAGGACTGACCTTAAGAACCCTTGTGCAACTTCAAAACCAAAGTATAATTTGTGGAGCACAAACTGACAATTCTGAGACACCACACTGGTGATCGATGATACATATATATATGTATTTTTAAGCACTCTCAGTTGTACCTGGTTGTAAGTTATGGCTAGGTTCAATCATTCAGTTTCTCCATTCCTCTTCAGTACAACTACGCTATTCTTTATGATTGTTAAAGTGTCTAAGCATGTTTAATTACCACAAATGTAGGAAAGTGTCTTTAAAGTGATTTGTTATTTAAATTTTGCACAAGAGCAATAGTTGTATTAGTGCTACTGCAAATGACAAAAATGAAAATCCTAAAGCTAATTACCACAAAACTTTTTTTTTCATATCCCACATTTTGAACATTCAGCTGCTATTCAATAAGAGAAAAAATATTTAATTGTCAACACTTAAAACACAGCAGAGATTGTACTAAAAAATTAAATTCAGCTATTTATCAAATACAGCAATCAAGTCAACATTTGTGCTTCCAGAGCAGTAAAATTACTCAATTGTGCAGTTAAATAGCAACATGATTTTTTACTTTGTTTCATTACCCACTTGCTGTAATAAAATAGCAACAGCACTCCAACTCCCTTTGGGACAGAAACCGAGGTCTACAAAATACACTGAAACTACATTCAGGAAATAAGCAACACTGCAGGAACTACTTAAGAAATGTAGTCTTCCATTACAGAATGAGCTCATCAATAAGAATTAAAATAAGATGGCTGAATGTTTCTTTTCATTATAAAAAAGTATCCTAGAATGAAAGGACAAGTAATGTGCAGGAGCCCACTCACATACAAGTTTCATTAGGGATATACAAGATTATATAGCTCATGCGTAGAATAACTCCATCTTCCTTATAATGTGGTATCAGCTTTAAGCAACATTCCACAGAATAATTTTTAATTCTAATAACATGATTTTGAATACATGCCAGCAAATCTCCTTTTCAGCAATAACACTAAGGTACAAACACATGGCCCGTTGATATCACAGAGCTGATGAATCATTAACCTTTTGGTAATTCCTTCAGACTTCTAAACATATTAACATTTTCTTTAAAGTATTTACTAAAAAATTTCTTAACATTACAGATGCAGCAATACTGTCCTTGATCCACATGGCAAGGTAAAATCAGTTTCTTTCAAACACTTATGCCTCTTCACCAATTGAAAGGAATTAGATTTGCTTTTCTAGTCTAAGTGCCATCAGTCTACTAAAATTAGAATGATGACTTCCCCAAACTCTTACCTTCATTCTGAAATAGTTGCTTTATTATACTTATCAGTCATTTATACCTGATTGTTTTTTATCCTTCCTCCTAGAAAATGACACAAATGTGCTGCAATTATTTTCATCCTTATCACATGTGTTGGCATTAAACATTATTTCTATAACAATACAAATATAGGTCCTTTTTCAAAGCTAAAAAAAAAGAGTCCATATTTTTAACTCAATTTTTTTGCCCCAATTTGCATATAAATCTTAGTGACAGCTTTAAAGAGTTTAAGATCTCTGACAGACAAGGAGGCATTTACTATTTTCCTTAACTGGCATCTAGCAAAAGCTAGATGGTAGAACACCACACTGTTACAACCAGCAAAAGGGGTGGTCTTTAGCTGGAAAAAACAGACTAGATTACCATTAATCATTGCTGATAAAAACATCGAAACAATCTGGTCCACAACAGAGCTGAAGAAAATCCAGCCTGTAAGACTGGTGCTGACCTGGGGTACACTGCCAAATAAAGCTACTAAATCAAAGCTGCAATACAAACCCTTGTTGGCTAGGATTTTCAGAGAAGATACTTTGTAATTCTTCTTGACTCAGTAGAGGCCAGGGGCAGTTTCAGTATGCTCTGAATTCTAAAACAATTACCTCTTTAAATTATTTTAGGATCTTTAAAAATACTGAGTACAACACAGGTTCAACTTACTACCCCCCGCCTTCTTTTGCTATGCTGAAAAAATTTTGTTCCAATTAACAAAAAATTTAAAAAGCATTATTTTTATGACTTCAAAATGCATAGCTATGCATATACAAAGCTGCTACTTGGTAAACCATTGCATCCTAGTATTAAGTGGCTACAGTGAAGATCAATTTAAAGGTGCTCAGTCCAACTGTTCTGTATGAATTGCTGGGAATGGCTGGTGTTGGAACAGCAAGCAACCTAAGGGCTCACTTAGTAAAATCATCAGAGGTCATCTTTAGGTTTCCTCTAATAATACCCCAATTGTACAGACAGTGTGACTACTTAAGGCCTGAAAGGACAACACAGGGAAGGATACAGAACCTCTAAAGAACGTGGTTGGTTCCAGTTACTACCTCTGCACCTCTGACCTATTTGGCATTAAGTCACCTATCTGCCTCTTTGACTGGAAAATATGCTGAAGAAAATACAATAACTTTTAAACATTTTGCTTAAAGTGTGTTGCCACCTTTCCTTAACATCCACAAAAATTCTGAAGTCTGGGTCTCCAGAATACCCCTAAGAGCTCCTTTTGAACGAAAGTTCATTAAATCTTCATGTTTGTATATTCTTAGATTACTGTATCATAACTCCATTTCTGACACCTCCTTCAACACCATTAACAATAAACAATAAAACCAGTTTAGTATAATACTAACCTATGAGTTTAAACACACGCAATTCAAGAAGGTAAAATTTTCACAACACTCACTGATCCATTAATGGCATCTATATATTACGATTATGTCCAAGTTGTCTGCTGAATGTATATGATTATATACAGAAAATAAACTTTTTTCTTCTGTCAATAGCTTATATTTTCATGTGATTGTCAATAAAAAGAAATTGCACACACTTTAAGATAATACCATTAAAACAATTGTTCTGAAATTTATAACAATGAGACAAACAGGAATAGAGACCTAGTGTTTGTCTTGGCTGCAGCTGGTCCTCCAGTTCTCTGGAAAGGTAACTTCTTGCCAAAGAGGGTATCTGCATACACCAACTACATCTACATATACTCTGAAACATGAACTTTATAGTAAACTCTTATGTTTACAAAATTAAATGCTGTGAGATCACAGTATTCAAACTATATTTCATTCAATTCTTAATTGGACCAACAGCTTAAAATAAATACATTAATAATTTCATGTATCATAAATTCAGAACAGTATTTTTATTTAGTAAATGGAGAGTACTTAAGTACATGATTTTGAAAAATAGATTTTTATATCAGACAGCAGCAGACCACAGTAAGGGGCAAAATTAAAATGCAAAAATGTTTTACTACACTGTAGAGCATATGGTAACTACACTATTGCATTTAGCAGAAGTTTTATTCTCTGACATACACATCAAAGTACAGCAAGAAACAAAGTTAGGAGATGGAAAAGAAACTGCTCAAAAAAAGACAGAACTTTTCTCATTTAACTCACAGCAACTAACCCCAGGGCAACAACTGGCAAGCACACTACCTACACTTGTGGCACATGCTATGATGTGTGCCAGACGCACTGCAATCAAGATGTCAAAAACACTGACAACACAGTTGGGGGTGTCCTGCTATTACAAGATCTTAGCACAAACGCATGTATCCAAAATGACAGATTGGTGTCTAAAGAAGACTTTTATAAAAAGAAATTACAATTATCTTCAGTAAAAATTCTGAAAAGCAACTGTACAAATTCAGTAAGAAAGATTTTTTTTCCCCTTTTTCGGGGTGGGGAGGGAGGATGTGACAGGGATAGGCTGATATGTGAAATGAGAGCATGTTTTTAATTGATGGACTTATGAACTAATTACAGGCTTTTCACACTAACAGATGAATGCATTGTGTAAGAGTGGGCACTAAATTTACATGTATGCTACTTATGCAGTTTTAAAGGCAGTTACAATTCAAACCAGTTATTTACTCCACTAAGCAAAGATTTTTGGACACATGTCTGCAGTGCAAAGACAGCTTTTGGACAAGTGATGCAGGCCATGAAGGTGATATGAACATCACACACAGTTGCATTAGAAAGCATACTGAATTTCTCACAATCTCAAAACTCGTTAGTAAGTCAAGTAAAGGTATTTATTAAGGGTCTGTGACTTGAGGTCTGAATGAAAACTCCCCTCTAACTCTTGGCCATGTTTCCACATGAGCTCTGATGAGTTATCACGCCTCTTTTTCCATAGAAGACCTTATGTAACAGTTCATTAATCCAAGCAAGCAATCCAACAGGAATACAAGTCACAAGTGAACAGGCAGCTGCTGCACCAGGTCCTCAAAAGGAAAAGGTGGTAGCAGCAAATACCCAGGAGGGAGCCCTGTTGTCCAAAAGAAGTAGGTTTGACTCATCAATATTTTCTCAGCTAATGAATAACTTCACATTAAAACAGAGGTGGCTGTCATAGAAAAACCTCTTCTAAGTTACCAGAAAAGTTCTGTGGTGGACAGAAACTTCCACTTGCACCAAGCACAAATGCATGAATCAAGGGTGTAGGAAGCCCTCCCTGTGAAGCAAAACAGTTTTTGTAATAGTCAACAAGGAGAAGGAGAAAATAAGGTCTTCAGGGAAAGAACAATCAAACTGTCAGTTGCATCATTATGTGGGACCCTGGGTGGAACACCAGCAGGATGTGAAAGGAGTACACTCCTTCCAAATAATTATTTACCATGCTACAGCGAAGAGAAGAGAAAACATGCTCATTCATAATACCACTTGAAATTACGTGTAAGAACTACGAAGAAAACCCCTGTGGTATTCCAGCAGTTTGCTGTGGGCATTTTGGAAAAAGTGGCTTTGATTCTAGGGAAAAGAAAACTGTTAAGAATCAAAATCAGATTGCAGGAAATGGGCATATTACTCTTCCTAAGTGCAGGTAAACATCACTGCATTGATTACCATCCAATTCATAAATAGGAGCCTCTTCATTCAATACTGTGCTCTGAAAAACTCAAAAGCTCAAATATTAGAACAAATTTCAGGACACAGCATGATATCCACAGCCACAGCAATCTACCTACCGAAGGGAACCTGAATAAACAAAAACAAATTCTTGGATTTCAATGTGTTTACAAAACAGACTCGCTCATTACTGGAACTTATTTTTCAAACTACCAAGCAGCTGCATACAAGAGTACAAAGGACTACAAATACAGTCTATGTCTATGATCTGGGTATACATTTACAAAGTACAGATCAAAGCCAATGTTATTAAGAGTAAACCTTGCTTCTATTAACATTAAAAAAATAACTCTCAAGGTTGCAAGCCATGTTTATATGATTAAATGGTAATTATCTTTTCAACTACTTTTCAATTTATTTTGGAAATCAACCAAGTTGAATGATTAGGCAAACAGGACCAAAAAGTAACTGTTGCATTGCATTTTGGTTTTGACTTCAACTTCTTAATGATAGGTTGTCTTCATATATTACTTGTGCATTCAGAAGTAAATAGTCAGTCAATGACCACTGGGCAGGAGTGCAGAAATCTCCAAGTCACTGAACACATGTGTCCATATAAGATCACCAAACTAAAGCTTCAAAGGTTCCAAATTTTTTATAACTGTGCTGGTTTTGACTGAGGTGGAGTTAATATTCTTCACAGTGGCTATTGTGTGGCTATATTTTGGATTTGTACTGAACAGAGCGATGATAATGCAGACATGTTTTTGTTATTGCTGAGCAGGGTGTACACAGAGCCAAGGCCTCTTCTATTTTCCCTACTGCCACACCAGAAAAGAAGTTGGGGGTGCATGGGAGGATGGGAGGAGACACAGCCAGAACAGGTGACCCCAACTGCCCAAAGGAATATTCTAGACCATGTGGCATCATGCTCAGTATACAAAGTGTGGGGAAGAAGGAGGAAAGGGGGGATATTTAGGGTGATGGCATTTGTCTTCCCAAGTAATCACTACATGTGATGGAACCCTGGAGATGGCTGAACACCTGTCTGCCTGTGGGAAGCAGTGATTTAATTCCTTATTTTCCTTTGCTTGTGTGCATGGGTTTTGCTTTCCCTATTAAACTGTCTTTAACTCAACTCACAAGTTTTCCAGCTTTTACCCTTCCCTTTCTCTCCTGATCCTGCTCTGTGGAGCTTGGTGGCTGACAGCAGTAATATTTTTATTTGCTGAAAGCAATTATTTAAATAAATTACTGAAAAAGCTCAGATTTAAAATAGCACCTGCCCTTACTTATCATCATAAAATATCCAAGCACAGAAAAAACACAGCAAAATAAATTTCCATTTCTACTTGAAACTATATTCATACATATCGAGCAATGAAACATACACATAAAATGTCAAGCAGAACTCAAAATTGTTCGGCTTCAAATTGTTGCTGCGGAAATTTGCATTTTTATCACAGTCATCAATTACTTTCACATACACAGCTTGCTTATTTTCCTCCAAGACTTCACCTATTCAAACAGAACTTCACAACTGCTTCATATACACTTTCAAGTATTTATTATTAAAATTAATTGCAAAGACCTAACTAAACATTGAACCGCAAACGTGAAAAATTAACCAACGTCTAGAGTCAATTATCTGGTACACACTGTAGAACTTATCAGAACAAACTAACAAATTAAATCCTCTGAATTAATCTATTTTACTTTGTTGCAATGGCAACAAAAGAAACATACACATTGTACTCCTTGTATCAGCGGGACTACAGGGAATCTTTTCCTGCAATACTGTAAAAAGAATAGCAATAATTACTTTTAAACAGATTTTGAACTACTGCAATTCAAGTGACTTTTGAACTATGGAACTACTTTCCTGTAGAGGAAAGCCAGCTATAATCTTATTTTTGTAGGGACAGAAGTTTAGCAAACTAAGTAAAATCAGGAGGTGATCATTTGGGGATTTTTAAACTACTCCTCTTGAGTAAAAAACAAATTTGCCATCATTTCATTCTAAAGTGGCAGAAGATCATTTTTCTATCACAATCATTCTTCACTTTACCAATCATTACAATCATTAAATAAATCTTACAGAAGAATTTTCAGGGAGCTCCATAGCTTTAGAGTTTGGATGTATTGACTGGATGCAGTTTGAGGAATTCTCAAGCATGCATTCATAACTATCAGCAAAAGACACTTTTTTTGTTCTTCATGAGTTAATATTAGTGCTAGGGGAAAAAGAAGATCTATCAAGATTCTATAAAACTAACTTTAAGACAGTTACTGCATCTCAAATCAAATATATTCTGCACATTACTTTCCAAAACACTTAATGGATACAGAAGATGGAATTCTGCAAGACACATAAATTTAGGAGCCTAACACTTCTAGTAGGCAATAAGACCTGACTAATGCCCTCGAAGGCACTTGGAGTGTGTTTCAGCTCATCATAAATTAGGCCAACTAAACTGCTCTCTAAGCAACACAGTATGGATTAGCTCTTCAAAAGACCACACCAGGTTCCAGAGTTAAAAGTAAATATGGACACATAACATAAGGCATCTGAACCGCAGCACAGAAATTCCATCCTCGGCTTCCCAAGTGATGTCAAGGAAAGAAGTGAACTACATCCCAACGCATGAAAAAAACTGTTTTGAAACAGTTTTCAATCTAGTATGAGAAAAATGAGGTGTGAGTATGGGATTTATAAAACCACTTCCTACTTAGAAAGACGTGCTAAACAGCTCAAAAATTTTTTTAAATTAAGGGAGTCACATAAATTAAATAAATACCTTGTACACTTCTGAAGAATGAAAGCCTATTTCACTCATAAATAAATGCCATGGAGAATACCTTTCTTCTTCCCCTTCTCTCTGCAGTTTTGGTACAGCAAAAATATGGCTGAAATAACCTTTCATTTTAGAAGACCTCGTATTCTCATTATCTTATATCCCAATTATGCAGTCAAATCCATATACTGAAATAGGTAAGATATATTAATAGACTATCCTAAAGCCCTGAAAATACAGTGTATAGTTCCAATATTTGCAGACTATCATTCGTTGCATCAGTATCTGTAGACTATGTCCCATCCCACAGGTTCTTGTATTTCCTTTGCTAAAGTAGAAGATGGGTGTTACACCACTAAGAAAGATCAATGTAGTATTACAAAAAAATATCCCCCAGCATTGAAAGGTTTTGTTTGAAGAAAACAAGTCAAAATTTTATTAAAAGCAAAGCATATGCTTTCCTCCTGCAATGAGAATGAAGGGTTGTATTACCTTCATGCACTGTTATTCCACAGTTGTCACACTGGATTATTTCATCAGCATCTTCACTGTTATCTCCAAGACAAACGCAACAAATCAAAATATGATCCATTTTCTGGGAACTCCAATTTTGAGACTTCTCAAGGATCAATGAGTCCTAATATTAAAAAACGAAGACACATGGATTATGCCAGGAACTTAAATTTTCTTTAAAGAAAACAGACGGTCTGTTATTTGCTCAATTTTTCAACAACAATCAAAACACCACAGAACATTATTTTCTAAAGGCTAGCAGCTTCTTTGCTGTCAAAACACTCAAACACTTCATCCATGAATACAAGAGCTGGGATGCATGGATGTCATTGCAACCTATAGACCTGTTAAGATCCAAAGGTCAGAGGAGAGTTATTTCCTCACACAGAAAGATATGTCTTTGAACCATTTATATTCTACAAAATGGAATACTCAAGAACCTATTTAAAAACAAAATTTTTAAAAATGCCAAAGGTGACCTTCAAATGTTTCAATATTCAAAAAAGTTGCTTCATCTTGTTAAAATTTAAAAAAATCACATGGATCTGAAAAATCCAAGAATACACAGCTAATACAAGCCTGGCAAATTTTCACTTACATAAAATATAACAAATTATCAACTCTGCATGATTTTATTCTAATGCAAGTTCATGTGTGTCTATATAAAACCATATGATTTATCAAAACTGCATGTTCGTCTGATTGTATACAGGAGAAAGGATTTGCAGAACAAGTACACTGCCCTGTTCTGGCAACCTACAGTATGAACCATGGCTCTTGAATAGAATGTGAGTTTAAATGGGGAATTTTTCTAAGGAAACACAGAGAAGTGTTTCATGAACTAAACAAAGTGGTATGTAAAATTAATTTTCTTAATAAACACTGTCTTCTTACTATTATCATTGTGAGACAGAGCTACTGTCTCTTCTGCAGTTTCATGGCCTCCATACATATTCATTTATTTTTATATTTGAGCTTGAACTTCCTTTATTGGAAATATGAAGGCATATAAGGAAGTGTGAATATAGGCACAATAGTGAAAAATAACCATTGCAGTACAAAGATACAACAATAGTTTCAAAGCAGAGGCTGAGAGTTCAATGGTACCATTCAAAATGTCAAAGATGCGAAAATATTCCAAAACTGCTGTGGCATCCCAAAAAAAAAAAAAAATTAAGGTGAAAGATGCCTTCTCAAACATCTTTTTCTAATCCCAGCCCTCCATTTATAAAATACAGCACCAACACTACGCCTAAGGGAACATGAGCTCATGTAGAAGTAGAAAAGAACATTCACAGAGTCACATTGCTTACAAGAAGGCAACTAATTGTGAAAAATAGAAGATTCTCTGATACACAGTTCAGACTTATGGAACATCTCTTCCAACATCCTCCTTTTAGGACAAAGCATTTTGAGGAAAGCAATAAACTTAGACATTACTGCGGCCCATCATTACTCAAAATACCCATGTTTAGCTTACCATGCACATTACAGATAGGAAAATGGCAGTGGATGCTCCCTAACTTTGGGAGATTAACTGTGCTATGGCACAGATTTCTCCGATGAATGTCACAACTCTACAGGAATCAGCTTTTTCTGACAGTACCTTTGACTTAAACTGTTATTTGGCTTCACTGAGAGAAGTTTAAAAGAAATTTGTAATCTCAACTGTTATAGAAGCCCAAGATCTGGTAATTAAAACAAAAAAAAAGGGAACCTCAAGTATTACTTTAAATTAAGAAACAGAATTGCATTGTAAAAACAACACTCAAATAACTCTAGCTGTCTAGGCAGTGAGAACATATGCAAACATGGACCAAAAAAACCAAACAAACAAGCAATGATGAAAGGGCGTCAAATTTTTGTTCTAATGTTAGGATCCCTATCCATTAAGGTTCACCTCACGTGAAGACAGCCAACATATCAAACAAAGCAGCTGAGTAACTTATTTTTTATACAGGCATGGAGAGGAAGTGATCTGGAAAGTGTCCTGCTCTCCTTTGTTTTCAGTCTACGAAAGCACCTGAGAGACCCTACTTGCCTACAACATAGAAACTTTTACATAAAAAAGTAACTGCTGCAACTCCTGAACAAGTCCTGTTCCCTACTGAAGTGTAAGAAACTATTTCAGCTGAGTCACTATGTAATTCCCATTTCTGTGGTGTTAATGAAGAAGGGGAGCATTTCAAGCTATATGCCCAGACTTTTAACGGAAAGAAAAACTAAAAATACAATAACCACCTCACTGAGAATACAAGAGTCCTATAAAGTGGTAACAATTATAAAAACAGAAAAGCACCATTTACCTACTAATGATGCTTGACCTCAGGAAAGAAAGCTAAGTTTGTATTCTGTGCATAATACAATAAAAAAGCACACAGTATTTAATTACAACACATGTTAAAATAATGTATATGCTGACCTCAAAATATTTTTGCAAAATGTAAACAAATAAAAATCACAGTGAAACAGGAACCAAATAACCCCTCCCTAACACCCTCCCCAGTCTCCATCCTCCAAAAATAAGCAAAGAAAGAAGAAAGATGCCTATAAAGGACACTACAATATGTTCAGAACTAACTACCTGAACAGTCTCTCCTAAATTAATTATGCATTTGAACATCTTGTTTTCTAAGAACTCAGTTTCTGCAGCGCAATGAGATTTTGTTTGATGTGTCTGCTAGACAAGATTTTTTTTTTACTTATTCTTTTTTACTAATTTAAAATATTGTAGCAGTGAACAGTATACTGTAACAATACAGTATGAGTATCATAGAAATCTGAAAATTACAGTCTATAATTCAGTCTATGATATTCACTTTTGCAAGACTTCTTGATGAAGACCTACTCATAAACAGTACAGCATTTTACATGCAATAAAGATAAATTATCAGTTACAAAATTATAATTCAAACTACAAATTTTGATTTTATGTTCTGATCACTGTTCTAAATCTAAAGTGTGGGGACACCGACACTAAAGCAAGAATAGAATCTGATCTCCACGCATACTAAGAAGCTTCACAGAAGATAAACCAGAAACAACTCTGGGTTTCTGAAACAGGTCTATCTTTCCAAGCCAATGGAAATTAAACTGAAGAATATATCACTAAGAATGTAGCCTCACATCTCCATTCTGATATAGGAAGCAACTCTGAAAGAAAACTGCCTCTCTTGGTTTCAGGTTCTTATCGTTAGTATTGGTAGAGTACTTTCAGCTCCTGAGCCAAGAAAATGCATGTAATAATACTAGAATCACAGAGCCTGACAAGGAAAGAAGATGTCTATACAAAAAGTTTAAAAAAGAAAAAAAAAACCAAATGAATCACGCCTTTTTTTCTATCCCAATTGTTACTAGTAATTAAAACAGCGCAGCTCACTTGCAATTATATATATATATATATATATATATATATATATATAACATNTATATATATATATATATATATATATATATATATATAAAATACCTATCAAAGTATCTGAAATGGACCAAATCCAAATACTGCTTAGTTCCCTCTCATTTTACACATTTAAATAAAGTTTAAAGGGAACAGCAGAACTTTAAATAATGTCATATCACTACCGTTTCTCAAATGTCATCTTAACATTGTGATTATTTCCTGAAAACTGAAAGTAGATTTTATAGCAATTCTTTTTATTTTGTTCAGAATTTTGCTATTGCAGAACATGAAGTCAGCCACTAGTATCTTAATTTTTCCACAGGCACAATCTTCAAGGCAACTGTAATTGTGCATAAGTAAAAAAAGGTTACTGTATTAAACACTTATATATGTAACTTTCACATTCTGCAATCAGAAAATCTTTAATATAATAATCATAGTACCCAAATGCTTTCAGTATGGTAAGAAATTAGTTCATTTGTGACTACTATAAGCAAATCCAACATAAATTATCATAACTAATCTATTTAATTTTAAACCTAGTGTGCATATTTCTTTACTTAAAATTCTTCTATAAGTGAACTTTGTGTTCAGAGTCTGAACAAAGAAGGACATTTTTTCACAAAGAAGGGCAAAGAATAATGTCTCATTTATCTATTTTATGATTATGTCACAGGTGCATTTAACTTTCAGAACATTACAGATATACATTTACACTAAAACAGAACTAGAAGCCTCGCTAACACATGTTGGTTTGTATACTGGACCTCCTATTTGTTTTAGTACTAATCCAATCTCTGTAAAGCCCAGATAAGTCCCTCTATTGACTTTAGTGGCATTAGATTGGTCAAACGGTCCAAGCAAGGTTATTTAATATGAAGTGCCTATTTAGCATAATTTTTCACTTATTCACTTATTATTGTGTAAACACAACTCCAGCCAATCAGTTTAATTTTTAATATTAACAGAATAGCTACTGGGGAGTAGTGTCCATTTGTCAACAGATATATTATAGAAAGTTGGTTGCACTACCTCATTACTCTTGCTTTGTGAAAGAGCCAGGCTATCATTTGTCAATTCCTCATCATCTGCATTATTCCTGTTAAGAACTTTACTCTTCTTCTTCTTTGATCCTCCATCACTAGCCGTGCTGCTGTTATCTTCTTCATTACCTTCCTCATCATTGTCATCCTCATCACTTCCACTCCCATCATCTTCATCATCTTCATTATCTCCATCACTTCCCTCTTTTCTCAATGCGTTCTTTCCTTTTTTTTTCTCAGCAGTAGGCCGCCAGTCATTGTCATCTTCACTATCGTAGTCATCCATATCATTTAATTCTTCCATCGATACAAAATCCAGCAGAGGTCGATTCCTGCGCAAATTCCACTTTTTTGGTTCATTTGTTTGCTCATCAGCCACAGCATCAGGTTCAGCTGGTTTCTCCTTCTCTTTCTTCTTTTTTGGCTTTTCTTCTTCATCTTCTTGCTCTTTCTTTTCAGTTTTAATTACCTCTTTGTCTGCTGTTGGCACCTCTTCTTCAGTGGAGGTTTTCGGCTGTTGCTCTTCTACTTTCTCTTCTGCCGGTTCCTCCTCCAAGATATTTTCTTCTGATTCAGTACAGGAACCTTCACCACTGTCCTTAGATGCATCTTCGCTCCCATGACCACTTCCTTCAGAATCTGTTGAGCAGATGAAAATTTAAAAAAAGTTCCGACACAAATGTACCCCCAAAAATAAAATCTCTTGAAGCAAGTTGTTAAACAAAAGAATGATGCATGTTCCTCCCTCATAAGGTATTCCACCTATTTTTTCAGCTGGTGTCCAAATACTGCTATTTCGAGTGCTATGTTGAGAATCTGTAAAACATGAGTGCATTTTAAGATGCCAAAAAAAAAGATGGTAAAACCTATTAAATGAGCATTATATGTTCCTTTGAACTGCAGCTCATATTAACAAAAAGCAGTAGCACAGAGTAATTTCCATGTGAAGTCACATCTTAAAGAAAGAGCATTCCAGTTTTTAATTTCTGGAGGTGTTTTCTACATCTTCAAAATAAAATAGCTATCCAATAGAAGAGGTCTGAAATTACGAAGTGAATAGTTTACATAACTAGTCCTAATAATAATAATATGGATAGTCCCACACCTTCATTTTTAGTACATGTGTGTTTTTCTGGGTTTAAGGGCTGTTTTAATTTTCAAGATTAGTTCACTTATTAATCTCATATAAACGATGCCTTATTCAGCATTGCAGCTGCACAACAATGCATTAACCTTATACCACTCACATGGTACTGTTCTGTGTGTACTCACTATTTCCATTAATTAACACATGCCAATATGAGCAACAGAAAAGAACAGAGAGAGATTTCTATATTAAAAAAGAGACATTTTTACTATAAAGTAAATGTAAAACATACTGGAAAATGACAGGTGAACTTGTTAAATTTTATTAACAGCATCTACCTTGCTATCTCTCATCTTATATGCACCTACTGCTTTCCACTCGTGGTATTAGTTTTAATGAAGGAAAATTCAGAAATTTTTTTTTTTTTTAAATTTTAAAAAGAAAATATAGTTTCTTGATCCAATGCACAGATCAATTAGGCAGTGGCTACAGTTTTCACTTTGTTCAAAGTCATCACCAAGTTCTTGATCCACTGTCATATAGATGTAAAGGTGAAACATGTCAAAGGTTGCAAATTAAAAAAAAATAATCGCTTTTATTACAACCCAAAAATCTCCTCCATCCAGTATCACCTTATAGAGGGAATTTCTGTGCACACTCATCTCTGCAAAAATTGAAATAAACAGACACTAAGGTCAGTGTGCTGCACATTTCACACAGCATTTTTTCCACCCCAAAGAACATTGCCAATGATTAGCCATTTGTTACTTCAATATAATGGTCAGTTTTGCCTTCTTTTGCATTTACCTGCACGTGAAAGCGTTCAGTGAGGAGATTATAAAACTATTGACAAGAAAGTCCATAAGTGCTACTATTACTGATTAGGACATTAAAGCTATCCATCCCCTTACAAGCTAACAGAAAGTAAAGGTTTTCAACAAATGTTCTAACATTTAGAGACCCAGAAAAAACACAAGTTTTTTTACAGTCTTTTGAGAAAATTTCTCTATGCCTATTAGTCTTAATTGTAGTAAACAAAGTACAACATAAGCAGAACATGAGTCAGGCATACACAAGAAATAAAACCAGTATTAACTAACACGCAATCCAAAAAAATTATTTTCAAGTTACGGTAACTTTGTTTGGACACAGAATCACAGGATGGGTAAGGTTAGAAGGGACTACAGTAGGTCATCCTAGGGCACACTGCCCAGGATTGCATCCAGATAGTTCTTGAATATCTCCAGTGAGGGAGACTGCACAACATCTCTGGACAATCCGTCCCAGTGCACAGTCACCTGCACAGTAAAGAAGTTCTTCCTCAGATTTAAGTGGAACTTCCTGTGGAGCAGTTTCTGCCCATTGCCTCTTGCCCTATTGCTTGGCACCACTAAGAAGAGCCTGGCTCCATCCTCAAAACCCTCCTCTGGGATACTTATAGACATGGATGAGGTGCCCACTCAGTCGTCTCTTCTCAAGGATGAACAGGCCTAGTTCTTTCAGCCTTCCCTTGTTAAGAGAGTACCTCCACAGAAGGGCCATGAAAATGGTGAGAAGGCTGTGACACTCCATGAAGACAGGCTCAATGAGTTGGAGTTGTTCAGCTTGGAAAAGAGAAGGCTCCAGGAGAACAGGGCTTATAAGAGAGATTTTTTTTTACCAAAGCCTGTGGTGACAGGAAAAGAGGAACCAGTTTTAAATAGAAAGAGGGTAGCGTTTAGATTGGATACAAGAAACTTTTCAGTGAGAACAATGACACACTGGAACAGGTTGCCCACGGAACTTGTAGATGCCCCATCACTGAAAATATTCAAGGCTGGGTGAGATGGGACTTTAAACAACCTAGTCTAGTGAAAGCTGTTCCTGACCAAGGCAGGGGGTTGTCTTAGATTATCTTTAATAGTTTTTTGACCATGGTTTGATATATAAGATACCAGCCCTGCTGGCAACAAGACAGGGCACACCTGATACAAAATGGGGAAAAAGGATCTTTGTACAGGAGCCAGCAGGGCTCATTGAAAGACTAAACTAGATTTGAAGGAGGAGAGGGATAAATCTGGGTTCACTAGAGATATGCCTGGGGGCAGCACACCACTGTTTGGGGGACATCATGCTAGAAAGGTTCTTTGGTCTGTTGCCTCAATGGAGGGAGGGAACAGAAATCCATGCAGTAGTAAAGACACAAGGGTTATTATGTGTTAGAAAATGGAAGTGATTGAAAATGGTCATGTAAGACTTAGGGCTTGTTCCCCCACAAAGTTGGTGAGATCAATAGCCCAGCTGAAGTACCTCTACACCAGTGTACACAGCACGGGCAACAACCAGGAGGAGCTGAAAGCCACTGTGCAGCAGTAAAACTATGATATAGTTGCCACCACGTAGACATGAGATGGCACGGACATCCAGAATGCTGCAATGGATGGCTATAAACTCTTCAGAAGGAGCAGGCAAGGAAGGAGAGGTGGTGGGATAGCCCCCTATGGTAGGGAGGGTTTTGATTGTTTAGGGCGTAATGAAGATACGGTTGTTTAAGGGTAAGACTCAAGGGAAAGTCCAACAAGGCAATACAGGTGGGAGTCCATTAAAGACCATCCAACCAGGATGAAGAGGAAAGCGCAATAGTCTATAAGCAGTTGGGAGAAGTCTCACAATCACTAGCCCTCCTTCTCATAGTGGACTTCAACTTACCAGACGTTTGCTGAAAATACAATACAGCAGAGAGAAACTGCTCCAGAATGTTCCTGGAGCATATGGAAGATAACTGCCTGACAGAGCCAGAGAGGGAATCTAACAGGGAAGACTCCCCACTGGACCTGTTATTTGTGAACAGAGGGTCACTTGGGGGTTATGTGATGACTGGAGACTGTTTTGAGCAGAGCAAATACGAAATGATAGTTTTCAATTCTCAGAGAAGCAAGCAAGGGGGTCAGCAGAACTACTATCCTATACTTTCAGAGAGGAGATGACGCCCTGTTGCGAGGCTTGGCTGACAGAGTCTCTTGGGAGGCAGTCCAGGAAGGCTGGACATTCTTCAAGGAAATCTTAAAAGCACAGGAGCATGCCATCCCTATGTGCTGAAAGACAAGCCAGCAGTGAGAAAGACTGATGTGGCTAAACAGAGAGGTGAGACCTTTGACTGGAACTCAGAAGAAAATGGAGAATTTAAGGCTTTTGGAAGAAGGTGCAGGCAACTCAAGAGGACTACAGGAATGACGTGAGGCTTTGCAGGGAGAAAATTAGAAGGGCCAAAGATGAACCAGAACTTAATCTGACTACTGCCATAAGAGATAAATACACAATCAACAAAAGGAAGGCTAAAGACAATCTTCACCCTTTACTGGATGAGGAAACAGTGACAAAGGATGAGGAAAAGGCTGAGGTACTTAATGCCTTCTTTGCCTCAGTCTTTAACAGCAAGACTAGTTGTTCTCTGGGTATCCAGCCCCCTAAACTAGAAGACAGACACAGGGAGCAAAACCCAAAATCCAAGGGGAAATAGTCAGTGATCTGCTACATGTCTCAGACACACACAGGTCTGTGGGCCCAGATGAGCCACCTTCAATCATTTACCAGCAATCCTGGCTAACCAGGGAGGTCCCAGACTAGAAGTTAAAAAAATGTGATACCCATCTGCAAGAAAGGTCAGAAGGAATATCCAGGGAACTCCAGTCAGTCCTGCCAGCCCGACCCTGGAAGGTCATGGAGCAGATCATCTTGAATGCCAACATGCAGCATGTGCAGGACAACCAGAGGATCATGCCCAGACAGCACTGGTTTGTGAAGGCAGGTCCTGCTTGACCAAAGTGATCTTTCTATGACAAGGTGACCTTCTTAATAAACAAAGGAAAGGCTGTCAATGTTGCCCACTTGGATTTTAGTAAAGCCTTTGATGCCATTTCCTGGAAAAACTGGCTGCTCATGGCTTGGATGGGTGCACTGTTTGCTGGGTAAAAAAACTGTCTAGAGGCTGAACGGCCAGAGAGTGGTAGTGAAGAGTTACACTCAGCTGGTGGCTGGTCACAGCTGAGTTGCCCATGACTCAGCATTGGGCCCAGCCCTGTTCAATATCTTCACTGACAACGTGGGGATCAAGTGCACACTCAGACAGTTTGCAGATAACACCAAGCTGGGCAGGAATGCTGATCTGCTGGAGGGAAGGCTGGCTCTGCAAAGTGATCTGGACAGGCTGGATTGATGGGTCAAGGCCAATTTTATAATGTTAACAAGGCCAAGCGCCTGAACTTGGTCACAATATCCCCCTGGAGTGCTACAGCCTGGGGCAGAGTGACTGGAAAGCTGCCCAGTGGAAAAGGAGCTGGGGGTGCTGGTTGACATTTGGCTGAACAATAGCCAGCATGTGTCCAGGTGGCCAAAAAGGCCAAAGGCATCCTAGCCTGTACCAGCAATAGTGTGGCCAGCAGGACCAGGGCAGTGATTGTCCCACTCTCCCACCGGTGAGGCCACACCTTGAATACTGTGTTCAGTTGTGAACCCCTCACTTCAAGAAAGACACTGAAGTGTTGGAGTGTGTCCAGAGAAGGACAATGGAGCTGGTGAAAAGTTTGGAGCAGAAGTCTGAAAAGGGGCAGCTGAGGGAGCTGGGTGTGTTTCGCCTGGAGAAAAGGAGGCTCAGGAGAGACCCTTATCACTCTCTGCAACTGCCTGAAAGGAGGGTGTAGCAAGGGGCGGGTCAGTCTCCCCTCCCATCTAACAAGTGATAGAACAAAATGAAATGGGTTCAAGTTGCAACAGGGGTGGATTAGGAAAAACTTCACAGAAAAGGTTGCTTCTCAGGGAAGGAGTTGAGTCACCATGTCTGGAGATATTTAAAAGATGTGTAGATGTGGCACTTAGGGACATGGTTTAGTGGTGGGCTTGGCAGTGGTAGGTTAATGGTCAAACTCTGTCTTAGAGGTCTTTTTCAACCCAAACAATTCTACAGTTCTATGATACTTGCCAGCTCTTATAAATATTTTACAAGTAACTCCTAAAGCTATACTCTCATAGTAGACACATCACAGATTAAATGCCATATGTATGCTCAAAGCAAAATGTATTTTTTCATCTAATTTAACAGGTGCTGAGTGCCTACGTGCACTATTTGTGTCACTGTAAATAAGGTAATACAGGATTTTGCCACGTTAAAATTAACTGAAATTTGTAAGTTAGCTTTCATTATTTTCTCTTGGTTTATTTCCCCACCATAAATCTATGGCAGACATTTGTTTTGATGCTTTAACTGTGCTGTTGAATTTCTAAATAGTCTTAGACTTGTTGCCAATTTAAGCTTTCATTTTATGCTTTGGAGGGAATCTTAATTTTGGTATAGTTTGATCTTTAACAGCACTCTAAATTACTAACATTGATTCGTATACATCAATACTATATCAGACAAATAATTTAAAGCAGGTAAGAAATAAACACTATTTTCATTCACTTCTCTCCTTCAATTTCTCTTTGCCTTCCGCCTGCACATTTTGCTTTCTACTCTCCTTTAGACATTCATATACACACCAGAGATACCTACAGTAAGAGATATCTCTCCTTGATCTGAAGGCATCCACTGTGATAGGTGCTTTTCTAGAAAGAGCTATTCTGTGATAACAGCAATTTTTGCAGGTCTTCTTCTGTCAGTTGCACTTTTACTGAGGAAGAGGCTGCAGTATACAATTTTCTCCTTGAAAGAAATGTTTAAAGAATGGCTCTTTCAAATTGGCAACCGTATCATGTCATTCCCTATAGGAGAGAAGTAACGCTATTCTAAGTGAAAGATGGGGCCAGATACACCATCAAATAGTGAAGAATACAGAGTTCCATTGAGAACAAATATGAGAGATAACAGTTGGGAGAAATACATCATTTATTCCTCTACACCTTGTATCTTTAGTTCTACTAAGCACAACAGCAGGTGGCAGTCAAATCCAAAGAGGAATTCTGAAAGGAATTCCAAGAACAGAACATTATGCTACAGAATTAACATACAAAAAAAAGTGTAATAAAGAAACACTCCACTCAGCTGTGAAGTCTTGTATAATATGTATGATAAAGAAACACTCCACTCAGCTGTGAAGTCTTGTATAATATGTATGATGCACAAGACTTCAGGGTAAACCTACTGAAATCATTACATGAGTTAACAAAAAAAACCCTCCCAGGGTTTTGCGGGACCATTTTACAAACAATTTTAAATATGACATCCTATAATTTTTAATTTTTTTTTCAACATTCTAAGAAACTTCATGTATACAGAGAGCAAGTGCTGCACTACAAAAGTACCTGGCCAACCACTCACAGAAGACAGCCTGGTTCTTCAATGCAGTATTTAGCTTAATAAGCAGCTCTGTAAAAAACAGCTTTATTGATTGTTTTAAGATGAGCTAGGTAAAGGCAATCATGGACTCAGTTTTGGACTTGCCTCTTCCACTAACAAAGCTTAATAAACTCCAAATAGTAGATGAGAAGCATCTGGAATCATTTTAGAAAATTCTTTTATTCACACCCAATCCTATCTGGTTGAGTCTTGCCAAAGTGCTCAAAGCTACCTACAATGAATACAATCAAGGATCCTGGAACATTGAAAAGAAGCAAAAAACCTGAAAAACTGAGCACGCAATACAGAAAGCAACTACCAAGCTACCACTGCTAAATAATATTATTCAATAATAATCCAGCCATCATGTGACAAAGAGCCTACAGTGATGTTTACAATACCCTCTTTTTGAGAGGGCTAACAAAAACCAGGATGCAGGTGAAGTTAAGGTCACCCAAACACCACCACTTGTCTATTGGTCCTTTACCCTCTTTTTCCCCCATTACAAGGCAAACAACTAGCCTTTGACACGATTATGTGAAATTACCTAGCGATCTCTGCTAAAACACCACGTGATGCACCACATACAATCTTTCACCCAGGGTGTCTGCATCCTGATGGATGGGAAATGTAGAAAGCACTATTAATAGAAAGCCTCTGACCATAAACTTCCTTACAGAAGAATCACTCCAGTATCACAAAAACTCCTTGGCACATGTGCTATATCAAACATGCAAAAGCAACTACTTCCTACATATCTGATCTAGATATCACAAATAAAGACTCCATAATGCCTTAAGAAAAGGCTTAAACTAACCAGGAAGCTACAATATTAATAACTGGATGTAAAAAAGAGGCAGGAAAACCTAGACCATGTATGGAAAATAAGAAGTTTGAAATTACCAAAGGCAGAGTTGTATAACTGGTAAAATTGTGACCACATTTGTCTGTTAGACACACAAGTCCATTATGCTATGATCGATATAACTACAAGCAAGAACTAAAAAGGCTTAATACATCCCTTGCAACATAATCTCAAGAAAGAGAATCTAACACACCAGTTAGATTTACACCCCTGGCTTTCTATGCTATTTCGCTGCATATGATGATTAAACACTGGTAGACTACGGGCAATTCAACATCGGCGGTGCTGGCAGTTAAAAAAATTGAACTGTCCAAAGTAACATGATTAAGAACACACAAAACCAAACCAATATAGATTAAGATGCTACAGCTCTATGGAGAGAAACTGTCTTCTCAAATAATGTTTTGAAAAGAAGTATCTAATATGTATTAATTGCAGATGAAGACTGGGCAGACCAGCAGATGAAATCAACCACTGATCCATGATTACACATTTCAGAAAACAAGTATCTAATTTAATGGAAAAAACAATGGAAAGGGAACAAAGGAAAGTCATTTAGTAAGCAACTTCCTCACTTCTATACTAGCAATAATTACGTTATATGACATTTCAGTAGATGTCTATTCAAGCTGCAAAACCACTCAAAACTAAAGACTGCCAATTTTGACTTGAGTCATTAAGGATGTGCCTTATTTACAATGTTATAATACCAATGAAATTGGTTGCCCTACCAATTGCTTGTCAGTAAGCACCTGGAATAACAGAAATCCCAGTGTTGGCAAAGAGAATGGAAGTTGAGAATCTTGTTAGTCACTCAGAAGTTTTATTTAGGGTGTCAGACATCTGTACAGACAAAAGATGTTACCTGGGACGAAGATACTCCAAAAGAACATAATACTGGTATTTTCCATTTTCTCAATTAGAAAAAGCCCTTGTGACTCCCAGTCTCAGGAACTACATATTAATATGGAAATACGTGATAATTTACTAGTGACTAACTAGTCAGTATTTTGTTTTATCTTTGCTGTCTACTGAAACATCTTTCAACTTTACTATTGCCTATCATTTAAGTTTAGTCTCAAAAACAAACATATTTGTTTCTTCATCAAGATTTCAGTACTGTTAAACACCACAGTATCTTGATCCTTCACAAACATTTCTTTATATTACAATATCCTGCACAGGAAAGCAAAAGTCTAATCTCCATTGTGCTAAGAGGAAACAGTTACATAAAGATAATGATATTTGCAACTTTTTATTTCTAGATCAAGACATGGGTTTTTAAGTATAGCTAATATATGTATTTATGTAGATCATTACTTGTTTTAAACAGATCTTTTACTGACTTTAACTGCAAGAATAGTACATAATATATATGCAAGTCAGGCTCCACACTCAACACCAAAAAAAAATTATGAATGTATCTAAAAATTTGAGTCAACAACTCTAGTAGAAGAAGTAGTGACAGGATTGAGTTCTTCAAAGGCAGCATTCAGTTATTTTCTTCTTAGCTACAATGCGATAGAGAACCAGTCTTTAAATTCACAGATGATTCTTTGTCAGGGACCACACTATATTCCTCTGCATGACTTCAATTTCAGTATATGCGCTGACAAAACTGACTGAGTTCACTGATGAGAAAGAAGAAAAGTTGTAAATTCTTGCTTTGGAGTCCTGCTGGGAATTACTCTACACCTGTACTCTGATTTCTGACATCAGTGTATTTCCAGCTGCTGCCATTACGGAAAAAAAAAAAAGAACGAAAAGACTCCCCAAAGCATTCTTTAGTTAACTTAAAAGCAAAACTTCAAATAAATGATGTGTATTGTGAAAGACACTATTAAAAGCCTTCAGTTGAGTATATTACAGCACCATCATTTCAAGTCACATGTTTGTACACTCTGGCTCCAAACGACAGTTTTTTTGATTGATCCCACATTAAGATTACATATGACATTCCTTCTTATGGAACAAATTTTTCAAGATGTTTACAAAAACCAGAAGAATACAGTACTTTAGAATATGGCATTACTAAGAGAAACAGAGAAGCCATTAAAAATTACTTTCTTTGGTATAAGCATAATGAAAAGCCCGGAGGCCTGAAAACTATTTACATTAAGTAAATTTACAAGAATGGAACAGTTGTAAAATCAGTTTCTCTAAAGAGATGTCAGAATGTTGAGATCTTTTAGGCGGAAAAGGCCAACTGACTGTTGGTATGACCTAAATCCACAAGAAATGAAATTAACTACACTCTAAGTAGAAGTCCATGCCAACTGTGCATTTTTTGGTGGAAATAGAGGTTACATGATTTGACATACTTTTCATAATGAAAAAGTCTACCAAGGTGCCAGGACACTGAAAACAAAAATTCAGATATGCCAACTTCTTCCTCAAAGTGCTTAACAGCAACTTCTCAAATCCTTACCGCATTGCATATTCCCAGAAATCTGGCAGAACAATGAAGGTATGTAAAATTTTAGGTATTCAGGGTTCAGTCCTCATATATTTGCACAGTACCATTTACTAGTAGATATCACTGGAGAGCCTAAAGCTCACACATATGGACACAACACAATCATCAGGGAGAAAACAACTTCAGAATTACTTTAATTCCATATTTCAACAATCCTTTAACTTAATTTTCAAATTGTTTTGTTATTTTAAAACACCTACATGTGCATTTGTGAATGAAGCAAACATAAACATATGTTGTGGAGCTGTGGAATTACCAGACTTAAGGGATTTTTCTGACTGCAGGACTAGAATTTATGCTCATATTCAATGTAGAGTGATTCTTACTTCTGACACACTTATTTCCTTTTGTAAGCAAACTATTCCATGTCATTCTGAATTCAAGCAAATTCTAAATACTGGTTTGCAACAGGCTGCTCATAGAGAGTCCTCTGTGTGTGTGTCTGTGTGTGTGTAAAAAAGTCCCTTTATTTAATCACTTCTTCCAGCCAAATCTAAATGGAGTAAGTGCAAACAAATTTTACAGTATGTTATATCAGCTTCATTTTAAATCAGTACAGATATTCTGCTTCAGATATCTTGCAACTATTCATTTAAAATTGTATTACACGTAATACAAGTAAGAAGCACTTACTTGTAATAACTTTCTACTCCCCAACTTCTCCAAACACTCACAAATTTTCCACACTGAAAATCTTTGAATAAAGTATAAGATGTCAAACCCTCTTGTTGTTTCAAAGTGTTTTCACAAAATTTTGAATTTTATTAAACAGAACATTAATTTCTCCTACAAATGATGGATATAGGTTCAGAAATGCTAAAACAACACTTTATGAGATATATGAACACAAAACAGCAATTAAAAAAAATTAAGTAGAACTTGGGTTTTTCTATATGCTTATTTTGATTCAGTGTTGCATATTTAAAGGAAAATCCATTCAACTTCCTCAAAATGAAATTGATTTTGAAATACACTCAAGGCTAAGTACTGACCAGCCCCCTCTAGTATATATACAATATCCCAAAAGTCAAAAAGGATAGCAATTACAAATGAACTTTCTGCACTCACACATTGTTGAGTCAGGAAGCTATATTCATTATTTTTAATAAATGACCGTCTTTTGACCAACTAATATATTGCTCTGAATTATGTGTTCATCACCCATAGTCCCTTTCCAATTCTCGTTGTCCATAAAATCCTGCCTATGCCTCTGTTCCAAAACAGGGAGATTTCCTCTGGTAATTAAAAATCATTTCCTTTTATGGCAAATTATATCCTTATTCAAAAGAAAGGATCAAATAGCCTCAGAACACAATTAAAAGAGTAAATGAAACAAGTCTGCAAAAGTGTTAACATGAAATTGGTAAGATGACATCAGTTTTACTCTCTTAAGCCACTGCAGCTTGTTCTACCAGAACAACCAAGGGAAATATGTCTAAGTCTAGGGGAAGAGGTGGTAAGAAGAACAAAACCAATCAACTAAACCAATACAAACCATAAAAAAGGAGCATTAGGGCATATCTTAAAACTGACAGTGGGTAAATTATTATTAAGCATTTTTGTGTTCATCAATACAGAGGAACTTGCCAAATGTTAATGAATAAGCCTTTAAATAGGAATATTTTTGCACCATACATTCACACAAAACATACACCAGCATCCCCAGTGCAAAAATAACAAAGTCAAGTTATTTGATAAACTGCCATAATGCTTCCCTCACATCTTATACATCCTGCATCTCCTTATTTCCCTCAGCATATGCCACAGAACAACCAATGTGCAGTTTATTGACCAATATGGTCCTATCCCTTCTTCCCCTTTCCTTCAATATACTTGAATTTACTAATTTTACTTTGTCCATCTTGTCTATTATCAGTTTCTGTGAATGTTCACTGCAGATAAAGGAATCTGCACATATAGAAAAGACGGCAAAGCAAAAACACTCTGTGGCAAGGACTTCCTTCTAGTATGAAATGTGTACACTTTACTGCATATTTCTATCTGATTGGACATCTTAAGTTTGTCTATTGTAAAAAACAGTAAAAACCTGACCAGATTATCTTTTTGCTTTAGGTACTTACTCACCAAGCAGAATTAACCTTGAGAAAAAGGCAAGTTTGTAAGTCCACAACAAACTACTATCCAGACTTGTTCAAAACAAAATGGCTTTAGATTCTTCTTATTTCAATATTAAATACAGTGAATATTCCAAAAACTATCTCTACACTGAAGAACTCAAAAGCAATAAATACAGGTAAGGCAGTCTACACAAAAGCTACTTAAATGTTTCTACCAAAACTTGTTTCACAATCATGAGATTTCTGTTGAAGAAAAAAAAAAAAACAGAATTGAAGTATTGATTCCCAGTTATCCAATCAAGTCACTCCCTTCAAGGGGCTCCAAGTCCCAGCAGACTCACTACAAGCATTCTGTCTCCTATATGATATTAAACGAGCAACAATAAACCAAAAATGAGATAATTCTGAACCGAGGAGATGAGAAAGCATATTTACCTGAAGCATCTCCAACTTTAAAATCACTGTCATCAGAGCTATCATAATCTAAAGCTTCCAGCAGCGAAGCTGCCAAAGGCTTCACCTGTCTCCTCTTCGAACTGCGGTCCACTGCAGGGAAAAAGACAGTGTTGTTACTGGGTGGCATAGAGAGAATTCAGCATCGCTAAGGGCATTTAAATTACAAGGCAGCACGGGTGTGACAAGCAGGGGCAGCCCCGAGAGCAGCGATGCAGCCGCGCCGGGGTCCCGGGGACAGCCGCTCCCCCAGGTGAGGCAGGGCAGGGTCCGCCCGCCCGGCGGAGCGCTGGTGCTCCCTGCAGGCGCCCCGAGCCGCACGGCACCGCGCACCGCGGGCTGCCCGCAGCCCCGGCAGGGCTGGCCGGGCGCTGGGGCCGCCACACGCCCCCGAGCAGCCAGCATCCCCCGAGGANAGCCCCCCCCGAGGCCGCGCCTCGGCGCGATCCGCCAGCGAACAGGCGCAGGGGGGACGCGCAGCCGGGACCGTGGGACCCCCAAGGGACGGCGATGCTCCCGCTCGCCCGGGGGCGCGGGCGCTCCACGGGCACGGCGGCATCCCCGCGGGGCAGGCCCGGCAGAACCGCCGCGGATCACTTACTAAAGCCTGCGCGGGTGGGCGGCGGGCGGGCTGGGGCCCTCGGGTGCAGCGCCGCCGAGCCCCGGNTGCGCACGGCCGAGGGAAGCCGGGGAGCGGCGCTGCCCCCGCGGCCCGGTGGGGCGGGCGCTGGGCGCGGACTCTGAGCGCGGAGCCGCGCATTCTTAGGTGGCTGCCGGTAAAAAAACTGCGCAAAAAAAACCACTCTGGCCCTTTTCCATTTGCCCGTGTGGAAACGAGAAAGCGTTACAAAGCTGTTCTCATTTAACCCCTTCTCGAAGAGCTGAGCTTCTGGTGGGCTCTGTTGCATTGTCAAGCTCATTCCTGCACTTTTGAAGAATAGCAACCCATTGCATTGGGAAGAAAAAAAAACCCAGGAAATTGTGAAGAGATGTTCAAGGCCAGGTTGGATAGGGCACTGAGCAACCGGGTCTAATTGAAGGTGTCCCAGCCCACCGCTAGGGTTGGAGCTAGGAGACCTTCAATGTGCCCTTCAAGCCCAAACCATGCTGTGATTCTGTGACAATACAAATCCCAGAGATGATGGTGTGACCGCATCACACGAGTCTGGGAGCTCAAAAGCACAAAACCTAATGGTGAGAGATGGACAGCGAAAGACAGCAATGCAGGGCCATTGCCTTTGCAAGAGTCCAGGCTTTGCCTCTGTTCCCCTGCATGCATACGGTTTTTCCAGAGTTCCCTTTGCCTCTCCCCCCCACACCACCAAAATGAGCCACCTGCCTAAAACCTTTGAAACAACTGATGCTCTTGCACACTGGTATGACTTTTTAAGAGCTTGATGATCAAGAATAGTGCTAAACATGAAAGCTTCCAACAGGCTTGTAAGGGCTTTAAAATTGGAAAATGTGTTTAATGATGGATAACTGTAGGGCCAAACTCATTCTATGGTTGTATGGAAAATCACACTATGAAAAGCTAGTGTCCATAAAGGAGACAGAGGAGTCCTGCAACTTTATTGGAATAAAGGGAGAGAATCCACCAGGGCACACGGCCAGGACGTTTTCTCTGGAGGTTTCGGAGGGCACAGCCTCATTTTATCCTAAACTCCCGGCCCCATGTTTCCCCCATTGGCTGAAATACTAGGAAGGTGCAGCCTTCCCGAACCGCCTACCACATATTCCCCCCTTGAACCTGGCATTTTACCCCAAAGTTCAGAAACTCAGGCTTGTGCAGACCCTTGTCTGTTTCAGGAGTCAGGCTGTCTGGGCTCTGTGACAAACCTGCTGCTCAAAGTTAGTAGAGACATTAAGACCCATTTCAAAGACTTTAACACCTGTACCTTCACCCATAGAATTGTTTGTAAAGACATCAGCACACATCTTCCCTATCGTGGTGAGGTGTGGAGGGGGCATAAAGTTTGGCAAATGTATGTTCTGTGGCCAGAGCCTGCACTACATTTAGCATAGTGCTGCATGTAGCACCCACACAAACCTTCCCAGAGCCAAAACTCCTCCTGGCAGTGCAAAGATGGGTAGCTTGTTGGTGTATAAGTTTTTAAATAGAGCACAGAGATGACTAGTTGGTATATGATATAATTATGCAGCTGAAATACTTTCAACAAAAATTTTCTGTGTTTCTGGTTTTGAGTCTTTTGGAGGGACAAAAAATTCCAAAGGTAAGTGTGAACTCTGTTTTAATTCTGTGCTTGAATTTCCTAGGGTTTTTGTAGTGTGTTATCACATCCATAGTAGATAGGTTCACGCTGACTGCTCCTGTTTCCTCCATCAGTTGTTTGGCTACATAGGAGGCATGACTGCTAAGTGAATTCTTTTCCAGAATCTGGCTTTGCCAGCCCTACCTAAATATGCTATCGGCCATGAACTCTAGTATTTTCTTCCAAACTTTGATCAGCATCCCTGTTCAATGAGGAGTTGTGGTGTAGGTCAGCTCTTCACTCCCTGGGTGATTTTTTTTTTTCTTTTGACTGGCAATCTCCATCCTACTTTCCCTTCACACACTATTTCTGTCTTAAAAGACAAGTGGCAGGGCTCAGATTCCTTCGTTTAGACTCTGCAGATCCATGATAACGTGCAGCAACAGGTTCTGCTGAACCTCCTCCCTGCCAATGGACAAGCCCCTGATCTTGTCCCATACACAGTGATTGGCAGGACAGCCCAAATCACATGTAACAGGAAGGAACAGTATAAAGAACTGCCCCCAAAGTTGGCCCAAGTAGAAGATCAGACTGTGCAGTGCAGACAGACAGCTTTGAAGAATGAGAGCTTTCAGCTCAGACAAGGGAAGAGGGGAGCACCCTGTAGAACTGTGAAGGAATTTATGAATCCTTTAAATAAGAATGTCAAAGCAGATGTATGGACTGTCTGACTTTCAGTTCAGCCCTCTGGGACAGGCTGCAATGCTAGGATTATTCCAGTCTGTACCTACATAGTTCTGGCAGGAATAGGTGATCAAACAGAAGTTAATTAATGGCTGCCTGCCCCTGCTCCTCATTAGCACCTCACATTCCTCAAGTGCTCCTTCTTCCTTTTCACTTTTGTACTCTGTCCCATGACTCAAGCCCTCTCAGCCCTTCTGTCTTACACTTTCTTGTCCCAAATCTTTTTTTCTCCTTTTTTCCCTCTCCAAAGGAATATTCACTCTTTCATTTCCAAATATAACATGCACACACTCTTTATCTTCTGTACTCAGCCTGCATACTTTGCCCTCATACCTCAACAGAAAAAAACCCCACATCAATAAAATGAAAAGAACTGTGAAGTGCCTAAAATTTATTCACTGTTTCTCTAACCTTCTGGGCACTGCAAAGATAGGTCTTACCAACAAATCCTCCAGATATAGTAATTAGAAGTAAATAAAACATACAGCATAGAAATTAAGTAGAACTGCCAGTTTATCTTTTGATCATCATTATCTGGAAGTTTCTGGATATTAAAACACCTATTAAAAGGTAATTCTCCCTTAGTAGATACTAACCTCTTCTAGTAGAATCAGATTATTTCAAGGGGAAAAGAAGGGAGAATTCATGCTCCAAATGAAAGAAACCTTCAGAATGTCTGATCCCCTTACTTCTGCAAGGCCTTTGCCAGTCTCAGCAGAAAACCAACCAAGGATGCTGAAATATTCAGTTGCCTTTTTGGTAGAATAAATGTGGTATTACTGGCACACTGCTGGGAGCTGGGCACTGTACTGACATTGCTATATCCATTAAATAGATTCTAAGTGTTGTCAGTTTAGCACCTTTAAGCACTACCCTCATGCACATACAAAAAATCATCTTAAAAGGTCATTTTTAGGGGAAAATTGTGAAGAGCTGAAATAGTACATTTAGTATGAAAATATCATGGCAGCTCCATCACTAACATAATACCTAAAAAAATGCCTAGAAATATTTCAGTATTTCAGGTCATGTCAAGCACATCAGGTCTTTGAATTATCTCGGCATTCCAGTGGTTCTCTTCAGGCTGAGCCTTCAGTGCACAACCTGTGGCAAGAGTAGGTGTCTGAATCTCCATTTCAGTGCTGCTCTTCCACTGCTGGAGAAGGAGAGAAAACAATGCTTGTCTGCCTGTACTTTTGCCCTAAGAAAAAAAAGAATCTTTGTTGTGGCTCTGCAAAGACCATTTTAGAAGGACTTACACAATAGCAAGTCAGCAGAGAACACAGTCACACTCAAATAAATTACCTTAAAAATATAATTCTTAGTTTAATGAAATTAGTGAGTTTTCAAAAGAAGAAGTGCAATATTTCCTCAAGAAGGAAATAAACTCAAGAATAAGTATGCTTTTAACTTATCCACGAACTGTAAATGGAGAATAATAGTATGAAATCTTGTATCTATTTTTTTTTCTTGTCAGTGAGCACAGTCAAAGCCATGACCTACCTGTCTGAATCCAAATGGCAGATTCTTTTTTTGTCTATCAAAACATCACCATCCTTAGTGTGGAGACCGACCTCTTCAAATATCTTTCCAAAGAGAAATCTTCCAGCTTTTACTCTTTAACTGTGCCATTACAGCAAACTCTTTCAGTGATCTCTTTTGTCTAGTATTATATGGTAAAATATAAAGAGAAAAAGACTGAATCAGATGTCCTTCCTTTTTTAAATTACAAAGGGAGAAAATTCGGTATGAACAGCCTCTGAACGATAAGACTTTGAAATAAAGTGCAGACTGCTACAAGGTCTACTGCAGTCCAACACTGCCAGGGAAAGTTCCTATCAGACATTAAGAGATTTCTTGCATTCCTAAGGTCGCCCTCAGCCTCGGTCAATTAATTATGGGGGGTTTTTGATTACATAGCACACATGTTGTAAAAGAGTCCAGGAAAAGTGAAAAACAACAGTAAAAAACAACAGTATGTATCTTCAGTAGAAAAGCTTTCTGAACTATATACATATATTTGCATATATATTCCCACCATTACCCTGGCTGTATATGTCTACCTACTTAGTCACTATGAGACCATCCCCTCTCACTCATACCCATACAAAGTACATCATCCTCAACTCAAACCTCACTGCAGATTCTGCCATGGAAGTTATGTCCGAAATAGTCAATGTAAAGCACACCTCACATGCAGTTTTCTTATCTGCCCATTCAGCTAAAACTCTTGTCTAGGCTCATCTCCCTTCTCATTTCCATCAATCTTGTCTTTCTCTGGTTTTCAGAAATGTAGCTCTGATGTTGCCATATCTATTGTAATGATTCTTCTCAGTTTCTACCATGTTTCTTTTTCATTTTTATCTTTCCAGTGAATTTGCTTCTGCTGCATCAGTCATAAACTTCTTGAGTTTGATTTCAGTACATTTCACAGATTATTCTTTCTTTCATCTGCCATTTCTTTACAGCAGATGAAATTTGCCATAGAGTTTTTTTTTAACACAATGTATTGACCTGTAGTTTGCTGTTGAATTTTCAGACAAATTTGTGGGCTTTTTTTCCAGACATCCTTCATACTTAAAATGTATTCCATGTAAATACCTGCAAACCGGGTTCATTTTTCCTCACAAATACCCTTCTACCACCATGCTCCTTAAAAATTTTGTACAATCAAATGAATATTTTGTCTTGTGCTGTCTCATACCTCAATATCATTGCACAGAATTCCACACATCTACTATCTTATGTATGAAAACATTGTTTTGTTTGATTTGAAGCTGGTTCATATTCTGCTATACTTCCCAAGCCATCTCTTTCCCAAGCTGAAGAATCCCAGCTGACACAGTCAATTCTGATAGTGTGCCTGAGATAGACTTCAATCTCTCCAATGCCCTTTGTTTTCCTTCAGTGATCTTTCCCCATCTATATAGATAGCCTTTTTGTAGTGAGAGGACAGCACTGAAATGCAGGCAAATAGTGCGTTTATTCAGTTGAATAATAACATTTTCTCTTTTGTTCTCTATTTTTTGTTCTCTGTTTCTTTCATGTCATTTTTAAGATTCTTTTTTTCTTGGGGCATGAAGTGAACATTGCATGGAAATGACACTTCCGTAAAACTATCATAATCCCAAGGTCTTGTTCCTAAGTCAAAGCAGTCAACTCAGAGTCCATCATTTTATGTGCAAAGCTAGAATTTCTTGTCTTCAGTAGCATAGATTTCTTTACATTATGTATAGTGCATTTCACTTCCTTTGCCCTTATCTCTATTGAATTTCATCTGCTATTTTACTTATTGTCCAGTCAAGTAAGAATTTACACCATTAGTAGTTGAACCATTTCATACCTGAACTCTTTTAGAATTTTTGTGATAGTGCTAGTTTCTATGTATTTTACTAGACCATTTTATCTTTTTTCTTTTTTTTTTTTTTAATATTTAATCTGTAGCTGCTTCCACAAAAACTTCAAATTCAGACAGATTGTCCACTGAGCCCTCTCCCCCCAGAGAACTGCACTTTGGCATGGGAGCATCTTCATTTCCATTTCATAGAAAATACTGATGGAGAAAATTCATCTCTGAGTAGATTTCATACAAATCATCTGCTGGGCCAATGAATGTTGGCATAATTTTTTTCTGTTTCAAATATATCTTATTACTAATTTTGATGCTTTTATCTTGTTGATTCTCAAATTCTTTCTCCATTCTGCCAAATTGATCATATTTTGACATTTAATAAATTTAAGCTTATGATGCTTTTTATTTTCTTCTTTTAAATACAATTTGAAGGATTCCTTCCTGTTCATAGTAGACTCCCTAAATATGCTGAAAAGTGATTTCAGCTTCTTTTTATATTTTCTCTTCCTTTTCCACAGGTGATAAACACTAATGCTGCGATTCCAGTATAGTGTTGTCCAGTAGCTTACCTGCCCATTAGAATTTTATTCCTTGGACTATCCTTGGAGAGAGGAATTGGAGGCACAAGAAGTAAAGATCATGTGTTGAAATAAGAACACTTTACTGGAAACAACAATGAAATAAGAAAATGAACAGTAACAGCAACACTATTAATAACGAAAGTGTACAAGAGAGAAGTGAGTGATTCACATGCAAAACGTTCACCACGGAGCCCAACTTGTCCATGCCGTGCTCCCCCAACCCAGAAGAGAGACCCTTCCCTGGTCCCCAGAAAATTATGTAAGGTGGTAGAGAATAACCTTCAGGTCCTAGCTATACTTCCTTCTGGCTACTGCAAAAACTAACCCTGGCCTGGCCAAAATGCTGTCACAGAAACCTGAGTCTTTATCTTCCTTGTTTTCTTAATGTTCTTCCCTTCTGTCAGTAGTACTGGTATTCTACAGCCAGTTACACCCTCCCAGCACATCTTAGGAGCCTTTGCAGACTCCCCAAGGGTGTTTGCCAGCTGGTAGTCACTGTGCAAACCTGAAAGTCTTATGGGATCCTAAGCCCAGCTATCCATAAGTGCCATGACAGATTCTTCTGCCAATATAACCTTTCTCTTCCTCACTGTTGGAGGAAGAAATTACGTGCAATGCAAGTAAAGAATGTCATTCCATTCTTTTTTAATAATCAAGACCTGCTCCCTCTTAACAAGATATGAAAAATGTGAACATAAGCCAGTGATTCCCACTGATTTCAGTGGGCTCTGGCTCAGGCTTTTAATGGCGCTGACTGATACACTTTTTCCAGATGTAGTCTTTCATCCATCAAACCATTCTGTTGTTCTGAGAAAACCTGGGATGTAAAGAACATCTGCCACAATGAACATAAAAAGCACAGACCTGCTGTTACTAATGGAAAGTATTCTAAGGGCTGGGATTAAAAAAAAAAGTTAATTAATTTTACAAGAATAATTACTTTGAATGTGAGTGCCAATGGCCCTTCTCACATAAAGCTTTTCCAATACAATCTTGTTTTGGTCTTGCTGAGGACAAAAAATGCTTCAGCTGTTCTGAAAAAAATCTTTGTGAATTGCTATAAAATAAATTCTACTGAAGGGGCTTCTATAGCTTCCTTTTAAATTCTATTTATTTATTATCTGTAAACAAAGAAACTGAGCTGGCCTGGTTTGGATTTGTATGATAAATTATAATTAAATAATAAAAGCTCTAAGCAATCAAGAAAGGAAATAACTGCTTTAACGTCCTCTGTTAAAATGTAATTGTGACATTTAGGAATCAATTTGCTGCTTTTTCTAATATTCATTATATCACTGATTAGCACAATGTTTAGCAAAGACACAGAAGATGTCTTTTATTATAACAGATTTTATAGCATCTAATCTGTTTTTAATCTGGTTTTGCCAAATTGTGTAGGTTTTTTTCCTTGAAAAATTGTATTTTGAGAATTTGAGCTGATTTAAGGTCCAATTTATTGCAAAAGAAAAGGTATTGAATGATGCTAGAGCTCCCCTTCACCTAGATAGATATACAGTTTCCTCTGTCTTTTAAAAAGAAAAAGCAATCGCCAAGACATGTCTTTGTTAAAGTTCCCTGCTGGCAGCATATGGCAAAGTTACTGGCACCTTGCCTGGAAAATGCAGCAAGAACTGATAGATCTGATCTCATTCTGTGGCTGGGAAGAAAATAGATTACAGTGAAGGCCACTCTTATGGCCTGCGACCATCAGTTGCTTGGCAAGAAGCACAAGTTCCTGAAAACAGATCTGGGAAGGTGAAAGAGAAAGAGATTTCACCTTCCTAAGTGATGGCAGAGCCCCCAGAACAGTCCATGCTAGAGCAGGATCTTCAGAAGTCTCCATGTAATTCTGTTTTATATGCTACTGTGAAATAAAACTCTCAAGGTATAAATGTTTAAGAAATAATACTCTAATAATAATTGCAACAATATTATTTTTATTAATATTATTATAATTTAGTATTTTTGTAGGTTGGTCTCAAGTTTTTCTTGAGATCTGGGATGAAATCCCTGCAGCTGCAGAACTTCTGAAAAAACCCAGATCTTTTTCCATACTGTCATATTGCTTGAACCAGCCATTAAGAGTGGTGAGTGATTTCATGTAAAAAATAGATGTATTTTTTCTTATTTGGAATTAGCTTGGCAGTACTCAGTTTTGAAGGGTTTAGTGGTACTAAATGGAGGGGGACTCCACTGTAATTGTGATGGTTTATAAAGCAGAAATCCTGAAGAGACTTGAAAGTCTCCAGTCCCAAACTCCCAAGATAAGACTTCTAGCAATAAGAGTCTACTCCATTCTTCCATGAAGATATTTGTATGCTAAATATCATCCTATAGCAATGATCATTTTTATGCTTATACAGATTTAATATCCATGACCATTACAGGGAATGGAATTGATTTCCAGATTGCTTTAATTATTTCTCAGACTTGGAAAATGCTGTAAAAATTAAAATAAATAGAAAGGTTCTTTTCAATTACACTGGTATGATTAATAATTTGTTTTTTTTTTTTATAATGAGAATATCCAGCCACAAAGATGTCTTCTTAGTCCCACTAATGGCAGGGTGCAGTTTCATATGAAGTCTGCCATCTTCCATTCTCAGTACTTACACCATGTTTTCCCATTATCAAACCACATACTGAGCCAGTTTCTGATCTGACATAAACCTACCCTACCAAGAAGCCCTGTGGTTCTCAGACCAAGTGATCCAGTGCAAGCAAGGGGCAGGGACACAGGGTCGGGAACATGAGGGAGAGACGGAAGCAGGCACAAGTGCCCAGCTTGACAGCAGCCCAGGTCAGATCAGGTGTGAGACACAGCTGCTGGTGGCTCCATGGTCACATCAGTCTGGTCTGGAGTGAGACAGCAAGACCCCATTGCCCTTCTCCCATTCACTTCTCCTGCATGTTTTCTGCAATTACATCCTTTACACTTGCAATTAGCACTGACCTGGAACTGGTCCAGATAAAACCTTTTTGTTCATCTCGTTTGCACAGCCTTATGTGAACTGGTGCTGAAACATGAGTACCCAAGGTCAAAGGATGGATAAAACTGTGTCTCCAAGTAGCACTTTCAGCTTACTGTGAATTAAAACAACTGTGTTACTTTGGCCTAAGCGATTCATTATATCCTTTACTGTTCCATGTAATAAAACCAAACCTATGTTCTCACTATTTATTTATTTGTATTCTGTGACTCAGGGTGGCTCTAAAGAAAAACGATTTGTGGAATCCACAGTGCACAGTCGTTTCTGTTGCTTCTCAAATGACTCTTCTGTCTCTTCCAGATTCTGCAGTCATGAAGCTGTATGCCAGCAAATCAATCTAAAAAAAATGCAACCTTGAAAATCATCCTACCTCCCTTTCCAAACCCAATAGGAGAGCAGAGAGGTATAGACAGGGAGTAAAAATTCCCCCTGTACTGATTGGCTTCTTTAAAAATACAATGTGGAGTACTTCTTTTAAAACATGTTGTACTGGAATGTTCTGATTTTAAAATCACAAGTTACTTCAATTTGGCCAGCTTTTAATGAAAGCTTGTTTTTCACAACAAACAATTATACTGAACTCAAGTTTGATTAGAAAGATTGTTCTTGTAAGGACTTATTTATTTTAATGTGTTTATTATTTATTAAAAAAAAAAAAAAAAAAAGTTCATCTCCAGACTTGCCTTTTGCAGGAATTTTTAATTTTTTTTTTTTTTTTAATTAGTAATGATTCTGCTGTGAAGAGGTTGTGAAATATATCCCTTATATTTTGGACAACGTTATTACTTCTCAGAGCTCCAGCACTTTAAATTATGCTTGCAGAAGATACCAGTTTTAAAATTTATTCATGTCATCTGCATCTGTTCTGCATTCCACGGAGAAAAGATAAGAGTACTGGGTGCTTGAACACTTCAGGAGTACTACATGTGTTTGTTAAGACAGCTCTTTCACACAAGTGCTACTGTTCTGCTTATGTCTCCATAAATAGGGATGGCAGCCTGGAAGAGGTGTTTTTTAAGGGCAAGTCCCAAAGTGGAAAAACAGATGGGCAAAGACAGCATCAATGGAGTAACATCTCAAAGTATACAAGCTTGTAAGTTAGTCAACAAATAGGTTAGTGAAAGACAGGAGTCAACTGTTTTGGACCAAGTATGTTCTGAAATCAACACGTAAACAAACAAAACATTCTGTTGTCTTTAATCTGATTTCTTGTGTAATGTAAGGAGAAAACAGCCTTTCACAGAAAAAAGAAAGTATGCTATGAAACTCCTTTTTCATTAAATATGCTAACTCTTATGTTCTGCCAGTTCTCAAAGAAAATTTTTGATGTCTTAGTACACATAAGAAGAAATATCAAGACATGCTGTAGTTTTCCCCTTCACATAATTTTCATTTCAGTCAGGAGTCTGCTGTTCAAATAAAATAAATTCCTGCTCAGAAGTCTTATTACAGTTATATACTTCATGCAATCACACAATGTGAATCTTACAGATATGCTGTATATATTATTCAAAGGAGAAGGATGAGCTCAGTCCCACATCAAAGCATGTTATTATCCTTTTCCCATAAATATAGTAATACAATTCCCTACATTGAAATGAAGCTGTATTCAAAGAAAGGATAGCATGGGAATACTACTTTTCGATAAGTGGTACATCACACAATTTTTAACCGAGTAGAAGTTTCAAAAAAGAGTAAGTAAAACTCAAGAGCAACCACAACAATTACTTTCATGCACTTTTTGATAAAGCTTTTGTGATTTATTAAAGAGAGACATTGGGATACTTTGTATTTTTAAGAACAGAACATTGAGTTTTGTACTAGTCCAGACAAAAGCATAGACAAAAAATGTCATTCTTCAAAATGTGTGGATGCAGCACTTTAATCTTTATCCAGGCTGAAACATGGTCTCCCTTCTCCCAAACGGAGAGAGTACAGCATATTTATTTATTATTTACCCAGAAAGGAGAAAAGATGGATTTCATGTTCCGCTATGCTAGAAATTATCTGTATAAAGTACAAATGATTCAAACAAATGTGGTAATTTGAGATATTGCAAAAGGACAGTGGCTTAGAGGTTCTTTACAAGAACCTGTCACTGCTCTCTCATGCCAATTTTGTTCATGTCTGAATTATATATACTTCTTATGGCAAAGCCACAAAAAGGTTTAAACCATTGCTAATATATCAATTGCTTATCCCCAGTTATATGCCACTGTCTGTAAAATCAGGCCACTTACAAAACTCATCAGTCCTTGCAGTGTCTGATGTCATAGCTCTTGTAGGAGGAACCCCAAAACTAATGTTTTTGCACAGCACGAACCATGTGAAAATAGCAAGAAACAGATATTATTAGATGTTCTGCACAAGCATTCCAGGTCTCACCAGGTTCATATCAGGATACTGCAGATATCTTGGTTTTACTCAGAAGGGTAATGTAAGCATGAGGTTTATCCAGAAATACCTTCTCAAATGCAACTGAAGTCTATCCCTGTGCATCAGCTTTTATCTCCAGTGATTTTGGCAAGGGCCAAATATGACATCCTGAAGGAGTGATTTATTCTAGCTTTAGCTTAGATTGCCCCTGGGAACCACCCATATCTTTCTACCGATTTCAGAAGCAAGACTTGCTTAAACTAAACTCCTAACTTCGCATTTCTAAACTTCTGCGGAATGTACTGCCCCCAGTGCACTATCATTCACTGAAATACATGCAAAACACTCCACTGCCATCCTTTTCAGATGGCTCTGTGTTACCCAACAGTTCCAGGATCTGCACCATGATCTAAAGACCCCTAAAGTAATCAATAATAATTCTGTCACCTGGTATTAGCAGCTGGAATGATGCATCTCTTCTTGCTGCAATGCTTAAAACATACTGGATTTCTCAACTACCTGAAAAACACTCTTTTGCAGTTTCTATTCAGTAATCCTTTCTACTTTGCAAATACTAACCTTTCTCTTAAAACTACATCAGAAAAGAAAGGCAAATAATGTTTTCTCAGGAAAGAACATGAATAACATTCTTACTTCCAAAACAGCAGTATCTGTCCTGTTCATAAATTGCAAGAATCCCTTGTTACCCTTTCCATAAAGAAAACAAAAGCATACGGCTCTTGTTAGTGGAAGACAGATGAGATTTTTCTCCAGCCTAGGTTTGTGGAAAATAGCTTGATCAGAATTATGTCTCATCCTGTTCTCTAAAGGCTCTATCACTGTCTTAAATGAGAACAAGTTTGGGCTTATTGAAACTGTTAGATCTGGAAGCCTTATTCTTTCTACGAATTGTGGTTCCATTAATATACTGCCATTCTCCATGGAATTAAAAAATACAGAAAAATAAATTAGAATACAAAATCCATTTATACTTTTCTAACTGTGTAATCCTTTGTTGGCACAGCTTTTGCAGATAGTGCCACAGCAATAAGACTATACTTTATAAATGTGCAGAGTTTTCATGTTTCTTTGTTATTACTATATTGTTCTCTTTAATATTTGGAATGCATAGTGAACATGAGATCTCACATATCATTCCTTACAGCTGCTGCACAGTCAATTGTACTTTTTGTGTGTGTGTGTGTG